>CAKNXH010002142.1:2347-69015 GCA_932178445.1 Andricus quercusramuli | reverse complement strand
AAAAAAAGTGGATCAATTCCACATCTTATTAACTTTAAAAAAGCAATTGACTGTTAACTGGTCGACGCTGCCCCTCCTTACCCTATGTATATAACCAATTGTTCTAAACACAATTTTCTATACTAACTCTTTGCTCGAAACAGATGAATTTTGTAAAATTGATCAATAACCATACAGATGCATACATGTAATTCTTATGTCAACAGTTCTCATTGCTAATTACGTAGTTGCAGATTAGGGCGGAGTGAAAATGGTGAAATTAGCCAAATCGTTTGAACCAAGGGGAAAAAATGAGGGGTTGAAATCCGAAAGAAGAAAAAAAAAATTTTTTTTTGAATCGGTTAATATCTTCGTTCTCTTTCTTCATTTGAAAATTCAAATTTTGGAAAATTCCAAAGAATTTCCCTATTACTTCGAAAATTATGGCGAATTTTTTCTATGTACAATTTTCGCTAGTGCATAATAATTGAAAATTATAAATTAACAATATCTTTTTCGCTCAATTTAGAATTTTTTGAAAATGCTATTATTGTGTTTTCTCGCCAACAAAATTTTTAGCGTTGTTTTTAGCGTTTTTAGCGTTGTTAGCGTTGTCAAATTCCTATTTGAGCAATATGCGGCGATTTGCAATTGCTCTAATGACTCATCTTTGATATCCCCACCAATCCCACTCTAAGCAAAGTATATATACATGCTCTCTCTCTCTCTGCACTCTCTTACTATGAGATCTCCCCACTACTCCACCACTATGGAAGCTCCTTCGCACTTTTACGCGTTCTCAATGCATTAGTGTATTCTACTCTCTAAGTCTGAATTAGTAAAAAACTACTAATTGGTAGTAGTTTTCTACTAAGTCAAATAGCGCCGATTCGTTTACTGGTAATTAGTAAGAATCTACTAATTCAATGAGTAAGAATAACTGACTAAATGAATTAGTAACTATATCTACTAAACGAATTGGTAATGATACTACTAAATGAATTGGTAAATGTATTGTTGGTTACTATTTCAAAGGGTAGTCTCAAGTAAATTTAAAAACTGTTTTTTCAACGCAGAGAATATTATTGAAATATATTAATAAATTATTGAAGTCGGATTAGGTCCGATTGAACAACAAGTTACTAGCATCCTAGAATACAAAATTTTTATTACATACTTTTAATGAGTATATCATGTTTAATTAGTATTACAGAATAGCTAAATGAAGAAATCATAACTGAAAAAACATTCTCTGACAATTTCAAGCTCTATCCAGATATCTCAAGTTTTTTTTTGTATAATTTTTTATAGTACGGAGCCATTCAAATATTTCTCTTTTTTTATAAATCGACTCGGAATAAGTCCACAGTTTCGCGAGTTAATTATAAATTTGTTTTTCAGTTTCTGGGGATTTAATTAATATTTTCAATTTATAAATCTTCAACAAATCATATTACAAGATATTCTCAAATATATTGGCACCATTAAATAATGAAATAATCAAATAATACTAAAAACATAATCAATTATTTCTTGAATTTGTCTTTAAAGTCTATGAATTTGAATAATAATTCAAACAAATTTTTATTTGATAGTTGACAGTTGAATTTTGAACTAAAAAAGATCAGCTTTCGGCCTAAAATAGAATAGTTAAATCTGAGCATAAATTAATTTTCTAGAAAAATAAACTGTTTGAATAGTTGAATTTTCAACTAAAAATGATAATTTTTCAACCTAAAATTGAATGGTTCCATTTTTAATTTTATATTATGTTTGACTAAAGAGATGAATTTTTAAATAAAATGTTAGAATATTCGACTGGAATAATGACATTTTCAGTTTCGAAACGAATTAATTTTCTGTTAAAGTAAAAACAAATTTTCAAGAAAATAGCTAACTTTTCAACCAAAGAGATACATTTTGAATTAAAATAATGAATCTTGAGAAGAAAAAAAAATCAATTTTAAACCAAAAAGTTCAGCTTTCAACTCAGTAATTAAATTTGTAATTAAAAAAAGATGAATTCTGAACGAAAAATGTAGTAGTTGACATGAAAAATATTAATTTTTGATCAGAAACAGTTGAATTCGACAAAAGAAACTACTTTTAAACATGAGTTGAATTTTCAACTTAAAAAGATTTTTCAGTCAAGGGAGAGAAAAAATTGCAAACAAGCTGTTGAATTCTCCATGAAGGAGATTAATATTCGAATTTTAAACTAAAAACGATCAATTTTCAAACAAAACTATAATAGTTAAATTTTCATTGGAAAAATTAAATAAACTCAATTAAAATTTTCACGCTTTGAATTGTCTAGATACGTTCGTTTTAACGTATCCGCAGGTTAACAGTAAGCTGGTTCAAAAAAGGCTTTTTTGAAGACAAAAGAGTGCCAGATTCTGTTTAAAATTTAGGTTAAATAATCACAACAATTAAATGAAAATTTTAACCCATAAATTCGACTTAGAAGTTGTAAATTAATTTTTTTCAATTTTACCCATCTGCATATCTTCTAATTCGTGTTGAGTGAGTTTTCTGCAAGTTAGAGATAAAAAAATAAAACCTTTATCAAACTATTAGTTAATTACTATATGGTACGTCGACTTTCATGTAACATAGTCTGCTATCAATATTATGTTTTAAAAAATCATGTTGACTGGAAAATACTAACTATTTACAAAAAGTACATAATTTTCAATTTTCGATAGATACCAGAAACTTTATCAAAAAAAAATAATTTTACATTCACTTGTTGGTACAAATAACAAAATTGTTCTGAATAAGACTATTACTCAACTTTTACCCTGCTTGAAGCAACATTTTTAAGGCAGCACTTAGAAAGTTAGAATTTCCCGACTGAATTCTCCGAGGCTAGAGACATACTTGATTAATTTGCTCTTTATTATGAAAAATTCGAAAGCCGTTTTGAGTTCGAAACAACTCATTGTACAAAGACGACAAGCAGTCATATCACTCATGTAAATGGAATATGTAATAATGATTTACATTCGGACATTTTTGGACAACTCCAGTGCATTTTTGAAGGTTAGCCTTTTGACTTACTTGCAAATTTCAGAAAAAAATATATGAATAAGCGAATATTTGCCTTCCATACCTTCTACTTTCACCACAGTGTCTGAATCTAAATGGTTTTTATGAATTTAAACAATTGCTGCACACAGTATTCCGCGAAGGTCTTCTAATTTGTCTGAAAATAAGTTTTAGTTAACCTAACTTTTTTCAACGACACTTTCCCAGTTCACTTTAAACTATTAACCTAATTACTACTATTTAATCAAAACTTACCCATTTTAGAGAAGCTAGGATAAATGATTTATCCTGCAGTTAATTGCAGTTATAACCCACTCTTTGCCATCCGCTTATTCACAAACTTCGGACAAATTTGGGAACAAAAAATTGCTATTGTCATTCTACCTAATTTCACGAGTTCACATTCCGGCTGTGTTGAAAAAATATATGGTGTATTGACAAAACATGAACCTTTCTTAATTAAAACTCAAAAAACAGCAGAATGTATTTTAAAAATTATTAAATTATGTTTCCTTAGCAATTCATTGCTACTCATTGAATAAGTAAGTTGCTACTACTAAGCAGATTAATAGACCCTTACTAATTCATTTAAAAACATAAATCTTACCATTTCATTCAGTAGAAAGTGATAAAATTACTAATTTAACAGTCAGATACAATGCTACCAATTGAATTAGTAAAATTTCTACTGATTTGGATTTAGAGAGTATAATATATGATACCAAGCGCACATGAAGTATCACTTCTGCCATGTGGCCCCACTGCCACATACATTTTTTTAAAAATAATTTAAACAAAGATATTATATAGCTAAATTTGAAATGTTTTGGAGTCTAAACTTAGCGCTCATTAAATAGGAATACATTTGACGGAGTTTAGAAATTAAAAATTGATTATTATTAATTGGTATTATTAGCAGACTTGTTCTCATTTTTTTACAAAAGTTGGATGAAAACTCATATAATATTTTTCTGCATTTCTTACTTGTCCAAAAATCCCACGTGGTGTTCTAATTTGTATGATATTTAAAAGTCACGTCGCTATTAGCTAATTTGAACATGAAAATCCATGAATCGGGGATACAGATAGCTATCACAAAAACAACAATTACTTTTCTCAAATATATTTCAGTCTTGTTGATTTGAGATTTTAGTGTTTTTCTGTTTCAATAATTTTTCTTTTGGTTCAGAACCATGGCTAAATATAAAAAATACGCATTTATTTCTTCACCAAAAGAAACAATTTTAGGGTGTGTATGATGGGACAAAAATATTGTGGTTTTTATGGCACTCTAATCCACAAAATGAAAATATCTTCAGTATTTCAGGAATTATAAATACTGAGAAGAGGGCAATATAATTTCTATAAATGTTGTCTCATCAAAATAAACTTTTCTTGAAATAGGTTATTACTTTCTGAATGCACATCAAGCTATATAACTATTAGCACTGAAGTTTAATAATAAATTTTAAGGATTGAAGTGAAAAGATTTTATCTAAATAGTGTTTTAGTTTCACACGGATGACCATTGTCATGATAGATTTTTCTGGACGTTAGGTACTCGTTTCCGGGCAAAAAAAGAAGAAAAGAAAAAAACAAAATCAGCCCTGTACTCGCGTATCATGAAACAATGAAGCTTGGCTATTAATAAGTCCACTATCTCGACGCTATCGCGCGTTTCACACTCCCCACGCACTCGAATAACACGGACCGAAGAGGGACATTTTCATTGCTTATTAATGATTCTCATTATGGCTACTCCGCACCGCATTACTCAATGCTAAGGTACGACTCTGCCCGTCTAGAATATATTGACCAACAAGCCTGGAAACTGGTTCACTGTTAACTTACAATTTAAGTGCCTGTTATCTCATACAAATTTACCATTTCCGCCCGACTCGGATCATTAATATCGGGATAAATAGAATTGAGTTTCTGTGTTATATAATCGTTCTTCTATTAGTGTATGATTAGATAAATATCAAGCGTACAGCTCAGTTTTGAGTACCATATATGGGTCATTTCAAATTACCTTCTGAATTTTTGTCTCCCACTAACTTCACAAACTTGATGGTTGAAAAAATATATACGTTTTTTATGTAAACGGAGTCCTCGACCATAAGAATCAGGAAGAAGAAACAGACTAAAAGTGATTTTATGAAGAATTAATTTACTTGAAAATATGGGCCCCTGGTCTAAATTAGAGACTTAGATTAATTTTGCTAGGTATTCCATAGTTATATTTCGATATTTTGTTTGCCTTAATGACTCACAAAACCACTCAAAGCTTTCGAAATATGGTTTTTTATTCTCAGTGACAATGAATTATATGAATAATTTTTTTTAATGCAATCTAAATTCTCTTTAGGAAGTGAGGAGAAATGAATATCGAAGCTTTCCTAGGAAAGCTTCAAAATCACAAGAAAATTCTTCAGAAAGTATGTAAACGTGTTTTTTAACTCATAAACTTCAACTATATCCGTTGGGTTTGTTTTTTGCTAATTGATATTTTTTAAATTATTCACTTTCTGTACACTTTCAACCTCGACTAAATTCAGTATTTCTTGTGAGTAAGTGTTAATCATTGAATAACGCAAATGTTATTTAAGAAATGTAGTGAAAATTCAATTACTTTCACTTTCAAATACGTGCAACTCTATAGAGTTTGCAATCTTTTCTAATCAAATGGATAATAGGTGTATCTCTTTAACGTTGAGTACATAAAACGTGAAATATGAATGCTTTGATAAAATATAGTTTTTATATTTATACACAAATGAGGAGACACGCACTTTATGAATTTTGTTCTGTTTAGTAGCACTATCATATTAAACTCATACGTTTCACAGATCGCGTTAATACGTCCTGAAAGTATATTCTATCAAAATATTAAAAAATAAACTATATGGAATAATTTATTTGATGCATGAAAAATATCTCAAGTGATATCTTCATAAGTCAACACGAAGATCGGTGCTTAAAAAGCAACCGCTGCACAATATTTTTTGCAACTATCCTTATAGCACTTTGAAACGCATTCTTCAGAATCCTGTCCCAGCCATATATTATAATCAGCAACTTTGAGAAGAAAAGTTTACCTGTTTTGAATTCTGAAATTAATATGAAATAAACCACATGATTATTTCAAGCTGATAATAATAGTAATTTTTGATAAGTAAATATTTGTAGAACATTTTTTTTGGCATTGATAATGCGCAGTTTGAACTGCATATCGAATTTTCGATGAAAAGTCTTTTTAAGGCAGTTGTGAAGGTCCACATAACGTGCCACTTTACGGAACAAAGAAACATGTTGAAAAGCGACTTTATCATGCATGTGACGGAAAGAATTTATTTTTTGCAAACATACGTAGGTATTATTAAGAACAATTGAAAAATAAAATTATTTTATAATTATACTTTGTCATGCTCAAACAAATATTTCTATAAGATCTAGACCTAAAAAACTTTTACATAGTTTTATTAAGAAACACAAATTTTGATACACAGAGAGTGTAAATATGGATGAAACTTTGATTATTAGTTTCCAAGAAGAATTTTTCGCTTAAATTTGAATTTCAGTATATCCTCAAAAGACTCTTAAGAACAATTATATATGGTACAACGAAAATGTAGTACATTTTCTGATTTTTGAAGAAGCTGCGATCTGAACAATTTACGAATTTATATCCATAATTATCCCGGTTGACAATATCTATAAATAAGTATGTATGTAATATGAAAAAATAATTTAGTTTTTCTCAACCTCTTCTTAATATATCGTAGATCATCATTCCGGAGATATTGAAAATCATACATTTAAAAAATGTCTACAAAAGACTGGAAACGAGAAGGGCATCAGTATTACATGTCAATGAGAAGAACAATTAAATACCAAAGAATCTTCTTCATTTTTTAAATTTATTTTTTATTTTTTGTTGACTCTGAAAAAGTGAAAAGCCGCCTGATATGGCAAGGTATAGTGAGGGTGATGGTGGATAGGAGTTGGTTAGGGAGTCTCGATTCTCAACACAGTTTGGCACTCCTACAGGGCATAAGTGCTGGAAATGAGGGAAAGAAAAGTATGTAGTTGTAAGAAACGTTATAACGTTGCGGAAAAATGGTATAATAATGAGGTGGAGGGAAATAAACAAGGAATAAAATATATAAAATAATAAATGAATAGAAAAAATATCTGAATTGGGGTATGGTGTCCGTGTAGGGCATGGTGTCAATTGCAAAAAACGCCCACGTTTATTAATTTTCATATTATTTTCTTGCATAAAATGTCTTTCTTCGTTTGGAAAAATAGTGATGTCATGAAATTTTCGTTTTAAAATACGTGTCAGAAGAGTTATTATAAAAAAAAATATGCCCGCTTCGCGGGCACATTCTCATTGCGCGCTACGCGCGCGGCTCGCAAATTTGAGCGCGCCTAGGGCGCGCGACTGTTGATTCTCGCGCTTCGCGCTCGATAACGTATTTACCTCGCGCTACGCGCTCGGTCTTTATATTTCCCAGACATTTGTGCACAGACCTTTTGAAATTAAAGGTCAAAGCGTGAACAACTGTAATTTCATCGTTGTGAATTCTCTTTTGTTGAAGCTCCTTCGGCTTTAACGAACACATTCTTATCACGTATCTCGTGCTTCGCACTCGATTTTGTCCAAAATGTGAGCGTTTCCTGTTATGCTTAATACTATTATATCTAATGTACATTATATTTATTTCTGTACCTCGAACTGGTACTATGAAGAGGGTTCTCAAAGTACCTACGGCCTTGACGATTACATTCTCATTGCGATACTCGTTCTTCGCGCTCAGCAGCTATAGGCTATACAGAAGATTGCTTTTGAAAAATAAAACCATGTGAAAACTAGTGGAAATTCTGATTAAAATTTTCTAATCTACCAGAAAATTTATTTTTCTACTTTTTGAAAGTTTTCAAAATTTTGAAAAGTATATAACTTTTCTAATTTCCATCGAAATTAAAAATTTCATTGAAATAATTTTCAAAACTATTACCCATCTGTAAGAAACTTCCACAAAAATTTCTGAAACATGAAAAAAAATTTTTTTTGAAATTTTGAAAATGCTCTAAAATTTTTAATTTTGGTTGAAAATAGGTGGTTAACGAACTTGACCTTCGTTTTAGGACCCTTGAAATGTTTACCAAAGGCTGACTCGATTGGACAAATCCTTCGAAAGTTAGCGTGGCGACAACATTCAGGTAACCATACAGACATACAGACATACAGACAGACATACAGACAGACATACAGACAGACAGACAGACACCGACAAAATTTCATGATTTTCGGACTCTGGGAGTACCGGAACATAAAATCATGAGTTGTTTTCAGAAACGTTCTAAATGTACTAAAATGAATACAATCTCGAAACATGACGTACGGGGCATGCTGTCTCTAAAACTTTGTGGAGATGGTAACAGTGCTTGATAACAGGTCAGTAATTTGATCGATAATGTGGAAAAACACTGCAATTTATTTATATCTGTTCTGTCTAATTAAATTCGAGGTTCTTAATAATAAATGTATGCAGAAAGTGAAAATCGACACATGATTTGGAGTTATATTTAATAATAATACGGTAAGTACCAAGTTCACGGTCAATTACTTTGAAATGGACTATCATGTGAAATTCTTGATTATAACCTACAAATATAAAAATTGAAACTTATTGTTATAAAGTTTTTTACATTCCTGCTTATAAATTCTCATCTCAAACACACTGCAAGAAATTCTCTTTATTCATTAGGGTGGTCCTAATTACATGGGTTGAACAATAACTCAATAAATATGATTTCGAATATTATTGTTCAATGCCTGTTTTGAATTTTCGCGCCTTTGGTACCTTTCGGTAAACAAGATCTGTTGAAGGCAAATGCAGATCTTTACACGGTGAATAGAATCTTCAAGGAGTAAGAGGTTATAACTAGGTTTTTCGACATAATTTACTTTGATTGATAAGAAAACATTTATTTAGTGTTGACCATGTCTCGAGTAATTTTTTGTTTGTTACATTATACTTTCAAGAATTATTATATTGTATGCTTTTTATTCTACAAAGTTCACATTCATGAAATAAACCGGGCCTAATATGATGGACACCATGTCCCATGGTATGGGGAATGTTGACCCAATTGCAAGTCCAACGAATTAATTAAATATCAAATAATGACGTTGTTAAAAAACGGATCTAATTAATGAGATATGCAACCTGATAATGTGAGCTTCTCACAAAATAATACAGAAATCAAAATCACATTTTAATTATAATTCAAAGGATATTTCCTTCAAAGCCTGACACCATACCCCACTCTCCTCCACTTTGGGAATTAATTTTCATCAAGGAGTTTCAAAATAATGGCATTATTTGGATCGGAAGGCTCTTTCATTATTTGCTTGGCACGTAACTAATATTCATTCATTTTTCAAACCAAAATATCCACATATGTTGGTCGGTACTATCTGATATTCTAATATCTAGGTTTTATCATTCATTCTTTTTCCGTTTGAAAAAACCTCTTTGAAAGCCTGCTTGGATTTTTTCAGAGAGAAATAAAACGTACTATCTTTGACACAGATTAAGCCTTCAAATTATTTGTAATACAATCCGCCTCAAACATAAGGACTGAATTCCCAGTGCATCAATTAGGCCATTTCCTCTTGAGCACCGGGTATCGTCCTCATTTATAAATTATACGACACGTAAATAGATATCCAGATAGACGTGTACGTCGAAAAAGTTTCAAGTGGAAACCATTGCCATGGCTTTTTATCAGAACGATATGTCACCTGGTGACAGTGTGTTGTGTAGACATCCGTCACGAGAGGAGCAGCATTTCTCACCTCTTAGAGCTTAGGCAGGTATAGGGACATGGCGCGACACCATGCCGAATCGCTCGATTAAATTACACCATTTTTCAGAGCCTTGTTTCAGCCGAGAATCCCCTCCCCCCTTGACCATACCTGACATATTCCAATCCGAGGTGTCGCGTTCCTTTTGATAAGACCGATTTCCGTTACCTCACCTATAACCCTATAGGTATATACTATATACTCACATTTCTTTTCCCCACCCAAGCGAATCTATCATCCGGAGGATGTACCGATGTAGGAAGGAATGTACCGAAGGTACATGATAAAAATTGTAATTGAGATATTCCTGGAATCCCATTAAAGGCTATGAATGTAGATTCAAGAATGTTTACTTAAACTAATGCCTTACTTGCATTGACATATGACAATTGCAAATACAACTTTACTTGCTGAGTTAACTTTCTCTGTGTAATAAGGGGTGAGAACATTTGTTTGAATTTATCTGAAATTTTATGCATGTATGGGATGATTATTTTTATTCATTTGAACATAATGGGAGAATGTTTAATTATGGTAATATTTCTAAAAAGAAATTTTTAATTAGAAGTAATGAGCAAAGTGATCATGGGTAGATTAAAGAATACGTTATCTTACTACTTGTCATTTTTCTGGTATTTGCAGCCTTATTTTTTCTATTTACAAAGACATGGAGATTTCATATAATTTAATAGAAAATGGGAAAAGGAATACTAAATAATTTTTTACTTTAGATAACTATTTCTATGAGGTTTAATGAATTCGCTTCTTTAAAAAATTGTAGTCATGATATCTCGCATACTTTGTGGTTACGACACTGAGTGAATAAAACTTGTAGTGACTTTTTAGTTTCTTTATTTATTATTAAAGATTCAGAACTTTCTGTAGACTACCAATTGATACCATTTTTTTAAAAAAGGGCCTAACTTATAAAATCTCAATTTCGAGAAAATTGAAAAAAAGTAAATTGGCGAACATTTTTATTAGTAATGGCATACATATTATAAATTGAAGTTAATAAACTGTTATATATAGCGATTACTGAATGTTTAGCTTCATTTGCTGGGAAAATGAGATTGAAATTTCTTACAAAGAAGAAGGAATCAAACTGAATTTTCTGCTAAGATCTCTGTTCCACGATGCAGTCTTTATTACTGAATGGTTTGCCTCTGTTTCTTCTTGACTCAAGACTCATGATTTAAAAAATGTTAGAGGAGAATTCAAATAAGATAAAACTATCTAACCTTATTTTAACCTTTTTTTCGAGTAACGTTGTTCGAAACATTTTGTTTGTTTTTGTAATACTTAGATCCGTTTTCGACAATGAGGTACAGGTTATAATTTAGCTGGAATTTTCTTTACTGAAGGATGTTCTGAATGGCTGCTTCTTTTCATTACATACAATTCTTGTCCTTTTACGTGGTTGAACTTATTTTCAGCTTTTTGATCATGCATGGGCCATTTTTATCGTGAGATATATTCCAACCTCTATCATCACAGAACCTTGGAAAATGACTCAGACCCCTTTTCGACAATCATCATACTTTAAAATCAATTTTAAGAATAATTAGAGATCAATATTATACTATTCATCACAAAACCCTGTAGGAAACAGGTAATAGGCTCTTTTTACGTATTTTGTTTCATTTGAACATAAACAATAATCAGGCCCCTTTTTGACAAACGCTTCAATTCTGATAATCAAAATGTTCAAATAAGTAATTTTATTTCATAACAACATTTATTCCCAAATGGTTCTAAACACTTTTGGCGGAAGAAACAATATTAATTTTAAATGATAAGATTTCTGGGAAAATTTAAAATGATGTGGGTTTTATTTGAAAAGACTAATTTTTAGGTTTGAAGATTTAAAACAAAAAAAAAGGATCTGGAAGATTTCAGGCCAATTTTTTTTTTAATGACAGGATTTAGAGATTTTAGGAACACTGAAATATTTAGGAAGGTGTTCAAAAGTTTAAAAAATTGTGAAAGGTTTCAACAGATGATTGAAAAAGATGTCAACAGATTTCAAATGATTTTTTTAAATCATGAATAAGAATGTAAAAGAAGTTTTAGAAGATTTTTAGGACTTTAGAAAGGCTTTATTAAAATGAACAAATTTAAGTAACTTTAGCAGGTATTTGAAATATGAAACATCAGTTTTAGGAGAAAATGGAAGAAGATCTTAAAACATTTCAAGTGATTTTCTAAAATTTCTGACAAGTGTAGAGACGATTTTTGAGCAAAATATTTCAATTTTGCAAAATTACAATATAAAAAAAATCAATTGAATATAAGAAATATTCAGAAGCTTTAAGAAGATTGAAAAAGAATGTGGAACCTGGAAAGATTTCAAAAAATTTAGATAAAATGTAGATCTATGGAGATTTGGAACACTTCCATTTATTTAACTTTTGAACATTTCCATCTAAGTTTCAAAGCTTTTTGGGAATTTTGAAAGGTTTCTAGAAAATAAACAAAATTTTCTAAGAGTTGTAAGGAAATTTTTGACGATGTTCAATGTTGTAAAATTTCTTTAAGAGAATATTAAAACGATTTTCAAAATAAACGGAAACTTTGAAAAGTCCTAAGTATTTTTCAAATTGAATAGAAATTTTTTTAAGATTCTGTAAAAACATGTAAAATAAAAATTGTTCTTAAATGTGAAGCGAAGTAAAATATTAATTTTATAAAATCGCTACTATATATACAATTTTCTCGATTCTTTTCCAACACATCTGAAATCTTTGAAAATCGTTTTGAATTTTCTCCTGAACTGCAGAAAAATTATATTTATATAAAATTTTAAAAAACCACTTATAATACTCATTTCCCTGTTTTTAGATCTCAGAATCTATTTTTAGCTCTGATTTGATTGTTTGAAGACTTTTAACGAATAAATAGTTATTCAAAATTTTCATTTTGTATTAAGACATATTTTTTGCCTGAGAATGGAAAAATATACACACGCGTCGCGCAATTGACGGTAGAAGTGCAACCAAAAAATGCTAGATGAGGTTTTGAATTAAAATCGGTGGATGAACCTAACCCGACATACATGTAATTATATTTTTTAATTAATTTACTCGAATCGCATCAGTTTTATTGTTTCAAGAGATAGTAAAAATGGTAGGTCTTGTGGCTGAGCTTAACAGAACATCTGGTTGAACCTACCTATCTGGTTATTTTGACTAGAATGTTATATTTCCAAGCTACTAGAAATCTGTCTAGTAAAAATTCTGGTTGGTTCCTTCAGAAATTCTGGTTAAATTTACCAGAGAAACTAGTTGAAACAACTAAAAATTGGTTAACCAGAAGCATCTGATACTGCTCTCCAGAATCAATAGCAAGGGAATATTTAAATTTTAATATTTTAATATTATTAAATTATAATATTATTTAAATTAATTTATCATTTAATTTTATGGCACTACTAAACCGACCATGTGTAGGGGAGAGTAGAGAGTTGTGGGCCACGCTTTGTTTTCAACACATAACATCTCTGAACATCGATAAATTGTCAATGTATGAACTGGTATTTGTAGTAAACTTGTCAATACATCAACTGGAGACCACAATTAATGAAATTCGTTAATGCGCGAGAAATATTTAGGATGACGTAGATCTTACAAAAATCGATAGTTATGATTTTGGTGGGGAGTTGTGGGCCATGACAAAAAATAAAATAAAATGACATGTTCCAGTAGTTCATGTTTATTAAAGTTGCAGTAAATAAAAATTGATGACTTTAAAAAGATTTAAAAAAAATTATTCTGATTCACAATGTATGCAAGTGTAATATCCGGTCCTCATGTTGGCACATTTCAAGTGCACAGCACGATCGCACATGTTGCAGTGAACTGTGTTGTTCCGATTAAAAATATTTGGCATTGTGCCCTTGCAGATAATGCGAAAGTCTTTTCAGAACAAGAAAAAAAAAGTTTCACTTAAAAAATTGAAGTACGCATTAAGAACGTTTGGCCCACGACTCCCCACTAATGGTGGACCACAACTCGCCACAGCCGACATTAACGAAATGACCGAATTGCCATACACACAATGAATGTTTTACCGAAATTGTTTGATTGAATTTAAAGCCAATTGCTCAAGGAATATTTTGCAATAACGTGCCTTTGAAATCTGCTGTGGAACGGGACTTCGGATATCAACCACTTGAGTTGTACAAAAACTTTTATTTTAATTTCTTTAATCATCAATGTCAAGATACTAACTATGCCTGTTGAGACTATGAGTCGAGTTCACAAAGTTAGCTCACACAAAGAGAGTCTTTTGGCAGTGGTTAAAGCAGTCCTACCACCCACAACATGGCGGAGATTAAGGTGGCCCACGACTCCCCACGGTCCACAGCTCCCCACCGTCTCCTACTATATCTCGTGAAAAATATGTTGATTTTTCGTTGTTGTTATGCAGTGTAATTCCCTGAAAAAACCTGAAAAATTGTCCCTTAGAACTTAGGTTTAAGAGGATAGGATATCCTCCAGGGAATTCCCGTTGGCAATATCCTGTATGCGAAAGACTCTCGGTACCCATTTGACTCTCTTTCTCTCCTCGCGGGGGCCGCGAGAGAAGATCGAGATGCAAAGGAGTCCCGCGTGCTTTTAAACTCGCCGCCTCGAAGCGGATAAATTCGCCCGGGTCTCTCGATCTATTAATTCGAGCCGCCATTGCATTCCTTAGGGGTCTCAACTGCGAACCCCTTGGACTTTGCTGCGACCTTCCTGCTTTTTTCAAGCTTGTCCCATGTTCGCATCTAAGCTTTTTTCACATACACGCGCCAGTCTTTTGTTTTTGAGACCGCTGAAAACAGCATCCGTTACTCTTGGCACCTACTTCAAAGACGATGTCAAATTTCTTATCTTCCTGAAAGCGTCCTCTAAAGGTGATCTTTCTTGATTCCCAGCCAGATAAGGGACTATTTGGAGACAAAATAATGCAATTTCATTCACAATTAGTTCTTACATCGCTTCCTCTTTATTGTATTTTTCTGCATTCTGCTCATTTTTCAAATGGTGAAGGAAATTTCAATAAGTTAAGGTATACCTATGAATAATAGGGCGGAGTGAAAACACTCAAATTAATCAAATTGATTCTCTTGACTCACTCTGAGATTTAGATGCACTACACTGCTCTAATCTAGCTTCTCAAATACGATGCGGAATTATTTGCATTTATTAATAAAAAGCCAATCATTAGAGGCGGCCAACCATCGTAACGATTACCTCAATAATTTGAATCTTTTTGAAAAAGCAGCATATTGAATTTTATTCAGTGTTGAAGCAACGACATCAATACTTCCATAGTTTCACTCTCTCGTAATATATTTCACAACACTCGTCGTGAGAGACAATGAAAACTCAACTACCGCTTTCCATCTTTTTCTCTCTATCTAAGGCGGTAACTCAATCAGTTGGCAACTCCTTGACATCTGCCTTTCGCTGTCAGGAATTTTGTTTACGTTCGTCGCTTGGCTGACGGGTTTTAGACATTTCCATCCGAGACGTTCCGGCAGGGAGCGACGGTTGACAATTTTCCACGGCTCGGAAATGGTCAAAGCGATCCCCCGCCGACCGTCAACAGGAAGAAATACCAATGATAATTTAACCTGCCTTTTTCCCAGGCATTCTAGTAAACCACCAAGGTTTCTTGGTAGACACGCATGAGCAGGATCTCGCGATCTCGTTGAAGATCCGTCGTGCGATCGCGATGGGCACCCGTCAAAGTACCTTCACGGGATAAGCCATACGAGTATACTATAAGGAAGGAGATCTCGGCCTTTTCTCAAGCGGGGCTGCTGCAAGTCGCCGGAAAGAAATAGAGAAAGAGGGAATTGAAGAGAGCAGGAGAAAATACGAGAAAGGAAGAGAAAAGATCCCGGCATCGCGGGGCTCGCATGTATGAAGCTATAAATCTCGCGGGACAAATCGTCGGCTCGCTCGTTCGTTCTCAGGCTAATTGTTGGGACGCACTCGAATGTCCGGATCTGATGGGAGGAGTAGAAGAGGATTGATAAAAGCCTAATCGATTAATCGATTATTCACTTGATAGTTTCTCGTTTGCGCGATTAACGTCTCCGTTGAGACGCTATCTTGATTTCAATAAGAATTTATCTTCGAATTCCCGTTTGCAGTTTGCATTTAATAGAAGAATATTTGCATTTCCTATCAAAATATGTAATTTACGTTTTGTTGGAATTGTAAGTAATGATAAGTTATGCGAGGATGTTTGTCAGATTTGAATGTCATTTTTCAAAGGATGAATGAATTTTATGTGGGCCTTTTTTCGGTGGTGTAGGAGTGGGCTTTGATAAAATCTTGCTGTTTCTTGTGAAGGGGAGGGGAGGGGACTGGAAGATCTTATGCAAGACAAATTTATAAAAAGAAAATCCAAAGATATTACAATTCAGAGGAAAGTCCAGCAAAAATTCAACATGCGCAAATAAGAGGAAAGCAATCTCAACAAAATATGTAAATTTTCAACCAAATAGTTAAATTTTCAGCAAAAAGATGAATTTCTTATAACAAAAACAAATAAATTTCACCAAGATAGTTCAATTTTCTACTAAAGATATCAAATTTTAACTAAAATGGTAAATCTTCATGAAAAAAAAATTAATTTCAACTCTTATAAATAGTTAACTTGTCAACCATAAATTTGAATTTTTAACCAAGAAGGTAGATGCTCTACCAAAAGTGAACTTTCAACAAAATATATGAATTTTCAACCAAATATTTAAACTTTTAATCCATAAGAATACGTTTTTTCCAAATTATAAATAGTTAAGTTTTCCGTTCAAAAATGAATTTTGAAGCAGAAGAACTAATTTTTAACAAAATAATTTAATTTTCGACAAAAAAAATGAATTTTGAAGAAAGTTGTCTAACTTTCAACCAATTGATTGAATTTTCATAGAAGAAGTGGAATGTTTCACAAAATATCGAAATTCTTAAGCTAAACAGGCTACTTCTTAACCAAGCGTTTGCATTTTAACCAGGAAAATGAAATTTCTACCAAAAGAGTTGATAATAAAAAACAGATGAATTTTCATTGAAAGAGTCACATTTTCATCCATGAATGATGTTCCAGACACATTTTTTACAAAAAAGTTTAATTTGCCACCCTAAAATATAAATTTTTACCAAAAAAGTTCGGTTTTATGGAATCGCTGAATTTTCAACAAAGTAATTATATTTTCAACCAGCAAAGACAAATTCTCAATCGAAAATCGTTAGAATTTCTTTATTTTTTTCTTAGTTATAAATTCATGTCTATTGTTAATGATTCGTTTTTTGTTGTTAAAAATTGAGATTCTTACATAAAAATTCATCTTTTGGGCCAAAAAATGAACTACTTTGTTGAAAATTCAACTACTTGTCTAAAAATTTATGTAATGTGTTGAAAACATGTCTTTTTTGGTAGAAAATTAATCTTCATGTTTGGAAATTCATCTCTTTGCTCGATAAAGATTCAGCTATTTTGATGAAAAATTACTCTGCTGAAAATTCATGTATTTTGTTAGAGATTTGTCTTTCTGGTAGAAAATAATTATTCTTGTCTAAAATTAGAACTAATTTTAAAAAATTATTATTTTTTTAGTTGAAGACTTACAATTTTAGTTGAAAATTTACCTCGTTGGTTTAAAGCTCAAGTATTTTTGTTTAGATTGTTATTTTTGGGTTGAAAATTATTTTCTTAACTGAAAATTTAACCGTTTCAGTTACGGTATTAAGGTCCCAGTAATCGTAAAACTTGGTTATAGTTTGAATATATTGTTACAAAAATGTGTTGAAAGTAACATTTAATGATAAGAATCGCTCATTTTCAGCATTTCATAATAGCAAGTAGAAGTAACATTCATTAAAATAAAATAAAAAGCAAGAAAATTGGCATCACGCTTAGTGGGATTAAGTTTAAGATTACTGGGACGTTTATCTCATAAGGATAAAATCATTTCCTGAGAATTTTTTTCAAATTGGGATCGTAAATTTATTAGCGTGTAATCTAAAGTATGGTGCAATTAGAAAAGGGCTGACCTTTTCGAAGTTGAGATAAGTAAAATAAAAAATCGCATCTCGTGCACGTGAGGCCTATCCCAAGGTATTGAAAATGTAACATACACTCAATTTGCGATTCTGGGCCGCCCGATAATTTTAGTTGTCAATTCATCTATTTTATTGGGATTTCGTTTTTCTTTTGTAAACAAAAACTATTCCTTCATTTTTCAACTAAAAGATAAATTTTTAATCAAGTAGTTGAATTTTCCACCAAATAGGTAAATTCAAAATTGAGAGCAGCAAATCCATATATGTATACTATTGCATGTTATTATACACCTACAAGTATATTTTTGGTTGAACATTCATCTTTTTTAGATGAAAGTCCAGGTATTTTGTTGAAATTTCGTTTTTTTGTAAAACATTCATTTTGTTGATTGAAAATGTAACTTTTTTATTTTGTTGTTTTTGTAAAGATTCAACTGTTTTGTTGAGGATTAATCATTTTTCCTTAAAATAAAATTATTTTAGTTTAAAATTCAACTATTTGGTTGAGAATCAACTCTTTCGTTGAAAATCCATATGCTTAATGGAAAATTCGCCTTTTTGGGTAGAAAATGAAGCTTCTTGGTTAAAAATTGATTTTTTTTTTGGGTTGAGAATTCAACTACTTGATAGAAAGCTAAAATAATATATTGAAAATTGATTTTTTGGTTGGATGCGTATCACTTTAGTTGAAAATTTAGCTATATGATTGAAAATTCGTTATTCTTTTGTCAAAGAATAATTTCTCATTTTTCAACGAAAAGATGAGTTTTTAATCAAATAGTTGAACTTTTAACGAAATAGATTAATTTCAAACTAAGACTGGCAATTCCATATATATACTATGGCATACATACTATACCATTTTTTATTGAAAGTTTATCTTTTTTAGTTGAAAGTTCAGGTATTTTGTTGCAAAAAGGTCATTATTGTTGCTTAAAGATTCATTTTAGTTGAAAATCCGTCTCGTTGGTTGAACATTGAACTATATTGTTGAAAATTCATTTGTTTTGGAAACTATTTTTTAACTGAAGATTTAACTATCTTATTTTCTGTGAAAATGTTATTTTTTTTATTAGGATATTCAACTAATTAGTTAAAAAGTCTTTTCTTTTAAATTATTCTTTTCCAGTAGAAACTGAAGCTTCTGGGCTGAAAATTCAAATATTTGGTTGAAAGTTCATATATAATATGTTTAAAATAAAAGAATTAAGTTGAAAAATCATTCTTCTTGATTGACAATTCGCATGAGTCTGGCTTAGGCTTAATTTGATATATAATCCAGGGTAAGTTCCCTCCACTGGATTGTATCTTTAGGAGTTGTGTCCCCCTAGGAAATGAATTTCATATAAGGAAATGAATCTTAAATAAAGTAACTATTCGCCTAACGGTTTTCGGCGACGATTCTGAAGAAAAAGATCCCTTGTTCTTAGTTAGAATACCCGGATGTAATGTTGACAACGACCATCGCGAAGAGGAGGGTGACTACTCCCTCGTCTGAGGTCCTCGCCTCGCACTGTCACGTGCGAGACGGATCGACTGTAAAGTCGGCAAGATCGTACAAAGGAGTTGAGATTATTTAAATACGTCCGAACGACCGTATATATGCTTCTACTTAGAAGTATGTCTAGATGGCAATGCATCCCAAGAGTAATACGCACGAACGAATTTATCCCAGACAACCGCCTGCAAACATGCGTAAGTACGTAACGCGCACTAAGGTTTAAATCCTGGATCGGATTCAAGAGGAGATTAACCGCCGGTAAAGGCTTTATGCTGTTTGACATGATGAAAATGTATGCCTCTTGTTGAAACAGAGAAGCAGAATATTTTATACGGTGGGAGGCATTTTTATAATTGTATGGAAACCTAGGAGAAAACAACTCCTGAAAATGCGGTCTAGCGAAATGGATTACTTTGGATTATATCGGATTACCCTAGGTCACCTCTACATGCAGAATTACTTTGTATCACCTCAGATTAATGCGGACTGCACAGGATTACTCTGCATTACATACAATTATGGTGGATTACTCTGCCCGAAGTGGGTTTCCGCGAATTTTCAACAAAAAAGAATTACTTTGGAACAAAATGTATCAACTTTTAACCAGATAGTTGAATCTTCACAAAACGAATTAAATTCACTACCGAAAAAGATGAATTTTTAACAGAACACACGAATTTCTAACTAATTTCATGCATTTTCAACTGGAAAAGATCCATTTTCCATAAAAAATTATACATTTGCCGCGAAAACTAAAATACTTGCGTTAGAAGAAAAATTAGTTTTTGACAACAAAAATCAAATTTGAGGAAACTTGTTAAATTTTCAACCAAGGAGATGATATTTCGACTAAAATAAATTTTCGAACAAAAAATAATTTTTTTCAAACAAAATACCTGAACGCTCAACTAAAAAAAATACATTTTCAATCGAAAATGGAATAATTACACTTTGAATTAAGAAAAAGTAATTAAAAACAAAATCAATGAAGAAAAAAAATTCTCACTACGGTAGATAGATTTCAAATCAAACAAATGCCTTTTTAAGTGGAAGAGATAAACTTATAAGCAAGAATATCAATTTTCTACCAAAGAACATCAATTGTTAACATATTACATACTTACTCAGGCAAGTAGTAGTATTTTTAACAGAATAGTTCAATTTGTAACAAAAAAGATTGCCAAAAATAAAATATTTCAATTTTCAGTTTACAAAAATTAATTTTTAAATAAAAAAGCAAATTATAACAAAGTAGTTAAATTTTGTACCAAACCATTTTGGACTAATATGAAGAATCTTCAACCAGAAAAATAAATTCTTATCAAAGAAGTTCAACCTCTAACAATATTCTTTAATTTTAACTAACAAAGATACACTTTTAACGGAAAATGGAATAGTGAAACTTTCTATTAAAAAAATTAATTTGTAAAAAAACGAATTTTGATGAATATAGTTACCTTTTCAACCAAGAAAATTAATTTTTTACCAAAATAGTTCAAGTTTAAAACCCAAAGATACCAACTTTAAAATAGTTACATTTCCAATGAGAAAAATTAATTTTTCACGAAGAAGAAATCAAATTTTTAACAAAATAATCAATTCTACAAACCAGAAGTCATATTTTTACTCAAAGAAACAAATTTTCAACTCAAGTGATGTATCTTCAACTAGAATAGTTCAATTTTCAGTTAAAAAACAATTTTCAACAAAAGAAAACGATTTTTCAACAAAATAGTTCATTTTTCAACCGAAGAGATGAATTTACAACCAAAAACTTCATTTTCAACACAAAAATTTTGAAAAAAAATTCATTAATTTTCAAGTAAAAAAGACAAGTTTTTAGCAAAAATTAAATTGTTCAATTTTCGGTTTTAAAAATGAATATTCAACCCAAAAAATGAATTTTTAACAATATGATCAAATTGTTCATCCAAAATAGTAAATGTTTTACTAAAATAATAGAATTTTTGACCTTAGAAGACAAACTTTTGACAAAACTATTGAATTTTCAATAAAAAATGTCTTTTTAACAAAAATGTTTTCAATTTCCTCTAAACTAGATTAATTTTTTACAAATAGTTGAAGTTGAAATCTGCTAACTAAATTGTAAAATCTTCAAGTAGAAAAATGAATTGTGAACGAATTAGTTCAACTTTTCATAAAATAGTTCAATTTTCTACCAAATTTTTGAGTTTTTGAGCAGATAAAATGAATTTTCTACAAAACAGTTGAATTTTCAATCCAAAAATGTAAATTTTCAGCGAAAAATTGAATTTTCAACCGAAACAGACTAATTTTTAATCATACAGCTGCATTTTCAGCAAAGGAGGTTACATTTTTTACAAAAAGAGATGAATTTTGAAACCAAAAAGACAAACGTTCAACAAAATAGTGGCACGTGAAAGAACATATATTGCAGTGACAAAAAAATAGAATTTGCTTACTTTCTTTGAACCTCTGTTTTTTGGCAAAATGCAAGGGCTTGGAATCTTTTAGGAACCGAGCTTAAGGAATCATTAACCGACTTGTTAACGGCCAGAATTCTTTAAAATTCATATGGATTTTTTTCCTGAAAAATACTTAACAGTTCACGTAGAAAATGATAGTTACATGAATAAATAATACGAATCAATTTTATCATATGAGAAAAATATTCGAAATTGACACTGTCTGATAGAAATCGACCTTTTCTACTTAAAACTAATTCTGTCTCTAGTGTCTGACCCTGAGTGACTGTTTCTACTAAGGCTGGTTCACTATTTGCTGAGGAAAAAATTAAGCGATCAGTGAATGCAATAAAATCAGATAAATTAACATACATTAACAATATTTAATATTCATAGATAAATCGAATCAAATTTTTGATCACTTTCAAAGAATTTTTTGATTATACTCACTACATACAAAGTTGCGAATTTCGAGCATGGATATGTATTAAAATTGTTTGTTAAAACAGTTTTACGTTTACTTCTAAGTGATATATGACTTTCAGTGAATCTTTCAGTTCGTTCTTTTGCATTTTGTGGAATTTTGTAAATCGGAATTTCAAAATGTTCTCATTTGGAAATTTTTATCTGAAAAAGGGACATTTCATATTACAAATGATTTTTTAATAATGAAGTCACCTTTATTCTTCTAGCTTTTTGATCAAATGTTTCAAAAATGACAATAGGATTCTATTCATTCTATTCATAACCCCTTGACCATATCAAATGAGGTTGTATGTATTTATCTCTGAATGAAGATTGATAATTTTCTGAACCATCAATTTAATAAATCAATACTTCCGATTAAGTAATTTTATTTCATGAGAAAATTGATTTCTAAGTGTTTCTGAGCATTATTGATTAAGGAGATAAGTTTCTTTGAATGTCTTAATTTACAAAAAGTAAAGAGGTAACAAAAAATCACCGGTATTAACAAGATTTCTGGAAAAATTTTGAATGAGTTAGGTTTCATTTTACAAGGCTAATCTTGAGCTTTGGATATTTCAAAATATGTCAAAAAAGAATCTGGAAAAGAATTCCAGATTTTACAGAAAAATCCAATAAGTGTAAGAGATATAGAAGTTTTTGAAAATAGATTAATAACTTTAAACTTAAAAATTTTTTGAACAAATGAAAACAAAATTCAGGGTTTTGGAGCTTTCGAAAAAAATGAAGCTTCGTAAGAATTTTAAAAAGATTTTAACCCAGAATGTTTTTCAACATTTTCCGAGAAAATCTGGAAGATTTTAAGGCAATTTTCTGGTGCAGCGGTATTTTTAAAGAACTTTTGGAAAAAGTGAAGATTTCCAACAAATTAAAACAGAATGTAGATTATGAAGGTTTCGAAATAAAATTTTGAAGCATTTTAAAGATCTTGAAAAATTTCAAAATAATACAAAAAAAATTTCTTAAGATTCCTGGGATTATAAAAAGTGATTATTCATTCTGCAGAAGTATTGTTAGAAGAATATTTGGAGAGATTTGAAAACGTTGCAAAAAATTTCAAAAATGTACGCAAATGTATCCGGAAGAATTCGAGTAAGTTCAAAAGATTTGGGAATCTTATAACTTTCAAGAGATTTTAAATATTCTCGAACTTTTAATGGCAAAAATAACTTTGGCATTACGCACCCACTTCAAAAATGCGAACATTTATTAAAAGATATACAAAAATAATGTGTCTACAACAACTTAAATACGAGAGTAATCACAAAACGGAAGTAGAAATTCTATATTTAGCGCAGATTTTAATTGTTAAATATTAATTATTTTATGAAACACATCAAATACGAAAGTTTTACCTTTTACTCAAAAAATAATTTTAGGTGAATTTACTGGTTAATTTTACCAGAATTATTTTGGTTAAGGCTCATTTTCATCTCTTCAAAACAATAGTAGATTTATTCTGAACATCATCATTAATTTTTTTCAAATAAAAACCTCCACTACATTTACATATTACATTTTTGAAAGCTTTCGTAATACGTATGCAGATATAACATGACAAAGAAAATTCCATGTAATATTTCAACGATTATTTTTTTTTTTGGTAAAAAAATCAGAAAGTTTATGCTTATATGTTTACAAATAGAGATGAGACAGAGGACACGCGGAATACAAGAAAGGAAACGTGTGCAGATTCTTTATTTTTAAGACTTTTATGAAGCTCATGTCTCTTGACGCGGCAACGTTTAAATATTTTAATCCGAAAGAAAAAAATGATTAGGAACCATGATTTTCATTATTTTACTGTATTTGAATTGAAAAATCTCTAACGTGCTCTAAGGCAGAGTTCACTTAGGTCTGGTGCAACAACGGGCGGAGCTCAGCCTACGCGGGAGATAATCGATCGCGCCGCAAAGTGAAAACATTAACAGTTTTCTAACTACTATGTATTTCAATTGATCTAAACTTGTCCATAAAACTTCGCTGAACCTTCCTGGCCAACTCTCTCGCTGAAAATTTTCGCTAGCTCAAAATTCACTTGACTCCCGAAACGATCAAAGCTTTTTGCCGCACGAATTGTGCAACACTTCAGAAAAAAATTATTAACTTATTTTCTAACAAATATTTTAGGCTTAGGGGCCTTCCCGCTTCTGAAAAATAATGTCATATCTTTTTTTTTGCATTCGACGCCTCAATTGTACCAGCTACTAGCTGCATATCTCGGTAACCATGCAATATGATGACTTATGGTTTTGCGCCTAAAATAGGACTCATCGAAATGGAATGTTCCTTATAACTTATACTCTTTTCTTGTTAACATTGAATAATTTGACAATAAAGCTATCGAAAAATGATGGAAATAGAGATTCATTCGTTTAATATACTTTATTTATTATAAAGTACAGAAAAGCTACTCAAATACGATAAAAATTCTCAGACTCCTCAGCATTCGCGGTAATATTGCCCAGGCTTAAAGTTCTCGAGAATTTTCTGAATACGGTGGCATAGGTAGTCCTATACCGTATAGCGGGAAAGCATGTTCCCATATTGCACGGCGATAGTTGCCAATCAACACAAACGGCGTGCCCTGAGCATCATACATTGCACGAACAGGTGTATTATCGTCACCCCATCCAATGATGGTACCATCCCGTTCTAAGAAAGAAAATGTTCCCACGAGTGGATGTACGCGACAGTTCACTCTGAATATATTGCACTCCTTGTAACATATATTCCTACTTGCATCTATTGTCCATTTATGTATCTTTAGTCCAGGCCCCAATTCCCTTGTATCCAGGCAGACTGAAACATCAGGAGAACGCTTTTAATGTAAAAAAAGCTTGCGTTGATTAAATATACAGAGTCAATACTGCCGTCCTGGTGAAGAAACTATACAGTTGCATTTGAAGCAAACCGAGATATTCAATGAAACACATGTCTTTACCATTTATCGTATGAGAGTTTTTGAGAAGAAAAGTACATTTCTTGGATAAATCGCACATGGTACATTCATTAGAGCAAGCAAAAGTGGTTAATTTTGATAATTTCGATGCAAAACCATAGATATGCTAGATATTAATGAACAAAGTTCCTGAGAATCCTCACTCAAAAACACATCGGTGCAGATGTGCTGCTGTGTCAGGAATCAGCCTCCAAGAATTCTGACTTTTCTGATGTAGAAATTTAACATCTAAAAATTTTCAACAATTACTAAATAATGAAATTATGATGAAATTATTAATTTATAATTGAATTCAAATTGATTTTTAGGTTTTTCAATGCAGAATATATATTTAATACAAAAGTAATCAATTTGATCATTCAAATCTTTGTGTAAGTACAAAAAAAAATGAAATGTGCAAGGAGAAATTCTAACACCAAATAATGTGATAATATTATCACAGTTTGATACGTTGCTAGTCAAAAGTAATATGTCCACGTTACTGTTGCTGACTCAAAATTTGTAACCCGCTACCGTTACAGTTGCTGAAGAAAATAACGCGTTAAATTGTCCTTACCTTTTGTTTTATACAATTGTTACCTTTTTCCATGTCAAACTATTATTAATTCTAAATTACAATTTCGCACAGAATCCATTTTTCTTTTAATAAAACTAGTTTTTCAAAAAAAGTTCATAATTTAAACGTAAAGTTTTAACAATAAGAATAGATCCTGCTATTCCTAATAATATTTCTGGTTCTACACTTGAAGTAGCAGCAATTTTTTCAGAAAGACCTCTGTATTTTTTTTTTTGAATTTTCGAAGAATGACTAGAAGATTTTCTGCAAAGCCCACAATGTTTCATATCTTTGCAATACTTTTTAAGAGTTTCTGCTTGAGAAAAGCATGTCATCAGCTTTATGAGGAAGTGAACCATCTTTTAAATCAAGAGAAATTTTTTGTCTTGAAATATAATTCACGAATTTGCTTTGTAACCGATGCAATATATCACTAAGGAGCAAGAGGCATTCTTTTTACAGCTTTTTTACGAGGATTGTTTGAAAAGTTTTCGGCCTAACATAGGATTGGCACCACGAGTTTCAAGTGCTCATGATTTTTCTGAAGTCTGATTCCTCGGAGGACCTACCATAAAAGTTTTAGACAGATACATTCAGCTTGTGGATTGTTATGCTTCAGGAATGCAAAAAAGGTTTGGTTTTTCCCAAAAATTAATAAACTCGAATCTCGTACAGGGATCAAATACTTTCTTTTGAAAAGTTTATCGCAAACGCAAATGAAAGAGCAGATCGATTCTACGTTGGAAGACTCTGCAATAATGTTTTCAACGATAAAAAATGGGATGTTGCCTTCAAGTATGGTCGTTTCTCCACACTTGACAATAAACGTTCAGGAAGCCGGAAATCCGCCACGACTGAGGAGAACATTGAAAAAAACCACAATGCCGTGTAAAATGATCGACGCATAAAGGTGCATGAGCCTGCTGACATTGCAAAAATCAATGTAGACACGCACCATGTTCACCATTTTTATCTCCCACTGTCTTCTTCCTGTTTCCTAACAAGAAAAAATTGCTTTCTGGTATGAGATTTTCTTCAAATGCAGAGGTCATCGCTGAGACCAACGCGTATTTTGAAGATTTGAAGTAATCTTACCATCTTGAGGGTGTAAGGGAGTTACAAAATTGTTGCTCGCATTGGATTGAATTGAAGGGAGAGTATGTTGAAAAACAAGATAGACTTTTGTTATAATTCTTATTTTTTCTATGTTAGGCCAAAAACTTTTCAAACGACCCTCGTATCACTGAAGGGCAAGAGCCATTCTATTTGCATCTTTTTTTACTCGTAGATAATTTTATTTGAGAAAAAAATCTCCTGACAAACCATTGTCACTTGGTCAATTGATGTTTAAATTATTCTGACGGATTGCAAAACAGGACAATGAAACTCACCAGGAAGCGAAAAGAAACTTCAAATATTCAAACTAAGACAATAACTACAGAGTTCCAAAGAAAAAATTTGTGATTTTTGAAAAATGGACGTGAAAATTCGATTCACATTTCATGCTAATATTTTCAACGAAGTCACGGATATTATTTGCAATAGCGTGGAGAAATGAATTTTTTACATATCGGAAATATATCAATCGGCTAATTTCCTCTAAAAACAACATATTTCGTCACTGAGAGATTCTGCGACTTGGAGCGTAGAACTCGCCTGATTTAGATTAGATTAGATGCATATAAAAATCTCAATTATGACATTTTTTAAATTTTGTTCTGGGTTTATTCGCTTGTTTCTTGAGTGAGCATTGAGAAGACGATAAAAAATCTTCTCAGCTTTGGAAAACCTCTTAAAAAATTGATAATTAATTTTATTTTTTTCTTGATTTTCCATTTTTGGGATTCGCAAATACTATCTGAGCTTCGTTAGCATACTTTTTAATTTTAGTAAGAAAAGCGAAAATGGAATGAAATTGAAACACATGGATATATTGCTAATTTTCAACTCAAATAATTTCTTTCAGTTTATGAATGTAAAAAAAAGTCCATCCTAATGAGCAGCATGAGATATTCTCCCAGTTATTCAAATTTTAAGTTGCTTTCTTCTCAGAAGAATCGTTTCCACACTATTCCAAATATTTATTAAAAAATTTTTTTTTCTGTCTCCTGATTGGTTATCATGACATATTATTTATATGAATACAATTATCAATGTCGTGAAGTAACTTTCAGTAACGTACGTTTTTTTTGCAATAGCGTTACCGAAAAATTGTAACGCGTTAACGTTGACGTTACTTTTTGAAGTAAGGAACGCGTCATCGTTCGAAAGAAATGTAACGTTCAGGGTAACCCGATACAAGTATTGCTTTACTGTCATATACTACGGATTAGAGAATATCTTAATAGGTTTGAACGGGTTTGAATGTCATTATTTAGATGGCAAATTCAAATTCCAATCAAAAAATTATATTGGAATAGTACATGTTTTATTGTTGACAACTTTGTCAGAATAATATTTTCAATTTATATAAAATTGAAAAATACCAGGGCCTAACATTTACGTTTCTCATTTTTTAATTGAAGAAATCTGAACTAAATGAATAACATTACAAAATAACAATTAAAAAATTTACTTTTTCATCTTCACAACAATATTTTTCAATTTTCATCATGAATTCTCGAGAAACTCTGTAGATATGCTAATGACGACCTAACTGTCTCAAGATTTAATTTTAATTTCGAATAATGAGTAGCCCTGCTGAATTCTTCTATTCATAAAAGATTCAGCGATATAAAAACCTCATCTTTGATAAAAATGCATTTGTATAGTTTTTTCGACAGGACGGCAGAGCACAGGTAAGTGTGATATGAAATTCATAAGTTATAATTTGATTAATGGTACTACAAATATTTAAAAAAATTTTTGCTTGAAATGCCAAAATTATCTTTAAAATTTCTACTCTAGAGTGGTCCAAATTTTTACACTCTCATCGCAATGAGAAGATATCAGTTTCATGTCAAAACTGACTATCGCGAATTACTTTCAGTCTGCACGTTTCAAGACTTCCTGAATCATAATTGAAAAAACAGATTTTACGATGGTGTCTGTCTGTCTTTGTTTTCGTCCGTATACCGGATTAATTTTGAAAGACTAATCGGATTAGGTTGCAATTTAGTGAAAAGCTTTAGGGACCAAAAAGAAAGATTGAGCTCATAAACCAGCATCTCTTGACCAACTGTTCTGCTTTTATGCAGAATAAAATAATAATGAAGAATCAAAATTTACATTTTGCGATCAACCTATGCAAGATACGCGAACATATGAACAGACAAAAATTGTGCGTCCAAAAAAAATCTACCAATTCATTAGCAATCACTTTTT
Source organism: Andricus quercusramuli (assembly GCA_932178445.1). NCBI lineage: Eukaryota > Metazoa > Arthropoda > Insecta > Hymenoptera > Cynipidae > Andricus > Andricus quercusramuli. Next base: position 39,772 of record CAKNXH010002142.1, on the reverse strand, counting down.
GATAGGAAGCGCAAATTTTATTCCAACCGTGAAAAAAATATTTAAAAAAATGTTTCTAACTTAAAGTTTTGGAGAAAGGCCACAAGTTACTAAAAAAATGAATTCACAAAAGTTGTTCACCCAAAAAAAAAGAGAAACCAATTTGTTATCAATCATTTTTTGATGAAATGCGTAGTTTTCATTTCAATCGTGAAAAATAACATTAGAAATAATTAAATGAATTTTTTTGAAAAAACGACAGAAGTATAGAGACCGAGCCTCTGAGCCCCCTTAAAGGGGCCACAAAAACTACCTTATGCAAGTGCAATAAGGATTTTTCGGAATATTGCCCTTAATTATTACTTTCTTAGTATATTATTCCTCATAGATCTTCATGAACGAATAAATTACTGATTTTTATGTTTCTGTCATTCATTTCATAATTTTTAAAATAACTTTTGTTCATTCGAACAATTATATTTTCATGATATATTGTGAATTAAGGGTATTTTATTAACACTATGGTCTATATAATTAGCTTAGCGAGTTTATTTTTCATTTTGATTGTTTTCTTCTGGATAACACAATTTGTTTTTGCCTAAATCCAAATTTTCAACGGAAAATCTTTGTTTGGTGAAATATTAATTTCATATAATAATTTTCAATATTATCGTTTGGTGGGAAATAAGAAACCTTGCTTTGAGTAAAATAGTCAAATCAAATATTTGTATTCAAAATTGTTAAAAACCATCATAATTGTTCATTACGAGGCAACTGTTAAATCTTAGATGACTATTCGCTTATATCAATTGTTTAACAGCGACCAAACGCGACGTGGTACTGTATCCGCCGACCAAACATTACGTTGCGCTGTACACCACCTAAACGCACTTTGAAGAATAAAAACAGAAAAAAAATTACTATCTTATTTGTCCTTCTAAATTATTCCCATGTTGAACAGAAAAACTTGTTTAGCTATCATATCATATACTTACCAGCAGAACTAACGAGAGTCGCTAACGCGAATGCGAGAGCACCAACGGGCCTCATGTTTCCCAGGTATTAAAGTGTCACTATAAATAGTCAATCTGCAAGATATTTCAGATTATATACCAATCACAACTTTAGTTGTCCTTCTAAAATTGTGAAATGCTTGTAGGATGGTTTAGAAGGGAGATTATTTCGTCAATTCGCTTTTCCCCTCCGAAGGCATAAGAATCGTAGACTCTAAGAATTATATATCAGTCATTATCTAACTTGTCCTTCTAAAGTATCCCAATGTTTGTGAGATGATTTGGAGGGGAACTTATTTTTCTGAAATATTTGTATTTCGTCAATCCACTTTTTCCTCTTCGAAGGAATACGAATAGTAGACTTTAAATATATGGCTTTCACAAGAATTTAAAATGACTCGCATGTTTTGTCAGTAATGTTCAAAACAGGGATTTGCAGCTGAATTTATTTTGAATATTATTGATAATGAATCGCATCAATGAATCGTTATAACAAAGGTAATATATAGCTGAATTAAGAATGTTGTCACTTTCAATATGACGCTAATGGAATAATACTAATTTTGACAGATGTTTGAAATTAATTTTTAAAACTTGGTTTCAAACTTATTTTCAAACTATAGTTTTCCATTTGGAACTCATGACGTTACATAGCTTATTCAAAGATATAAAAATCCTTGCATCATATTTACAGTAGGCTGTGTCAAAAATTTCATTATTGAAATATATTTTAGTCTTTTTGATTTTATACTTACGCAGCAATAGGTTTTTAATTAAACCTCATTATTTAACGCCCCTATTTGTGCCACAGGAATTTTCGCTATTATAGTAGCAATTATTATTACCTTGCAAAAACTGAGTTATTTGGTAAACTGGGAAGCATCAATGTTAAAAACTAAATTTGTACGTAAAGTCATTTTTAGCCTACTCTCTAGCATTAAGGATTTTTTCGTATACCTAACCGATTTCTATCTCATTCGGATGACGGAAATTTTTGTAATATGTATCCCCAGCCCTATTCTTGACATGATAATCTGAGGAAAAATTCCGTAACACGGGATAGTGTCTGATTTTTGATAATATTTTAATTCACAATTTTTTATATTACAGAAATATAAAAATTAATGCAATGAATCAGTAACGAGAAGTCCACTGAATAAAATCAGTAATGTTTTTCACTTATCAACAGTTGAACATTACTAATGAGTAGAAATATAGTAATCGAAGTGACTAAGTGAATTCTGATTTCCATAACAGATCAGTTGCCGACAAATTTAAAAACATACGTTTTTTTTGTAACAAATTACTACTTTTCAAAAATGAAATATACGTTCTGAATATAAATCACTGATATTTTAGTGATTTTCAGTGAAAATTCATACTAATTTCAATCCGTGCCGTGACGCATTTATAGTTCATCGAATCAGTGAGATTGGATTGTAACGATTGTAAGTCAGTGAAAATTCTTACTGATTTGATTAGGTAACCCATTACTTACTGATTTCAATTTAGAGACATGAAGTTCTGCAATCATTTTTGAATAAGAATAATAAAACAGATCAATTTCTGGGCAAAATGAAAAAAATCTTTTAGCAGTAATTTGGAAATGCATGCTTCGCTCATAGAATTTAAAAGATCTAATAATAATTTTTTTCATTTAGAACAATTCTTTTTTCTCAATAACATGGGTGAAAATCATAATAACAAGACCAAATCTTAGTTTTTAATTTTGAACTGGGAATGCGAACAAATAGTTATGAGCTAATTATGTGATCCACGTCTTTCTTCGATTGCCATACTTTTTCTTAAACTTGAAAATATTTGTATTTCACCAATCTGATTTTCCCTTTCGGTGGCATAGTAATAATATAGCGTCAGGTTTGAAACTCATTCATCTAAACTGTTTACAGCACCAACTGTATATACGTCATCTATACGAACTGTTTACAGTTACGAAATTTTCCGTCCAAATAATTATTTTCCAGCTCGTTAGGGCTAACTTTATGGAAAATTCCGTAATACTAGTCCAAGCACTATACTTGACTGGTTAGCTTTACCAAAAATTCCGTTATCCTAGACAGTTCCCAATCTGTGAAGGAATTCGAATTTATTATTTTCTAATCAATGTAAAATTAAAGAGTTCAGGGTGTTCATCCGACGGATGATTTTGAATTCCTGGTGATTTTCTGGGTAATCTGCAGTCAGTTGTTAATTTTTCTCAGGTAATTTGAAAGAAATCAATAGATTAGAATGATGTAAGACGATCAAAAAATATGCAAGCCAATTCGAAGCTATTTAAAAGATTTCAAATATCAAATTCCCCCTATAGAAATATTTGAGATTTGAATTCGATTGGCAGTTTAAATTTCATATTTAATTGTCGGTGTTTGACTGTACCCTTATAGTACGGAAAGTTCCTGCCACGCCCTTGGAAACGTTCCTGAAACGTTCAAAATAGTACTTACCGTTATTGTTATTGTTAACAACAAATATATCGTAAACAAGACAAGAAGTCGAACTGTTAAAAAATAAAGACGAAATAGCGTTATTTTGCCGAAGTTGATGAATCATTGATGCGCTGCATCAATTTAATGTCAATTCGTTGAAAACTAAAACCCTAAAATCAAGACTTCACCGAAAATGATGTGTTCTTGACACCTATTGGTTAGATATCGTCAGAACTTCCGGAAATATTCCTTGGACTTTTTCAACTTTTGTATATGGTTCTGAATCCTGTATGCATTTCATGATTAAATCCTAGGAAATGATCGTTAACTATTATAGTGGGCTACATAAGCAAAAAGGCTTCAAGATTAAAGAGACATCCTATTCACTAATTATTCAAATAACCTGTATATATATATATATATATATATATCACAAATGAATAAGTAAAGGACAAAATATTTTCATTTACAGATTGACGTCTAAACATTAATGTGTCCAGTTTAACGTGCAGAGTTTAACGTGCAGACTTTCATGTCTGAGCTTTAAATTTTTAGAGGTTAGAGTATAGAGTTGAATGTGCAGAGTTTTGCCTGTACACTTTAATGTGCCGAATTGATGTGTAAAGTTCTGAGGAAATTCATTTATTAAAATTTAGGAAATTTGAATTAGATTAAGATCAAATTCAAAATCTTATTTGATGTCCAATACTCAAGTTACTGAAGAAAATTCATGAAAATATACTTCTTCTTTATTCATAATGAGTCCCCTAAAGGTTTACACGACTTCCATTTCTTACAACACTTCCTTATACATTGTTTATAAAATCTTATCCTTACTATTTACAATTATTTACACCTATTTACATAAAATCTTATATCGAACGCCTTAATTCTACTTTTGACGCTAGCGCAATTTGGAACGTGTTAGCGAACGAGTGAGCGAGTGATCGAAAGCGAGAGTGCAAGCGACAGAGAGAGAGAGAGCGGTAACGCAACGCATCTTAATTTACTTATGCTATTACATAATTATTACTTACAAATCTTTACGCTTCTTATTTAAGCGACTTCCGTTTCCTTTTTCTTTCACTTCTCTTGTACCTCCATTTTACCATTTTTTGCATCCATTCTTTCATTCTTTTTCAATTGCTCCCCTAGAATCCTCTAACTCCTTCATCCACTCTTCCCCCAAACCATCCTCCCCTAGAATCTTTATCACATTCTCTTGCCAGGTTCCTTTATCTTCCATTCCTCTCCTACATCCTTCCCATACATGCTCCCATGTTTCCTCTTCCCATTCACATATTCTGCACTTCCTGTTATCTTTCTTTTCCCAATACATACTTGCCCTTACCTCGTTTCCCAATCTAAATCTTGCTATTCTTGTCCATCTTTTCTCTCCCCATCCCTTTTCTAAATACTTTGGTACTCCTTCCTTTTTTATCATTTTATACCATATATTATATTTTGATTCCTCAATCATCCCCCATCTTTCGATTAATTGTCTTTCCCTCTCCCTTTTTTCCACTTCTTCATAGTTGACTCCAGTCCCGTCTTCTATATCTCTAGCCTTAAAGAACTCCCTCCTTTCTTCCTCCCATCTCGTTAATTTAGTCGCCCTCCCTCTCCTTTCTTCTACCTCCATCAAACACCTTCTCGCTAACTCCCCTCCCTTTTCTGCCCAGAGCTTCGTCTCAAAATTCCATGCCCTCTTTCCCGCTCTAGTACTTAATTTATCCCTTTGCGCTTCTTCTCTCAGCATATATCCCGGCGTCCTCCAGGCTACCCATAGCGTCCACCTTATATACCCTTCTTGTAAACTTTCAATCTCTTTCCTTTCTTTCCATCCCCATATCTCTGCTCCATAACCTAATACCGGCCATACCAGCGTATCAAATAACCACATTCTCCTTCTCCAAATTTTTTCAAATCTTCTTTTTCCTATTCCCCATATCTGTTTCATTACCCCTGCTGCTTTTTTTATCCTTTCTCTTATATGAGCTCTATGATCTCCATTTGCTTGCAAGGTATATCCCAGATACTTACACTCTTTTACTTCTAATTTTTTCCCTTCCATCTTCCCGTCCATTCTTTTTTCCTTCCCCCTCCTTTTCTAAACCTCATTATCTTTGTCTTTTCTACATTTAAATTCAACTTCTTTCCATCTAAGTATCTCTCTAATCCGGTAATTAAGCCCGCCATCCCTTCTTCATCCTCTGCCATCAACACTATATCGTCTGAAAATATACTCAAGAATGCAACTACCAGATTTGGACAACCACCATAAAGTGTTTCTATTGTCATTAGAAAGAATTACTTAACATAAATTTTCAACAAATCACTGTTGATACCCGCTCTAATATTTGGTAACATGATAAGGGTGCTGTATGAGCACTGAAACGGTGGTGAATATTATGAATGTTTTCGTGTTGTGATTTGATAATAAAAAAAAAAATAAATAAAAAAGGGAAGGAAGGAGATGTAGTTGGTTGCCTTCTCATTTTTTTCCTTCTTCATTTTTGTCCGCGAAAATTTTTCTAAAAGTAGAATTTGGTTGACAAATTTTTTCAAGGAATTTTTTTTAAGTACAATGATTCTTCGTCTTATTTCCAGGAATTCTATACATTAAATTCGTTTAGGAAAGTTGCAGTGATAAACATGGAAACTTGCATGTGAAGATTTAAAAGTGTAGAATTCAATATTTATACTTAATGTGTGGAGTTCATCATGAGTAGATATGATATATGTAGTATCGAACGCCTCTTACCGATTAAATTAAAGTCAATCTTTCTCATTTGTTTTTCATTATTATGAATTCTGAATTTAGAATCATATGATGGCATATGGATTTGCGTCTAAAGTAGGGTTCGAGCTACAGAGTTAACCGCAGTATAAGCTCAAGTAATATTCAGCGGTTATTAAAATTCATTAATTTGACAATTCATCAAAGATAATGAAAACAATCGAAACATTCATTCGCTCGATATACTTTATTTATTACATACTACAAAGAATGCTCGAATACAACATATTCATGAACTTTGTAACATTCGCGGTAATATTGCTCAGTTTTAAAGTTCTCGATAATCGTGTGCACGATACGGTGGCATAGGTAGTCCTGCACCATAGTAAGCCATGAACTCTTCCCGCATTAAGTTGCGCCCCATAGTTCTTACGGTTATTGTAAACGGGCTGCCATCCTCTTGATACATTATATTTACAGGTTTGTTATCTAAGCCAAATCCAATGACGATACCATCCCTCTCTAAGAAAGAATATGTGCCCTCGAGGCGGAGAAATTTAAATTTTCCTGTAAATCTGTTGTACTCCTTGTAAAAGATGCCGTCACTTGCATATACTGTCCATTTATGTACCTTTAGTCCAGGCCCCAATATTTTCGGACCGAGGCACACTAAAACATCGGAAGAAAGCTTTTAATGTAAAAGAAGGATGTATCAACACCAAATCCTAACCTGAAGTAACATTCATCAAAGAAGGAAATATTTCATATGTGATTTTGTCAGATTCTGCTGAATTTACCTTCACATTTTTTGATGTATTATGAAATGCCTTGGAAGTTCTTAATGGGTTTGAATGTTATTCTTTTATTCACAAATTCGTATTCTAAAGAAAAAATTAGAGGAACAAAAATTTATTTCGGAATGAAGCACCTCAAATTTTCTCAGAATTTAAAAATAAACAGCTTAAGAATTATTTTCAAAAAAACTTGTTTTTTAATATCACTAGATTGTTACGAAGGTCTCTAAAATATGAATAATGTATTATTTATGTTGGTATAATTATTTATAGTAATTAATAATTATTTTAAAATTAGTCAATTAAAAATAATTTTGTTTTAGGAATAAAAGAATATATGTGTGCTTTTTTACAAGTATAGATGGTTCAATGTTACTCTCGAATCTGGCTGAAGAATTTCAACATCTACGTTAGGGCTCATCGAAAATATTTAATTTTGGTCTTTCTTCTTCCGGAAGGCCTAATAAGTGTCCTGTGGGTGCTAAAATGACTTCTGGTTCAATTAATCAAGCATGTTTTGACTGACAAGTCAGTCATTCTGACTGAAAAAACAGTTGCTATGACTTCTGAATGAGTCAATATTGGTGACTGATTTGTCTGTTATTTTCTGAGTGACAAGTGAACCATTCATTCCATGTAAGAAAAAAGTGAAGGGAATGGCGTTCACTATATGGATATAATTAGAAATTCGTATATAGATATTAAGTGAATAATACACTTTTTGAATACTGATTTTAAATTAAATTTTACTAAACACTAATTATAATTATTTATCCATATTTATCCAACTATAGCCAACGGCCATACCACGCTGAAAAAACTAGTTCTCGTTAGATCACTGAAGTTAAGCAGTGTTGGGCGCGGTTAATACTTGGATGGGTGACCGTTCGGGAATACTACTAACTGCGTGCTGTTGGCGTGTCGTGGGTGTGGGGAGCCCACACTTGTAGTTATTCACTACAAGAAACTATCCACCTAGACACACTACCCGAATCGGGTAGTGTCACGCCTACCCCGAAAGGGAAATAGCTTAATGGTATACATCCATTAAAGGAGTCACAATAAATATATAGTCATAATAAATAATTAATAATTTTAATAATTCACATTACATTTCTGTTCCTATTATTAAAATTCTACCTTAGAAATGTTGTATATATTCACAATATCGCACTATAAAAATGTTTTATTATAAAAAATATATAAGATTATATTTGGCAAAATTCACCAAGTGTAGGGTTAAAAACTTGTTTATCAAACATATAGCCCAGTTACAGAGGATGGGATTTTTCTGCTTTATTTTCGCACTTGATTCTTCACTATTCTGTATCTTTCAAAAGGGACAGTTCTTGAGTTCATGAATAGTTTCAATTTTCTCTTAATAGAGTACACAGCTCTGTGCCCTGTGCGAAGCTTAAAATAATCTTAGGAGATTGATTTTGCTGTGATTTGACTGTATTCTGGTAGTGGAGGATTTCCAGTTGCCAGACATCAAACGAAAATGGTAAGCATAAAACTTCCGCTATTCAAGAAATAAAATTTTTTCGTTAGAATTTTTAAGATTTCACAATTCATAAAAAAATTCCATAATTGGAATAATAAATTGGAATTATGAGCTCTAAAATCTTTTAAATTTCTTATATGCTTTGCAAGCACTTTACAATATTTGGAAATCCCTTCAAAATTTAGACATCCTTAAAAATCACTCAATTCGTGTAAATAAAATCTCCTTGAAATACGTTGAAATTTGTTTATCTCTCGAGAGTCCCGTATTACTAACTAACGTATTATCAATTTATAGTCGAACAAGTATATACATGATTTTAAATTTGACTTTTTTCTATTTTGAAATTATTTAGCTATGAAAGACTTCAATTGAGATAGCACAATTTTGAATAATTCAAGTATGAAATGACAAAACGTTGAACGTTTGAATTCCAAATCCAAATTCCAAGTTCCCGAAAAAGAGAACCAATAGAGTAACATTTCGAATATTGATGGCAAATAATAAATTTTCGATTGAAAATTATCAAATATACAAAATTCGAAAATTTATTTGTACTTTTTCATTACATAGGGCCGAGTTGAGGAAAATATTCTAATGGGGCACTAGGTTGTAAGATTTCAAAAAAGATGTCATAGGACTTGTCAAGGTAAGAATTTTATTTCAAAATGCACCATTGAGAATAAATATTGAATCTTTAGTTATATATATGAATAAAACCGTTCATTCATGTGTTTTCAGAGCGATATAAATGTCGATGAGCTTGCGGAAAAACATACAAAAACGACTCAAAGGCAGGATCTAGCCTCATATTTTATACTTTCAATCGGAGGCTGAAGATGAATATTCTATAATTTCTGATATCCACAAACTCAAAATAGCCGAAAATGGATCTCCCCTACTAGCGTCTGATGCCCTTTTTAAATGGCATTATGTCACGAACGTTTGCTACGTGAATTTTCTTAAGTTTTTGAAAATATTCTCATAGAGTCATATATTTATATAAAGTGCCCCACACAAAGTCAGAAAATTCAGTGAAAACTTTACATATTTCACATAGCAGTATGGAACAAATTATTATTATTCATATTATAAATTATTAGAACATTAGTTCTTAAGTTCTTCATGTGCTGGTAGTTAACGTATGGAATAAACGTATTTTGAATGAAAATATGTATATATGTATATGTATATGTAATATATGTATGTATGTAATATATGTATATAAATATGTGTCTATTATTATTAGAGTTTCCTGGTATATTATTGGACACATTTTTCCCACACCCCTGCACCGACACATCTGGTAACCGTAGAAATATGGCTTGTTTCGCACTTGCTGCACATATAACACATCTAACCTCTTGATTGCAAATTCAACTATTTCGTTGAAAGCTTTGTATTATTTCTGGAAAATTTAGCAAATTTGAAAATAAGTAATCCTTTTGGTTGAAAAATCACGTGAGTCTAGTTTAGGCGGAGTCATCCAACATAATTGTAAGTAATCAAAAATAATTGTATGCAATCCGGGGTAATCTTGAGCAATCCATCATAATTCTTTTCTTAAGCTGATCCAGGGTAATCGGGTATAGATTGCGTTAATCCGCTTTTGCTCAACTACGTTTTCAGGATTTATTTCCTCCCTAAATAAATTAGTACGCCTTGCAATTGAAGGAGCAGTTATGAGTACATCACTTAAGGGGGTCATCCCGTGTGACGGTTTCAAAGAATCGATTTTCTTGTTTTTACATAAATCCAATCTAGAGCATGTACAGAATATACTGGTAGAGTAATTTTCCGAAATTCGTAGTCGTTGGAAAGTTACAACAGTAAAAAGTTAAGGTGTTTAGAGCGCGCGGCCGACTGCTCGAGGGAGCGGAGAACAAGAGCTAGTATACCTTCAGATTTGTACCAGAGGCCGATTCTATTCACACGCAGACCAGATTGTATCAACAACTTTTGGTGAAAGAAGTTTACTTTTATACACCAACATTTGGTCCGCATATTCACCTCATATTTGAAGTCGTAGACGCCTATTCCGCAGTGGCAGGTGTTAGGACGTACTATACTCCTGCCGAAAAAAGGCAACTTGTCCAACCCAGAGAATTACAGTCCAATAATTTGTTTGAACACACTGTATAAGATCTTTACAGCTGTTCTAAACAACAGGATTGTTCTACGAATTGAGCCTGTATGGCGACAGAAGTACGATTTATATGGATGACCTGAAGATCTATGCCTCTAGTAAAAGCAAACTTCAAACTGCTATAAATATCGTCAAGAACTACACAGGAGAGACTGGGATGGACTTTGGTTCAAACAAGTGTGCCAAAATTAGTCTGAAGAAAGGAAAGATTACTGGCGTTCCCAAGGACACTGAGCTTGTGGATATAAGTGTTATTAAACATCTTAATGCTGGAGAGACCTATACATACCTGGGCGTGCCTCAAAGCCACATTAAAGACGTAACTTCAGTAAAGGAATCTCTCCGAAGCAGATACAAGCATCTTCTTCGACAGATTTGGTCTTCCAATCTGTCGTCATTGAACAAGGTATCTGCGAATAATATGCTTGCTGTGACGGTTCTACTCTACTTGTTTGGGGTGGGTCAATGGACGAAGAACGAGCTTAAGGCCCTTGATGTCACCAAACGTAAGATCATGCATATGCATCAAAGCTTGTATATCAATTCATTGGTTCGGCGATTGTACATGTCACGTTGCCAAGGCGGACGCGGACTTCTGAATCTTCAGTGTCTTCGTAATCGAATTGTTCTAAGTACAGCTTACATCGTTACGAGTGGCAGAGATGCTCTCTTAAAGATGGCCAGGAATCACGAAATGATTGGCGATGGAGCGTTCCTTTACAAAGCCGCGGGGCACGCAGCCGAGACCCTTGGCCTGAATTTTAACATCAGAAGTGAGGAGAGTGCATTACTCCATCTAGATGCTATACTTCCAAAAGCCGAAGTGAAGAAAGCAGATGTTAGAAAATTTCACAAACAGCTACGCGGCAAGACAGTGCATGGAAACTTTAACAGAAATATAGAGAAACAGTCCTTGTCGAAGGAGCAAACTTTTAATCAAAAGGTGATGAAAATAATAAAAAAAATGTATTCGTTTAATGTACCTTGTTTATTATATAGTACAAAGACTGCTCGAATATAAAATATTCTGGAACTTTGTAACATTCGCGGTAAGATTGCCCAGTTTCAAAGTTCTCGAGGATCGTGTGCACGATACGGTGGCATAGGTAGTCCTATACCGTAATATCCCAATTTATCATCATCGATTAATTCGCGTCCCATAGTATCGACGTCTATTATGAACGGGCTTCGTTCATCTTGAAACATTGCTTTAACAGGTTTGTTATCAGTACCAAATCCAACGACGTAACCATCTCTTTCTAAGAAAGAATATGTGCCCTCGAGGCGATTGAGGTAACATCTTCCTGTAAATCTATTGCACTCCTCGTAAAAGATGCCGTCACTTGCATATACTGTCCATTTATGTATCTTTAGTCCAGGCCCCAATATCTTCGGACCGAGGCAAACTAAAACATCGGGAGAAAGTTTTAATGTAAAAGAAGGCTGTATCAACACCAAATTCCAACACGAAATCATATTTATTACAGAAGGAAATATTCAATATGTGGTTTTGTCAGATTCTGCTGAGTGGGGAGTTGTAGACCGTGGGGAGTCGTGGGCCACCTTAATCTCCGCCATGTTGTGGGTGGTAGGACTGCTTTAACCACTGCCAAAATACTCTCTTTGTGTGAGCTAACTTTGTGAACTCGACACATAGTCTCAATACGCGAAGTTAGTATTTTGACATTGTTGATTGAAGAAATCAAAATAAAAGTTTTTGTATAACTCAAGTGGTTGATATTCGAAGTCCTGTTCTACAACAGATTTCAAAAGCACGTTATTGCAAAATATTCCTTGAGCAATTAGTTTTCAATTCAACCAAACGATTTCAGTGAAACATTCATTGCGTGTATGGCAATTTGGTAATTTCGTAAATGTCGGCTGTGGGGAGTTGTGGTCAACCATTAGTGGGGAGTCGTGGGCCAAACGTTCTTAATGCGTATTTCAATTTTTTAAGTGAAACTTCTTTTCTTTTGTTCTGAAAAGACTTTTGCATTATCTGCAAGGGCACAATGCCAAAGATTTTAAATCGGAACAACACAGTTCACTGCAACATGTGCGATCGTGATGTGCACTTGAAATGTGCCAACATGAGGACCGAATATTACACTTGCATGGGCTTGTCAGGCGCAGAATTTTATTACGTTCTACTGAGTCATTAGGAAAAAATGTTACTTTAATGTTATTAAAACCAAGGCAATCTAGCAACGGCTAAATTTAGCACTCTCAAAAAAGAATGTTTTCAAATTTTCTTCAAACTGCGGTAAATTGTAATACTATGGGATCTTATTGTATGCTCAAGACGCTAAACTATCATATTGCATGGTTACCAAAATATTTCGAATGGTAACAGGTACACTTTGTTGAGCAGCATAGTAAAAAATTGAGGTTTCCTTTTTTTCAGTTTTAATTTTGTATCGAAAAATCTCATAGCACGTCGAGCTGTCTATGAGGGTTCCTTTCCGTTGCATCTTGCTTGGAACCAAAAATTGGTTCGAATGGAAACCTCATTTTTTTTCTGTAAGGCCATTTCTGAATTAAATGGAATAAGGTTAAAACCAAACCAATTGAAGTTTGTAACTGAGAAATTTAAAAGCAAATTAGGGAAGCTTTACGGCGCACAGCGGGCTAAATTGAAAAAGTTCGTGACAAAATAGTGGAACTTTTGACAGGGATGACCTGGAGGAACGAATTTTTCCGAGATTCACAGATGAATAACTGAAGAATACAGCGAGAATACGGTGAAGCTGGAAATATACATTCTTTATCTTCGAAGCCTAAGTTAAATTTGACATTTGAATCAGCCTAGCACTTCCTGTTTGTAAGAGAAATGCAATTGAATCATCTATTTTGAACCTTCATGTCACGGATGGTTTCCACTAATGTAAATTTGACGATTTGCCATGTGAAAGAGGTTATGGGGTCGTCGAATTGGAATACAAAATAAAAATGTCAAAATTCGAAATAGCGGATCCAATATGGCGGACTGAAATTGTAAGACCGTGCCGATATAACTGCAAATTACTTCAGGCGGGGTTTTCGGGTCACTGATTACGAATCTGAAGTCAAAATTTCGAAACTCAAAATGAAGGATCCAATATGGTGGAATTTCATTGTGGGAATATAACCAATTTCATGGAAAATCATGACTTGGGGTTTTTGTGTCGTCGATTTCAAATATATAGTGGAAATTGAAAAATGCTGAATGTCTGATACAATATTGTATCAGATATTTAAAATTAAAATGAAAATTCAATCATAAAATTTTTGAATTTTTACTGAAGATTTGAAATCAACGACATAAAAAACCCTCCGAATAACGATTTTCAATAGAATCGGTTATATTCTTATGGGTTTTCAACCTACAATAGGGTCCTATAGTTTTTATCATCTTACTTTATTTCGGTCATTGTTCGAACGATCTATACAAATGTCAAGTGAAAACGTCAGACGAAAAAAAATTCTTATTGAATGTCCAGAGAAAAATGATAGCCCCCTAAACTCCCAATAAATAAAATCCTTGCAAAAGAAGAAAAAAGGCTGGAAAGTTCTACGCCGAATTTTATGATATCTCCTATGAAGAAAGCTGCGAACTGGCAATATGAAAATTGAATCTTTCCAAAAAATTTGAAAATCATTATAAAAATGACTAGTGACTATAAAAGACTATAAACGACTATAAACGACTATAAGCGACTATAAATTACGAAAAACGCATCTTGAAAAAGATGATATCAAAAAATTAGAATAAATATGTCCACTGTTGCCTTGCTCATCAGCTGATGTAATGTTACTCATATCACTTTTCTAACTCAACAATTATAATGAGCTTTCTAAAGATATTGAGCCATAATCATATAAAGAAACTCGAAAAAATATTCTAAGAAGTTTCTTTCTATTGAATTGCTTGGGTCTCTGATATTCTATAAATTGAAGTATTATTGATCACAGAAATTGGATGGAACAACCCGATTTCATTTCGGATTAACTTCACCCGAAATACAGAATATTAAAGTCCTAGCAGATTTCACTAAAAGGCATTTCCTGTAAATTCATTTTGGGGTTCTTTTGAAGAAAAAAATTCTTTGATCCATGATCATAAATATGGAAAGGAAATTAGCACTGAATAAAGAAAATATTTTTCTAAATACGGACGATACAATATTTTCTTGGTCCAATAATGTTTTTGTCCAAAGGAAATATACTAGAATGGAGAAACTTGATTTTCTGTATTCAAGTACATTTTCTTAAAACAAAAAAAAAATTCTTGGGCTGAGGGAATATTGTATCGTTCCTATTCAGGTCAGCACTCAGTTACTCAGGAGTGTAAATGCCTCACGGTGCCCCCTTTTATCTGCTGCCCCCCCCCCCATCAGAGACTACCGTACGAACATGTAGGGGTGTTTAAGGAGTGTACATGCGAAGTTTGCTGCCAATTTATACCCACGTTTGTACAGAAAAAACAGAAGATAAATTTTACATCGACATTCCAAAAATTATTATTGGCAGAATTTTGGAATATTATTATGGAAATTTGATTGATAAACGTTTTCGAAGTAATAAATAAAGAAAAAATTTAAAAAATTTCAGGTAGCGATATTCTAAAGCGCAACATTCTGGTCAAACTTTACCGGCCGATTGAAATTGTCTCGGAAATTGTTTTTCGTAAAAATCGCGCCTAAGCTTATGAGGACCATCAAGTTTCCCAATTCCATGATCAATTTCAGCTGAGAATAACAAATGAATATCTAATGATATGTTTAGTGTTCATAAATTATAATGTGTGCACGTATAAGTGGACCTTGGAGCGCGCAATTATTTTTATTTTGCTCTTTTAACAATAGCATATTTTCCTTTCTTTGACACGGACGATTATTAATTGATGTTGCAAGTTAATTAAAATTAAATTATTGCTAACAAATTTGATTCAAAATACCTATTTTGAGCTTTTTCCTGCTAAACATTTTCCTTTCACAATAAATATTACCCTAAATCAATTTAATGTAGTTTGCTAGTGTTCAAATATGCTTGCAAGTCCACGACATTTCTTCAAAATCTAAGGTCAATGTAACTGGTCGCAATAAAATTTTGTTAATTTGTAGTACATGTTTACAATTGTACATACCCATAGTATGAAGTCAAAATAATTGTTTATTATCATTATTTTTATTTAATTCTCCAGGTAAGTTATCTTGTAATTGTTCAATGACTGTTGGATGAATAAGTAGGTCAAATTAAAGAAAATCAAATTGTTTATTAAAAAATTGCTCTATATTGAAAATCGCCGATAACTTGAGAACGGTTACTCATGAGCATATTTTCCCTTTTTTCTCAGAAAAATGCACTGAAACGTGGCGAATAGAATTAGTAATGAGCATTATACTTATATTTTTTGAACTAATAATGTTATTCAAATTGAGAAATATATATATATATCTTGTGGTAAATGAAATTCAATTGGTGCAAACACAAAAATACTCTGCAGCGAATCCGATTTCGAATTCAGAAATAAAATTTCAGGAAAAATCATAAAAATCGATCAATATTTTGACAAATTTCGAGCGCGGCAAGGAAATTTGAACCTATCTTTGAAATAATCGATTTGGTCTAGCTGCTTGAAAATTATTTACATTATTTGAATAATTTTTTCAAATTTTAACAGCATTGCAATGAAGCACATACCTCATTTCATTGTTCATATCGAACTGAATTAAAACGAAAGAAAACTTCACTACGATTAACCACTCTCGAAATATCCTTATTTGAAATTTGGTACAGATTGCAATATCTTATTAGCTAATAGGTATTATTGGCCTTAAATTTCATGTTTACATTAATCTTGACATTTTATGCATTTTCGTGCAGAAAAAACATTGTTTCGTCTATAACGTGTGAGACAAAAAAATTAAAAATCAAAATTTCTAAGTGACAAATGTCGCCCGAATTAGGTATTTTTAACATGCTTTTGAGTTTCTTAATTTAATAGAAATTTTCCAAATTTTTACACTGTGCTTGAGGAAAAATTAATTTTTAATGAATGATGAAATAGGAATAATAATAATAAATAAATAAAATAATAGTTCCTGTTAGGATATGATACTATACCAGTTTTAGTAGTTAATATTAATACTTTAAGTGTACTCGTAACTGATAATTGAATTGCAATAGCTTGATAATTCAATTGAGGGAGGAAAAGTCCTAAAAATGCGTTCCAGTGGAGGTGGATTATACCTGTTGAAATCCGTTTCCCTTCATTACCTCAATTACTTCGGATTGAATAAGATTACTCCAGATCGAAAAGAATTACTGTGAATTACAAACAGTTATTGTGGCTCACTCTGCCAATACTAGATTTATGCGAATGTTTGACCAAAAAAATAAATTTTCAACAAAAAATATAAATTTTCATCTCAAAAATATAAATTTTCCGTCAAAAATGGAATGGTTAAGATTTCAGTTACAAAATTAATTTTAAATCTAAAAAACGAATTTTCAACAATACAGTCAAATTTTTAACCAGCGGTTAATGTTATACTAAAATGTCTAAAGTTTCAACCTAAAACGACAAATTTTTTAATTAAATAAAATTATTTTTCTCACGAAATTGTAAATTTTTCTATAAAGTAGATTAATTTTTACCAAATAGTTGAATTTCTAACCCAAATCATGAATTTTCAATGAAAATAATCAATTTTAAACTAAGAATATAATAACTTAAATTTCAGTTTGGGAAATCAATTTAAAAAAGCAATGAATTTTTGAAGAAATAGTTAAAATCTATTTTGATTACATAAGTAAATTATTCTGAGGTAACCGTATTACTCTCGATTAAGAGTTAATTTCTTGGATCACCTCAATTTCTCAAAGTCCTGAATTTTTAAAAATAATGATAATTTTTAATTATGAAGAGTTTTTAAGAAACAGACTATAACGTTTTCAACAAATCTCATCATTACTAGTCGAAAATAAATCGTTCCTACAGAAAACAATATAGTTGACAATTTGTTTACACTAATTATTTAAACAAATTAACTACAACTTTAAATGTATTACTTATGCTCCCTAAATGTGTCTCGAACAAATATGATACGTAGCGAGTTTATTCATTTTTTTTAGGAGGAAAAAATAAAATCTGCGAAATTTCCCTTTTTGTCACACTTTACATTAAATGAATGGTTGTAAAAAAATGACTTGAAAATTGGTTTCCTCAATATTCTTGTAAAAGTATTATAATTTCTGAAAAAAAAACTTTCAAATCTGTTCAGAATTACGATTTGTAAACTATTTTGCACCAGCAGCAAAGAAACGCGACGTGGCTCCGTAGACCGACCAGACATGACGTGGCAAAGGACAACGCCTAAATACGACGTGGATCGGCATATGGTATGGAGGCCCTGCTTGATAGACATTTTCTTTAGCTATCATTTTTGTGCACTTACATTGTTATTGCAGAAACACGATTCAATTAACTCTCAAACTAACTTTGAATTGTTGACAGATTTTCATATTTCACAATGAAAAACAAAGAGAGATCAAAATATATCACTTATCTTACTCTGATAATATTATGTACTTACCAGTAGAGCTAACCAGAACCGCTAACGCGCAGAAGAGAGTATCAACGACCCTCATTTTTTTTCTATCAAAGTGCTATTATAAATGGTAATTCTGCAAGATATTTCAGTTTATATACCAGTCACTATCTTATTTGTCCTTCTAAATTCTTCCTATGCATGTGAAATGGTTGAGGGGGGAGCTTAGTTTTCTTAAATATTTGTTTTTCGTCAATCGGCTTTTTCTCATCCGAAGGTTTAAGAAAAACTTAAAACGACTTGTTTGTGACGTTATGCGTTATCACTATTATTTTTCACATACGTGGAAACAATATAGCCCAACGAGTGACGTTTATTCCTGATCTAGCTGCAAATATTTTTAGAAACGAACCAATGATGCTGCTAAATGTTCAAAGCAAGGATTCGCAGCAGCAATTATTGTAATTGTTATCAATACTAAATCACATTATTATATGGGTAGAACGAAAATATTGTACAGCTGGATTAAGAATACTGGAAATTTGAAAATGTTGGCTCTAATGAAATAGGATTGATTTTGACAGAGGTTTGAAATTTATAATTGATTCAACAGTTGACCTTGCAATTAAAGGAATTAGCAAAGTATACTTGAAATTAAAGTATGTGGAATTATTGGCAAGAATATTTTTCAATATTTTCTCATTTTTCAAACTTGGATTAAAACTCATTTAATTTATCTTCATTTCTTACAAACCAAGAATTTTTGCTAGAGCTTCCGATTTTGCATGACATCTGAAACTCATGATGTTATATAACTAATTCAATGATATAAGAATGCTTGCATGGGGGTCACAGTTTACGGTTTGCAGAACAAAAATTACTTTCTTGAAATATGTATTTATTTTTATTGAATTGATTGTTCATTATAATTATGTTTGAACAACTAACTTTTTTCTCGTGCTTATCGCAACAAGTTAAGAAAATTGATATAAAATACTGTGTAACCTGGTGAAAACGCATTATTTTTTTAATTATAACTTATAATAATCTTGCCCATTTGCGATACAGTAATGTTTTCTACAATAGAAATGGTTAGTTTGCAAAAACAGTGACCTTTGGTAACCTGGGGAGCAGTAATGAGATAGCATTGATTTTCAGTGCAAATCGTTACTGATTTTGATCAGTGTCCAATTTCTAACTATTTGAATCAGTGGGATTGCATTGTGAATCCGCGAAAATTCTCACTGACTTGTTTCATTTACTCATTTCTCACTGTTTCAAATTTATAGATATGGAATTCTGTGTATACTACCGTGCAAAAGTTTACGTGTACACAAGGGGTTAGGGAGAGGCTGAAGGAGGTAGTGAAGAAAGTATGGAAGGGCGAGGGATTCCCAGGAAGGTGGAGAGAAGGATCAACAGTGCCACTGTATGAGAAGGGAGATAGAGAAAGACAGACAAATTATAGAGGGATTACGCTGATGAATACGGCGTATAAAGTATACGCGATGGTGGTGGCAGAGAGACTGCGGAAGGATGTCGAGGGGAAAGGAATATTGCCGGAGACGCAGGCGGGATTTAGGGCGGGTAGGAGTACTATCGACAATATCTACGTTCTGCAACACGTGGTGGATAGAGAACTAGCGAAGAAGGGGACGAGAGTGTACGCGTTTTTTGTGGATCTCAAAGGCGCATTTCCTTCGGTGGACAGGGGAAGGTTGTGGGGGGCGATGGAAGATAGAGGAGTGGAGAGAGGCCTAATTGAGAGGGTACAGGATATATATGAAGAGACCAAAGACAAGTTGAGAAGCGGGGAGGGGATTTCGGAGGGATTCTGGATGGATAGGGGTTTAATGTAAGGGGGTCCACTTAGCCCAACACTTTTTGCGATTTTATTTGCGGATATGGAAAGTAAGATGGAGGCTGGGGTGATAGGAGGAGTCAGGATAGGAGGGGTTAGAATTTGATCACTAGCGTATGCAGATGACATAGTGTTGCTGGCAAGTATCGAGGAGGCCTTAAAGGAGATGATGAAGAGGTTGAGAAGATACCGGGAGGGGAAGGGGTTAGAGCTGAATGCGGAAAAGTCCAAGGTTATGGTGTTCAGAAAAGGAGGGGGAAGGGATAAGGGAGGGGAGTGGAAGTGGAAGGGAAAGGAGGTACACGAGGTGAAAGGGTTTGTGTACTTAGGCTTCGCGTTTTGAAGGAATGGGGGAGTGGGTGGTCACATAAAAGAGAGAGTGAGTAGGGCAAATGTGGTGACGAGGCAGGTGTGGGGGTTGGGAAAGAAGCTATTTGCAGATGATTTTGGACGGAGAATGAAATTGTTTGATTCACTAGTGATGAGTGTGCTATTGTATGGAGTAGAGGTGTAGGGGTGGAAGGAAAGTGAAGAGGTAAATAGAACGCAGGAGAGGTATCAAAAGTGGACCCTGGGGTTGGCAAGGAACACGTCGAAGTATGTTGTCAGAAGGTAGACGGGGAGAACGAGTGTAGGGATTCTAGCAGGGAGCCGGGCGTGTAAATATGAGGAGAAATTTTTGGAAGAGGGGGGGAGTAGGCTGGTTAGGGAGTGTTGGTGGGAGAAGTAGAACAGGAGAGGGGGTAGGAAGATGGAGGTTGAGATGGAAAGGTATTTTAGAATGAATGGACGGCAGACGGATAAAGTGAGAAGGATGCACGAGGAAGGAAGGTTTCTGACTTGGTTAAAAAAAACATCATGGACAGAGAGAGAAGACAGAAGGGGAAGAGAGAATAAGAGAGTCAAGGTATAACGGGAACTATGTGTGAATTATACCAAGGGCAAGAGCAGAATATTTATGTGAGAAAGGAGAGAAAGGAAGTCAGGAGGTTATAGCGAGGTTGAGGTGTGGGTGCATGAAGGGTTTCAATAGGTTCTGGCTCTCTCAGGAAAAGAGGATGTGTGAAATGTGTGAAAAGGGGGATGCAAGAGTGGAGCACTGGTTGGAGGAGTGCGTGAAGGTGGAAAGGAGTTAGATAAGCATGGAGATATTGTTGCATGAAAAGGGGGGGAAAAGGGCAGTAGCATAGGTGAAGGGAGTGTTGGGTAAGATGGTGATGAAGAGAAGGAAGGAGGAACAGGAATGGAGAAGGAAAGATTGTAAATAGGAAAGAAAGTAGATATAAGTAAGATGTAAATATTGTAAATAGTAGAAAAGTAATAGGTATTAGCTGCGAAAACAGAGGTTGGCAGCGAGGCAATTCGAAAAAGTAGGGACATGCGAGTGAGGCTTGGCGAAGCAAGGAAGGCAAGGCGATAAGAGCGTGCGGATTAGAAATAAGGAATGGATGGATGTTAGTTTTTAAGGGTTAGTTTTAAGAAAATTCTGTAAAAATGGAAGTGTAAGCAAGGCAATTTTTTAAGACCAGCAGGCTGAAAAATAAACGTTTATCTAATATGTGATAATTTGGCAATCAAGTCATCAAAAAATTATTTAAAGAAGTAAAGAGATTTATTCGTTCAACATACTTTATTCTTTATAGCACAATGAAATTTCTAGAACTTTGTGACACTTGCTTAGATACTGTCCGATCTTAAAGTTCGTGTGAATTTTCTGGACCAAAATCTGGCATATGCACTCCTGCACCCAAAAACTTCATAATGTCTTCAGTCTTATGTGAACGGATCATTTCTGGCATTATAAATGTGAACGGTTGGCCATTTTCACAATCATACATTATCTCAATAGGTTGTGTATTTATAGCATATCCAACGACTTGATGTTCCACTTGTAAGAAATTATATGTACCCTCAATACGAAAATATTTACATGATGGTCGTAGATTAATTCGACAATCCTTCAAGCAGATTGCGTCTCTTAGGAATACTGTCCATCTATGTACCAGTAGATTATGCCCCACAGTCGACGAACCGTGACGAACTAAAGCATCTGCAGACAGTTCCAAATGTGAAAGAAGCTTGTATTGATTCAATTACAGAGTCAATACTGCCGCTCTGATAAGGAAACTATACAAATGCATCTAGAGCGAGTTGAGATCTACAACGAAACAGATATATGTATCTTTTAACCTATGACAGTGGTTGAAAAGAAAAGTACCATTCATGGGTAAATCGCGTATGCTCTATTCATTAGAACAAACCAAAAATGGGTTATTTCAATTATTTGCACTCAAAACTGTTGATATGCTAGATATAAAAGCACAAAGTCACCGACAATCGTTACTCAAAGACACATCGGTGCAGATGTGCTGCTGAATCAGGAATTAGCTTTCAAGAAATCCGACTTTTCTGGTGTCGACACTTAACATTTACAATTTTTCAACAATTACTAAATAATCAAATTATGAGTTCATTGAAAATTTATAATCGCATTTAGTACAAACTGAAATGAGAGGCTGTAGAGACTTTGGTCAAATTATTAATTGTTTATCAAAAAACCTACTTTCGCTTAAAAGTATCATTGACATACCTCATGCTTCTCAAACTTGACGACAGTTCTAGCACTGAATAATATTCATTAGGCGAGGAAATATTTGATATGTGAATTTTACGGATTGTATTGAATTTGGTTAGAAATTGTTGACGTATTATAAAACGTGTAGACAGGTTTTTTCCAGTATTAATCTCCTCTCAATGATATCTGTTCACGAATTCGAACTCTAGAAAAAATAATATTTAAAAAAAATTGATTTTAAAGAATGCACGCTGGCAGGATTTTCAATTTCGAATCTCAACATATTACTCGTTATTGTTTACAACTTTGCCAGAATAATATTTTTGAATTTCATGAAAATAATTACTCAAGCTTAGCGTTAAAATTTCACTTCCTTTGAAAAACATTAACTGAATCAATAGTATTCCAGAAAAAAGGAAGGAATTTATTTTTCGCATTGTACAATGGAAAACCTACGAATTATTAACAAAATAACCAGTTTTTGAATATTACCAAACGGTTACGATGATCTCTAAAATGCGAATAGTGTTATATTTATATTTGTATACTTATTGGTAACAATTATTCATCATTTTAAAATGATTTATCTATAGATAATTTGTCTTTAGAAATGAAAAATTGTGTATGTGCTTTTTAACAAGGATCGACAGTTAAAAGAGACCTTGAAATCTGGGTAAAGAAATATAACATGTATATTAGGGCTTATCGAAATTAATTAATTCTAGTGTTTCCTTTTCCGGGGGGCATGTGAAGTTTTATGTGGGTGCTAAAATGACTTCCTGAAAGTTTGACGAAAAAATTAAGATTTTATTCTCTCATTTCGCACACCGCGGTCAATGGTCAAAAACACGAAAAATGATAATTTTACCGTTATTCATAAACCAATAATTTTTCTTTTTGACATTGGTGATCGTCAAAAGTTGTACACTATGCTAGTATATGTGCCTTTGTAATATGAACCTCATCAACTATGATTTTATGTTTGAAGAATCAATTTGAAGTACCAAATATAAGGTAATTTTTGATAAGGTCTGTGCTGCATAGGCACTTAGAGAATTGCAGTACACAACTTTTGCATTGTACGAACTTGAAGATTTTTTTTTTATTTCAGGATGTCATTTTAGCATTTACTAGAAACTGCTTAGCCTCTTGGGAAAATACTAAAATTTTGTATTTTCGACACGCCCTAATGTACAAGTGCTAATCAATATGAGGAATTCAGCTTACAGAATAATCGAGATCCTCATGAAAAAAAACACACCTGCGCAGATGTATCTTTTTATCAGGATCTATACACAGAGAATGTCCTAAATCCTGGAATACGTGTTGACGTGCTACACTTTTCCGCAGATGTATTGTTTCTTTATTAGGAAATCTTAAAAATAGCTGTAGATATGCTTATCAAGACATAGTCATCTCAATATGCAATTACAATTTTCAATAATTAATAACATAGTTGAAATCTTCAATTCATAACAAATCCAACGATATAAAAACAAATTTCCAATAAAAATGCAGTTGTATAGTATCTTCATCAGGACGGCAAAATACTGGTAAGTTTGACACATCATTTACAAGTTAAACATTGATTATTGGTACTTCAAATATTTAAAAATATTTTTGTTCTGAATCTTAAAATTATCTTTCAAATTTCTACTGTTGATCGTTTAATTCTTCAGTCAGTAAAGATGTTTGGACTAGTTGAAAAATGATTCGTCTGTGTAACTGTATTTCAACGCCTCCATTCCATATGGCTTCACGTCGCATTTGGTTTGTGTACACTAGATTTAGGTGATAGTTAATTTATGTTGAGAAAAATAATCGTCCACACAATTAGTTATTTTTCCATTTTTGGCAAAATTTTGGAGTAATGCTAGAAAGGGGGGGTTTTTCTGATATATCCGATATTTTCCAGCTTCCCATTCAGAGTAAGAAAATTATGAATACAAGTTAATACATAATTTTTTTAAAGAATGTATCTCTCTTAATCTTATGCCAGGAGATTCTGGTTATCTCTAAAATGTTCAACTTTTTGCCACCGTTTTAGTAAGAGGGGCGTAATAATTAATGCAATGGAATAAATAATTCTTTGAAACAATTCAGTATTATTTGTGACTATCTCTTCTTATAGTGATGATAGGAAGTTGCAGCTTTTTCTGAAATTTTTTAATTTTTATTGCTTTTTAGTTATGAGAAAATAATAAATCAATATCAAATAGAGTCACCTTATTGAAAATGTCCTACTTTTTCAAATTAAATATTCAGGAAGATCATGTACAGATCAGATATTTGTTTTGAGACAGATCAGAAAAAAAGCTTCAGAGTAGGAAACAAGGTTTTCTGTGCATTCTTTGTCCCAGAAAAAACATTTGACAATGTAAATAGAAGTAAGTTTTGGAAAGCCCTTAAAGAGCACGGAGTCCATGGGTGGCTCCTACAAGCAATAAAAACAATATATACAGGTGGTGATGAGAGTGTAAGGGTAAATGGGAAACTGAGTGACTGGTTTGATATTATGCAAGGCGTGAAACAAGGATGCCTTATGTCATCATGGCTATTTATAATATTCACGGGTCGTGTCTAAGAATTGCCCTCTTCGACGAAGAAGGTATAGATCTCGGAACAGTGAATGTTAATAATTTATTTGATGTTGTTATTCTTGGTTGAGTGACTTCAAGGTTTCATTGTTAATCACATGGTTTTCGCCCAATGCTCTTTCTCCTTGACGGTCTCTCTGTTCTTTGAGTTTCAGGCGCTTTCCCTTTGGTGGGAGTGGGGAGTTGGGTGGTGGTGTGAAGCTTCCTTGTTGAGACTTTGTACCCCTTTTTCTGGCGTTTCAGTTTTTCCTTCAAGGTTTAGGCGAGTATGGCCGGTGATTTAAGTGATTGTCTAGCGATTTCCTGAATCGATCAACTCCTGGTGTTGTGGGGAATGACGAGTCAGACGACGTATCACCTCCAGTTGCGTCTGGATCGACCGTTCGGTGAACGATCGTGATCGTAGCTTCCGGAGGCTACATCTGTGCCAATTTTCTACAAAAACCCAAAACCTTTTTTGGGTGCAAAAGGAGTGCCTTACTGGATAGGCTCAGGTACTCATTTATTGGAATAATTTGACAAAAGGTATCTAGAAGTTTTTGTAAGAATGGTGATAAAAGGTCTTGTTTCCTATTCTTCGACCTCGACATGACCAATCGTGATTCCTTCGCTACCCCACGCCAGTCCGTCATCAAATAACTAACAGTGAATGTACGTGTGTTACCTTCCGCAGATGACAAGATTGTTTTGGCAGAATCAATCCAGGACTTGCAAAGAATGTTCAATAAACTTAATGCACGCATGAAGAACTAGAGCATCAAAATTATTATCAATAAAACAAAAATCATAGTGTTTGGAGGAAAAAGTGAGAAAACAATGTGTAACATTTTCCTAAATGATGAGATATTAGAACAAGTTGACAAGTACGTATATCTGGGGAGCCTATTTCCTAGCGACGAAAAAATACATTTGTAGTTAGATAGGCGCATAAATTAGGGTAAGAAGGTAGGTCCATTTTTCGAAATCAAAACATATCAAAAAAGCTAACATGGCAATACATAATTCTATATTTGTACCGACTGTACTAAACGGTAGCGATTCATGAAAACTATGCAGGAAAATACTAATGAACAAGTCCGAAACAAGATAATCCTTGAAGCATGTGGTGCAGGAGGAACATTAATTGACATATTGGGAAGAAATCAGTTAAGATGGTTTGGACATGTTGAAAGAATGAAAGACGAACGACTAACTAAACAAGAGAATAAAGGTAAAGTAAATCGCAAAATGCCCAGTGGTAGACCGTCGAATGAATAAGTAGAATCTGTGAATAAAACATTAATCCGAAGAGACATAAGATGCCACAGAAACACGAGAACTTGCAGGACAGAATTCATGGACGTGCAGGAAGCTAGAGTAGTATGCCAGGACAGAAAAGTGTGGCGACAAATAGTTTGTACACAGAGTGACAATAGAGTCGATGACGCCTGAAACAAAGACACCGGATAACAATCGGCCCAAGTGGGAAACCAAACAATAATTTTGTGAGGCTCTTCACTTGGGGTGATCGCTGAAGAGATTGATCAGCAACCTGGGTTGGCGCAGTGTTGCGGAACGAGCGTGTCACTTAAATTAATAACTCGAGATTTCTAGATCTATCTAAAAAATCTATACCCCCTACCTCACGTTACTCCTTTCCTCACTAAGCAAGTCACGCCTACCTCGAAAGGGAAATGGCCTAATGGTATAATAATAATAATAGTAAGATGTAGCGAAGGAGATGAATCATAAGTATTATTGGGGTGTTTGTCAAATTCAAAGGAAAATTTAAATAATTCATTATAACTTTCCAATTCAACATAATAAATTAACTTCAACATACTAAATACCAACTGAAATTTGTTAATCTGCTTGAAATTGCGATATGTCGAGGACGTGGCACGGTACACCCATGCAATATGAAGGGGCGCAGAACATCACCTAAGCGCGACGTGGCGCAGTATGTCGACTGAACGTGACGTGGACTGGCATATGGAATGGAGGCTTTCCTATATGAAAATGCTCTTTTGCTATTATTTTTGTGCAATTACATTTCCGTTGCAGAAATAAGTTCAAATAAACTCTCAAAGTAACTTTGTACTGTTGACAGATTTCACATTACACAATAAAAAATAAGATCAAGGAAAAATATTAGTCTTATCTTGCTATTATAATATTAGATACTTACCAGTCAAACTCACGAGAACGGCTAACGCAAATGTGAGAGCACCAAAGATCCTCATTCTCGTCCAGGTAGTAAAGTGTAACTCTAACTGATATTTTCTGCAAGATATTTCCGTTTATATAGCAGTAACTTCTTCTAAATTTTTCCAATGCTTCTAAGATGGTTTTCAAGGCATACTAATAGTAGACTTTCAATTCATGTGTTATTCCCAGAATCTAAAATGACTTGACTATTTTGTCATGCGTTATCAGTACTATCTTCAACACACACGGAAAAAATGTATAGCTAAACGAGTAATATTCATCCTTGTTCTAGCTATGAATATTTTCAGAAATCAACCAGGGATATTGTCAAAATTTCCAAAGCAGGGATTTGCAGCAGAATTTATCATAAGTATCATTATTATAAAGCTGAATTAAGAATTTTTAAGTTTTGCATATGGCATTAATTGATGTTAGCAGTTTGCAGATTACAGGATATTAAATTAAGCTCTGAATAAGTCGAAAAACGTATGTGAAAAGGGATTTGAACACACAGATAAATGATACACTATAACTGGGATTAATGATATATATATTAGGGTGACCAGAAAAAAACGCTTTTGGTTTTCTTAGCAGTGAAGGGCAAATAACGTTAGTTTATGCGATTGTAGAAGCCAGATTTTTAAATTTTTTATTTTAAACAATATTTAGAGGTGGGCCATCGCCTTTGAAGTTCTTATGTAATTAACATGGGTAAACTCAACTTTTTTTCATTCAAGATTTTAACCACGAAGTTATCCACTTTTTAATTTGAACTTTCAATATGTTGTTCTTGAGGTTCTCACAATCCACGTAAAAACATTCTTTTAATTAAAAATCCATAAAAAACGTTAATTACGGTTGCTTGAAAAGTGTCATTATCACTGTTTCCTACTGTTTTCAAAGACTAATAACGGCTGTTATAATAGATACCTTACGTACATTGAAATTTTAAGAATATTTTCCTGGAAGGTTGAAGATCACATTTTCTGAAAAAGCAGATTAGGAAAAGTATAAATAAGCGTGCAATAATGAAAACAAATCTGAGTAAATTTTCGAAATTTGACAGGTCTATGACATAAGCTGTTTAATTTAAAAAAATTTTCCCATTATCATAAACGTTGATACAAGGTCTGAGTGGTTTCCTCAATTTTATTTTATTTTGAATTAGTGAGAAATAATTAATGAAAGTAATGAATCAGTGAAAAACAGTTCACTGAATCAAATCAATAATGGCTTTCACTCATAGACAGTGAAACATTACTGATTAGTTGTGACATTGTAATTGAAGTCGATAAGTGAATTCTTCTTTTTATAACCATTTAATTACAAAAAATTAAAAAATCCGTTTTTCATATTTTTTGTGAAGAATCACTACTTTTCAAAAATAAAGCTTAAGCTATCATCTCACTCATTTCAATCAGAGACCATTTCTAGCTATTTGAGTCAGTGTGTGACTGCAATGTGAACAAGTCAAAATTCTTAATGATTTTTTTGTTGTTAACCCATTCGTCACTGCTTAAAATGTAGAGGTATACAATTCTGCTGAAATGAAGAAAATGTTTATTGTTATTCATTTGCGATTATGACTATACATAAATCTCAGTTTTCACCCTTTTGTTTCCGCAAACGTGAAAATTGTGGTTTTTGGAAATAACTCATTTTTTATGAGTTCTGCGATAAATTTTCAATAAGACAAATCAGAGCGGTTGAATTTTAGAGAAAAATAAAAAAAAATTCTAGCTGAACTTTGAAAATGTTGCTTTACTGTTGGAATTTTGAAAATATAATAATTAATTTTTTTATCTGAAACAAATTTGTTGTAAGGAAATTGGTAAAAAACATCAAATCGATATGAAATCTTAGTTTTCTAATCTGGAATAGAAACACAAACAAATATTGCATGATAACTGAGTATGAGCAATCATAAATAATAGTTAGTCGTCGAATGGAGGGAGGGATGTTATGAGCTGATTATGCAATTCACGTCTTGCCTTCATTGCCATATTTTTCTAAAACTTGACAATATTTGTATTTCATCAATCTGTATTTTCCCTTCAGAGGCATAATAATTGTACAGACCCTGATTTCAAAACTTATTTGGCTATTTAAAATTCCCAGGACTAGGACGCGTGGTTTTTTTGGCCGTTGGAAGAGGGGCTCGGCGTGAGTAGGTGGAGAGGATGAATTTCACACCAACTTACGCCGACCCCCTCTTCCAAAATCCAAAAAAAACGACACGTCTTTCTAAATGGCCCACACCGCCACCCACCACTCATGCCGCCTCCTTTTCCAACGCCCCATTTGTCAACAAAAAATCTGAAAATACATTCCTGTCATTTTTATTGAAAAATATTGATTTCAGATAAAAGTATGAATATCAGAAATATGTGTTTTGGAATTATTTAGAAATCGAAAATAAATTTTTGAAAAAGTCAGAATATTAATGACTTAATCTATATTAATCTGCGCCAAAAATTTCTTCAGTGTCTTAAAGGAACCTTCAAGCCAACTATCAAGTAAATTTTCTTGGGGTGAAAAAAGCGGAATTTTATTCATAAATACATAACATGAAAACATTTAGTTCGCATAATAATTGTTGACAATAGAAATGATTCATTGACTTTAAAATGTTCTTGAAAATTTAGAACTGAGTTTCATTAGCAAGCAATATATAACCGAGTCCGTAGGAAGAACTTGATTTATCCCATCATAAATAACTTATATAGATTACTTTTTCTCAAATTTGTTTGAGAAATAAAAAATTATTCATTAATTTGCATCAATTCAATTAAAAAAGTATTTTTGTCAATAAATTATTTGAACCTAGTACGAATCAAGTAACGAATCGTCGCCAATACCCACGGAACAATTTTAATTCACCTACTTGTTTATAACAAATTCAATAAATTATCAAACATTTGCGTGACTACAGAATATATTTCTGGATAGTTGCTCCATGTTTTCTAGATATTTTTCAACGAATTAAAGGAATTTTAGTTTGTATAGTAGAGTTCAATAGTCTATTTTCTTAATTTATTTTATCACCTGAAAAAATATTCAAGTTTTTTTTTAATTACCATGAAATTTTGCTGCAGAATTTTATGAGATTTTATTTCAAGGAAACCGTTCAAAGATATAATTCATTTTTCTCAGTCTAGTAAGATGAAATCAATTTTCTCGATGTAAATGTTGCCGAGAGATAAATCGATTAGAGATTAGATTATGTGTTATATATTCGCCGAAGATTTAGTTTTATATTCCTGTAATGTAAAAAAATAAAAGGATTATTTGAAATTAGGCAAAAATTAGCGCGTCACAAATCGTCCTATTAATTCATGAGTTTTAGCGATAAACACAACATCATTTCTTACAAGGTTGCACGGTATTTTATATCAATATTTCTAATTCTCTGGACACGTTTGGCAAATATAACTGTTAACGTGTAACGAAACATACTTACATGAAATTCAGGTATTGTGAAATTTTAGAAAAAGTAAGGCAATCGATCCTTTATCCTCACCTTTATGTCATTGAAAATTTATCACTGGACATATAGAAAACAAGCCATTTTCAAAAAACAGAATTTTCACATTCACAGCCAAGAAATGTCGGCCCAAATGGGCGCGTTAAATTATGAGTTCTAATTGAAAACATAACATTTTTTTAGAAGTTTACACCATACTTTATATCAATATTTCTAACTCTCTGGACACGTTTGGCAAATATAACTGTTAACGTATAACGAAACATACTTACATGAAATACAGGTATTGTGCAATTTTAGAAAAAGTAAGGCAACCGATCCTTTATCCTCACCTTTATGTCATTGAAAATTTATCGCTGGACATATAGAAAACAAGCCATTTTCAAAAAACAGAATTTTTACATTCACAGCCAAGAAATATCGGCCCAAATGGGCGCGTTAGATTATGAGTTTCAATTGAAAACATAACGACATTTTTTTTAGAAGTTCACACCATACTTTATATCAATATTGTTAACTTTTTACAATACGTACAAGAAAAATTGTAGTTCGAACAGAAAAATACAGAAAAAGCAAATCAATAAAATGAAAATATATTTGAATAAAGTAATATTCGTTTTTGGGATAGTCAATTGAAACCTCGATTAAAGGATTTTCATATCCTTGAATTGTGACGTCACGTCATGAGTATCAGACATCATACAAAATCGAGACTTCTGGTAAAAATTGTTGGTTATAAGAAAAAAAAAAACGGAGAAATGAAATAAGTTTTAAACCAAGTTTCAAATATTAAAAAAGTTTAGAAACTAGTTTTGCTACAAATTTCACTTATTTTTATTTCGAAAATCTTTTCTAATCGGCTTAATTGCAAGGTCAACTGTTGGATTAATCACAAATTTCTAGCCTCTGTCAAAAATAATCCTATTTGATTAGCGCCATATTCTGAATTCCAATATTCTCAATTCAGAAATATAATATCTTTTTTCAGCAATAAATTCATGCGATTCATTAATAATAAATCTTATAATCAATTTAGCTGAAAATCCCTGATTCAAACATTTAGCAATGTCATTTGTTTGCTTCTAACATTATTTGTAGCTATATCAGGGATGAACAGCACTGGTTAGGCTAAATATTTTTCTTTTGTGTGCGTAGAAAATAATACTGCTAACGTATAGCATAATATACCAGACATTCTAGATTCTTCTTGTGCTTTCGAAGGAGAGAAGGCAGATTGACGAAACACAAATATTTCTGAAAAATGGACACCCCTCTAAGCCATCTCACAAGCATTGGAATACGCAATTTAAAAGGAAAAATAAGATAGTGACTGGTATTATCGTCAAATAGCCAAGCGAATTATCATTTCTGTTTCTAATATTTATTTTATAAACATCTGTCAAATTCAAGGTTTTTCAACCATTAACAAGAACATATCTATTACTCGATAACTTCGACAATTTGAATGTTCGAAATTGATTTAAATAGTTCGAACAAGCACATTTTCTCCCCTTGGTAATGACTCCTCATCATCAAACTTTAGTAGGCAGTCCGAACGTTTGCTACGCGGACTAACATAAGTCATTACTTCAAGGGAAGACTTCATTAATAGTTCCCAGTAGCCAGGATGCCCGTCGCGTATCATTATCTTCTATCAAAGTTATTTCTCCTTTTTTATTATTTGATTTTTCGTTTCTTCATTTTTTCCGATTCAAAATTGTTGGTACATATTTTCTTAATCACCTTTTCTGGGAAAGATCTGCTAAGAAATACGATACACGCCATTGTCTTCGCGAAATCTCATCATCTTTCAAGAACATCCCGGGATAGCCGATGTCAAAATTGTAGCCGTATAAAATACCATTTGATGTGAGACATGGTGAATCTTTATTGTCTACTGAAAAATACGTAAGTGGACGAATGTTTACAATATATTCAGCTTCTGCGAATAAAGTAATTAAGACTCCATCTGTGGAATGTCTTTCTTTCAAAATTCCATTCACAGTTCGTTTGAAACTCCCTATTAGGCGTTCTCAACCAAATCTTGCTTTTGCAACCTTGTCCCGGAATACGAATTAATATTGCGTAATTTCAGAGTATGATTGATCATAACAAATATTTAGCCCAAGAATGGGAGGAGGGGTGATATGAGCTGACTAATGTGTTCCCCATCTCACATTGATTGCTATAATTTTTCTAGAACTTGACAATATTTGTATTTCATCAATCTGCTTTTTGGTTAATGATTCAACAACTTTGTTCAAAATTCGAATTCTTTTAATTCATCTCTTTTGGTAGAAACTTTATTTCTTGTATTTAAAGTGCCACGGTTTGGTTTAAATTTAAAATCTTTTTACATAGTTTGAGAATTCAACAATTTGGTTGAAAGGCCGTCCTTTCAGTTATGCAGCTGTTTTTGATTTAAAATTGAAATTCCTTTTGGATCAAAATGTCAACTATCACATTTTTCGCTGAGAATTGATATTTCTTTTTTTGTCGAAAATCCAACTGCCTAATTGAATGTTGAATTACTTCCTTAGAAAGTCATGTTCTGTGATGAAGATTCCTAATTTTAGTTGGAAATTTGGGTGACGGACAACTTTGCACGTAGCAACTTTGCACGTGCCCAACTGTGCACGTCGATGGCCAGACGGACAACTGTGCACGTCCATCTGTGCACGTCCAAGACCACAGGAGCCCATCTGTGCACGTCGAAATTTCGACGTGTACAGTTGTCATTTGGACAACTGTGCACGTGCACAGATGGTACTTGGATAACTGTGCACGTCGATATTTAGACGTGCACAGTTGTCACTTGGACAACTGTGCACGTGCACAGATGGTACTTGGACAACTGTGCACGTCGAAACTTAGACGTGCACAGATAGACTCTTGTGCACTTCACCGTGCACAGATGTCACTTTCCTAACAGTGCACGTGCACAGATGTCCCTTGCCCAACTGTGCACGTGCACAGATGCCCCTTGCCCAACTGTGCACGTGCACAGATGTCCCTTGCCCAACTGTGCACGTGCACAGACGTCACTTGCCCAACTGTGCACGTTTATGTTGTACTTAAGTAATTCAGAGAGTTCAAGGAATTCAGAGAATTCAAAGAATTCAGAAAATTCGAAGAATTCACAGAATTCAAGGGACTCAGAGAAAGCAAGGCATTCAGCAAATTGGAGGCATTCAGCGAATTGAAGGAATTCAACAAACTTAAGTAATTCAGAGAATGCAACGAATCCAGGGAATGCAGAGAATACAGGGAATTCAGAGGATTTAAGTAATTCAGATAGTTCGAAGAATTCAGAGAATTTCTTGTATTTAGAGAATTCAAGGGATTCGGAGAATTTAAGGGATTCGGAGAATTCAAGGTATTCAGCGAGTTGAAGCCATTTAGCGAATCAAAGAAATTCAACAAAACCCAAGGAATTCAGAGAATTGAAAGAATTCGAGCAATTCTGAGAATTCAAGGAATTCAAAGAATTCAAAGGATTCACGGAATTTAGAAAATTCAAGGTATTCAGAGAATTCAAGGGATTCAGAGAAAGCAAGGCATTCAGAGAAGGCAAGGCATTCAGAGAAGGCAAGGCATTCAGCAAATTGAAGGCATTAAGCTAATTCAAAGAATTCAGCGAACTTCAAGAATTCAGAGAATTCGACGAATTCAACGAATTAATAGAATTCAGGACATTGAGAGAATTCAGGTTATTCAGATAATTCAGGGAATCGCGAGAATTCAAGGAATTCAGAGAATTCTAGACATTTAGCAAATTTGAAGTCATTCCGCGAATTCTAGAAATTCAGCGAATTCAAGGAATTCAACAAATTCAACAAATTCAAGGAATTCAGAGAATTCAACAAATTTAGCGAATTCAACAAATTTAACGAATTCAAGGAATTCAGAGAAAGCAAGGCATTTAGCAAATTGGAGTCATTCAGCGAATTGAAGGAACTCAACGAACTCAAGGAATTCAGAGAATTCAAAAAATTCAACAAATTCACGGAATTCAGAGAATTCAACAACGAATTCAAGGAATTCACAGAATTCTTAAAATTTAACGAATTCAAGGAATCCAGAGAATTCAAGGAATTCAGAGAATTAAAGGAATTCGAAGAATTAAAGAAATTCAGAGAATTCAAGGAATTCGGAGAATTCAGAGAATCCGAAGAATTCATAGAATTCAAGGAATTCAGAGAATTCAAGGAATTCAGAGAGTTCCAGGATTCAGAGAAGTCAAAGAATTCAGAGAATTCAAAGAATTCAGAAAATTCAAAGAATTCTGAGAATTCAAAGAATTCTGAGAATTCCAAAAATTCGAAGAATTCCGAAAATTCGAAGAATTCAGTCAATTCAAGGATTCAGAGAACATAAGAAATTCAGAGAATTCAAGGATTCAGAGAATTCAGAGAATTCAAGGATTCAGAGAATTCAGAGGATTCCGAGAATTTAGAGAATACAAGGAATTCAGAGAATTCAAGGAATTCAGAGAATTCAAGGAATTCAGAGAAATTAAGTAATCCAGAGAGTTCCAGGAATTCAGAGAATTCAAAGAATTCAGAAAATTCAAAGAATTCACAGATTTCAAGGAATTCAGAGAATTCAAGGGATTCAGAGAATTCAGGTGATTCAGAGAAAGCAAGGCATTCAGGTCGAACAAAGAGATTTCATATATCTCTAACAATTTGAAAAGAATAATTTCTTAAAAATAATATTTGAAATATCTTCAAACTAACATTAAAAAAGTTAATACGCTCCATTCCACCAAGATTGAATAATTTTAACTGTTAAAAATGTTTTATATATAGATACAGAGGTTCACTCTCGTATAAACGTGCACAGTTGGGCAAGTGACATCTTTGCACGTGCACAGTTGGGCAAGGGACATCTGTGCACGTGCACAGTTGGGCAGGGGACACCTGTGCACGTGCACAGTTGGGCAAGTGACATCTGTGCACGTTAAAGTGCACCGGAGTCCATCTGTGCACGTCTTAATGTCGACGTGTACAGTTGTCCAAGTACCATCTGTGCACGTGCACAGTTGTCCTTCTGACCAACGACGTGCACAGTTGTCCGTCTGGCCATCGACGTGCACAGTTGGGCACGTGCAAAGTTGCTACGTGCAAAGTTGGCCCCATCCCTGGAAATTTATCACTTTTTGTAGAAGCTTCATCTTTTCAGTAAAAAATGCATGTATTAGGTTGAAAATTCAACTAATATCAAATATCACATTTTTCGTTGAAAATTTGTCTTTTTTTCGTTTGTGAATTCAACTACTTAGTTGAAGTTCAACTGTTTGTTTGTACTTTTGTTTTTACGTGTCTAAAATCTTCAAAAATAATTTTGTATTTTCTCAAAAATGTTAGGAAAATTATAATTATATATGCTCAGAAGCAAATAAGCAAACAACTCTGAAAATTGTATTGTTATTCAAAATTTCTAATGTCATAAATAAATTTAATGAACAAATGCACATTTTCGCCATTTCACACAATGAATACTTTGTTTCTTCAATAAAAAGGATGAAGAATTTATTGGGAGTAAATGATAATAACGATTTTTAATTATTTAATCAGAACTGTTAATTATTTGAATAAATTAGATGAGCATATACAGATTTTCATCAATTTTCAACACGCAGACATTATTCCCTCAAAGGAATCAGTTTATAATCATTTAGCAAAATCTTTCGCTCATGATACTTTATCAACCAAGATTAATTGTTTATTTCATTAACAAATTTACGAATTAATTCACAACTTGATTAATAATTGACGACAAATGGATGTAATTTTTTCTTAGGAAATCAAATGCTAGTGACTCTGAAAGCAGCTTATTTGTGAGGAAACTTTGTCAGGTGACAATTATAC
Source organism: Andricus quercusramuli (assembly GCA_932178445.1). Taxonomy (NCBI): domain Eukaryota; kingdom Metazoa; phylum Arthropoda; class Insecta; order Hymenoptera; family Cynipidae; genus Andricus; species Andricus quercusramuli. The sequence goes on along the minus strand of CAKNXH010002142.1, from coordinate 3,040 downwards.
CGATATGTTGAGTATCGAGATGAAAAACATTTTTTCGCCAAATAAGGTTTTATAATCGAATTGATAGTTTTCTTAACATACAAAGACAATAATTATCATTATTGTGTTCATTTGAAATTTGTTAATTTTTAATAGTTTCTTTTGACTTAGCAGTACCCCAGGTGCGAATTTGGGTTGGCAACCAGAGTTGACGGTCGGCCCAAGGTCGGGCCGGCTTTGGCAACCGAATTTTGCTGACCAAGGTTGGCCCAACTATAGCAGTTCGAATCCACCTTAGTTGGGCCAACGTTAGAAGCCAACAATGGCTTCCAAAATTTACCCGACCGTCGGCCCAACTGTGGCCCAAGGTAGGGTCGACGGTCGTTTGGACTTTGGTTAATTGGCTCAAAATAACCATAACACTGCGGTCGGCCTGACTCTGGGCGATAGTTGGCCCGACCATCGGTTAATATTATCCACTGCAAGTAACCTTACTTTTGCCGACCGTCAGTCCAACTCTGGCCCAAGGTTGGGTCGACGGTCGTTTGGGCTTTGGCAAATTGGCTCCAAATAACCAGAACACTACGGTCGGCCTGACTATGGGCGATAGTTGACCCGACCATCGGTGTAATATTATCCACTGCAAGTAACCTCACTTCTCTGGCCCAAGGTTGGGTCGACGGTCGTTTGGGCTTTGGAAAATTGGCTCAAAAT
>CAKNXH010002141.1:143144-157246 GCA_932178445.1 Andricus quercusramuli | reverse complement strand
GGGCCGAGGCAACGCTTTCACTCGTGTGATGATATCAGCCCTCGCTTCGCTCGGGCAGCTAACTTCACACTCGTGAAATCGTTGCCTTTCGACCCTCGTCACGCAATATACTATTTTTCTACGGGACTTCAACAATCTAGTAAGGGCCGCTGGCGAAAGTATCGGATAGGAATTCCTTCCGAACCAATCCGAAATCATCCGAATAATTCCGGAATCTGTATCCGAACCAATCCGAGTTAATTCAAACCAATCCGATTTTTTTTACATTTCGTTCGATCCAAATCGGTCAAAAATTAATCCGACTCAATCCGGTTCAATCCGATCAATCCGAACCAAATTTCCAATCCGAATAAATCCGAACTGGGATTTACCTGAAACGATTTTCAATCCGAATGAATCTGATTCAATCCGAACTCGGATTCATTCGGATTGAAAATGCAGTGTATATCGATCTGACTTCCGATTCATTCGGATTGAAACTTTGGTTTGGATTGATTCGGATTGGTTCTTTTTGGAGTTCGAATTGAATCGGATTGAGTCGGATTAATTTTTAAACGACTTGGGTCAAGCGAAATGTAGACATTTTTTTCGGATTGGTTCGGAAGGAATTCCTATCCGATACTTTCGCCAGGGGGGCCATTCAAAAACTACTTCACACTTCTGGTGGGGGGGGGGGGGTGAACAGCTTTTGTGTAGGGTGACCAGACGCCCAAGTGGAAAAAGGAGGACATAACCTGGCCACCCCCCATAATAAGACAAAAATTTTTTTTTCTTTGGATCATTAACTTTTTTAAATGTTTATTTACATATTTTCCAGATTCTCCAATAGGATTTAACTACTTGCTTAAAAAATGGACATTTTTGGTAGAAAATTTATCTTCTTGTGGGAACATTCGATTTTTGTTAGAAAATTAAACTATTTATTTAAGAATTTAACTAGTTTTTGAATTTTTGTTTGAAAAATTAATTTTTTCATCTAAAAAGGTAATTATTTAATTTTTTCTTTTGACTGAGGATTAAATTATTTTTTTTAAATAACATAAAAACATATGAATTGGAAATTAATTGAAATACAAAAATTTTGGTACGAAATCTTATGTTTTTTGGTTAAAAATGGAATTGTTTGACTAAAAAAAAATCTGTTTTGGTTAAGCATTCAACTTTTTGGTTGAAAATCTCTTGGTAGAAAATGTATTGTGGTTGACATTTTTTTTTAGTTGAAAATTAATCTGTTTTTTGAGGATTCAATTTTTTTTCAATTCGTCTTTTTTGGTTGAGTTTAAATGTTTTTGATTTGAAATGAAAATTCTTTTTCGTTAAAATATTAACTATTATAACTATCGGTGAGAATTCATCTTTTTTTGTTGAAAATTTTTTAGGACATATTTTTTGTTTGAAACATAAAATATTATATTTTTGTTGAAAATTTATCTTTTTTGGGAGAAATGTCACCTTTCTTGCTTGAAAAGGAATTTTTTAATGAAAAATTCAAGTTTTCTGTTTGAAAATTCAACTGACATATAATTTTATTTTTTTAATTAAAAATTCGACCATTTGGTTGGAAATGAATCTCTTTTGGTAGAACATTTTTTTTTTTTTTTTGAAACATAAAATATTATATTTTTGGTTGAAAATTCATATTTTGTTGAGAAATGTCACTTTTCTTGGTTGAAAAGGAATTTTTTAAATGGAAAATTCAATATTTCTGTTTGAAAATTCAACTGATATTTAAATTTATTTTTTTAATTAAAAATTCGACCATTTAGTTGAAAATGAATCTCTTTTCGTAGAACATATTTTTTGGTTGAAACATAAAATATTATATTTTTGGTTGGAAATTCATCTTTCTTGGGAGAAATATCACCTTTCTTGGTTGAAAAGGAATTTTTTTAATGAAAAATTCCAGTTTTCTGTTTGAAAATTCAACTGAAATATAATTTTATTTTTTCTTAAATAAAAATTCGACCATTTGATTGGAAATGAATCTCTTTTGGCAGAACATTTTTTTTGGTTGAAACATAAAATTTTATATTTTTGGTTGAAAATTCATATTTTGTTGAGAAATGTCATTTTTTTTGGTTGAAAAAGAATTTTTTAATGAAAAATTCAAGTGTTCTGTTTGAAAATTTAACTGATATTTAAATTTATTTTTACAATTAAAAATTCGACCATTTATTTAAAAATGAATCTCTTTTGGCAGAACATATTTTTTGGTTGAAAAATAAAATATTATATTTTTGGTTAGAAATTCATCTTTCTTGGGAGAAATATCACCTTTCTTGGTTCAAAAGGAATTTTTTTAATGGAAAATTCAAGTTTTCTGTTTGAAAATTCAACTGATATTTAAATTTATTTTTTTGATTGAAGATTCGACCATTTCGTTGAAAATTCATCCCTTTTGGTACGAAATCTCATCTTTTTTTGTTAAAAATTGAACTATTTCACTAAAAACTAATCTGTGTTGGTTGAGAATTCAAGTTTTTTTCGAAAATTCTTTTTTTATTATTGAATTCAAACGTTTAGGATTGAAAATGAAAGTCTTTTTTGGTTGAAATATCATATATTATTTTCTTAGAATACATTTTTGTTTGGTTGAAAATTAATCTTTTTTGGTTGAAAAGGAATTTTTTTATGAATAATTCAAGTTTTCTGTTTAAAAATTCAACTGACATTTAAATTTATTTTTTGGTTGAAAGAATATTTTTTGGTAGGAAATATTTTTTGGTTGAAACATAAAATATTACATTTTTCTTTGAAAATTCGTCTTTTTTGATTGAAATGGAATTTTTTAATGAAAAATTTAAGTCTTCTGTTTGAAAATTCAACTGAAATTTAAATTTTCTTATTTTTTATTAAAAATTTATCTCTTTTGGTACAAAATCTCATCTTTTTTGGTTAAAAATGACTGCTAAAATTGCCTGCTGGAAATTTTGAACAGATTTTGTGTAGGGTGGAAAAAGGCGGGAAAAGGAGGACTTACCTCGCCACCCCCATAATAAGACCAAAATTAATTTTTTTTTTTTGATTATCAACTTTTTAAAATGTTTATTTACATATTTTCCAGATTCTCCAATAGGATTTAACTACTTGCTTAAAAATTGGACATTTTTGGTAAAAAATTTATTTTCTTGCGGGAACATTCGATTTTTCTTAGAAAATTAAACAATTTATTTAAAAATTTAACCATTTTTTAATTTTTTTTTGTGAAAAATTACTTTTTTATCTAAAAATGTAATTATTTAATTTTTGGTCGAAAATTTTCTCTTTTGACTAAGGATTGAACAATTTTTTTTTAAATAACATAAAAACATATGAATTGAAAATTAATTGAAATAATGTTTAATTCATACGTCCATCTAGTCTGAAAAGACGTTAAAAATTTATGATATTGCATGTATTTTCTGAAAAAAGTTTCTTCTCTCGATCTCTCTAGTATCTTAAGTGGAAAGCACCCGACCGGCAATCAGAAGTTCTGAGGTTCGATTCCCAGCGGAGCGAAAGGAGAATATCTTTTTTGTTTCATTCAACTGGTTAATATTTTATGTTTTTTTGTTGTTGAAAATAAATGTTTCAAACTGAAAATTTAACTATTTCATTATTGGTTAAATATTTGAAATTTTCATTTTTAATAAATAAATAATATTTCTTGAAAACCATTTTTTTAATTGTTCAAATTCGGAAATTTTCTGCCGGGAATTTTCCAATTCGTTAGTTTTACAGTGTCGGGATCTGATAATTTAACTATTCCATAAAAATTGGCTCACCATTGGTTGAAAATATATCTTTTTATTTGGAGATTCAACTATTTTGTTGAAACTTCGTTTTTTTTTTAATTAATTTTTTTAACTCAGAATGTAACTATTCTATTTTTGGTTGAAAATTTCAACTGTTTTATTGAAAATGGCTTTGATAGAAATTAATTTTATTAGTTGAAGATTTAACTATTTTGTTGAAAATTTGTTCCTTTTTTCGTTGAATATTGATTTTTTTAAATTGAGCATTTAACTTAATCCATTACTGGCCAAAAATGTATCTTTATTTGATGAAAATTAAAATATTTGGTTATAAATTTTTTATTGAAAATTCATATTTTACGGTTAAAAATTCAGCTGTTTTGTAGAAAATTCGTCTTTTAACTTCGAAATTCAATAATTTAGTAAAAACTTTGATTGGACTATATATTAAAAATAAATCTCTTAGTTCAAAACTCATATTTTTGGTTTGGAAATTAAACGATTTTTTTGATTTTTTTTCTTTCTTTAAAAAAATCTTTGTTGGTTGAAAATTCATCTGTTTTGTTGAAAATTCGCCATTTTGGTTTGAAGATTTTTTTTTTTTTTTTGAACATTCGTCTTTTTGGGTTAAAAATTTAACTATATTGTTGATAATTTATCCCTTCCGCTTGAGAGTTCCACTGTTTGATTGTAATTTCAAATGTTTGCACCTAGGTCGAATTATTTTCTGAAAAATTAATTTTTCTATTGGAAACTTATCTTTTTTGATTTGAGAATTAAACGATTTCGTTGTTTTTTTACTTTTTTTGTTGAAAAATCTTTTCTGGTTGAAAATTCTGTTCTTTTGTTGAAAATTTGTCTTTTTAGTTCGAAAATTTATCTCTTTTAGTAGAAATTTGATATTTTGGGCTAAAAATGCAATTGTGTGGTTAAAAATTAATCTGCTTCGTTTAACGACTCAACTGTTTTGTTAGAAATTCTTTTTTTGTGTTTAATTTAACTGTTTTTTATTCAAAATTAAACTTTTTTTTATGGAAATATTAATCTTTTTGTTAAGAATCTTTTTTGATTCAAAATTAAACTTTTTTTCCACTTCGTAACTATTTTTATTATCAATATATATTCAAAGATTTAAACAGCATTAATTTTTAAAAAACAGCCTTGCAACTATTTTCAGAAATTTTGGAAAATACATTATTTATTAGTAGAGATATTATTAATTTATTATCTAAATTTCAGAATTCAATCACACTTTTTCTCCAGGTAGTTTTCGTGCTAAAAATCAGTTCTCTGAAAAAATTTTTTCCATGATTTCAAATTTTTCGGTGTGGACGTGCGGTCTCATAGACCGCACCATGCTTCTGATACCCTTCTTCGAGGCTGCCGTTATTAGTAGATTGAGTTTTAGTTGTGCTTTCGCCGAGAAAAGTGGACCTGCGTGTAATTGGCGAGTAATATCAATTGAATTGCGTGGTTGTGCGGTTCGTGAGACCGCACGACCACGGTAGCGACACAATTATATATTTCTGTTTCAATTTTTTTCAAGGTATTTAAAATCCAAGATGCCACACACAAACAATCTTGAAATTGGTTTGGTTACCCTAGACTAGAGTACGGAACGCAGCCGTCAAAGAAAAATTTACCACAGTAAATTTTTCTCTAGCTGAAATCATTAAATAATAATTTAAAAACAAAATATTTTTTTTAAATATTTGAAGATTATTGACTTATTTTCAAAATGAGAAATAGTAAAGTTGTTGGGATTGTTTTCCCCGAAAAAAGAAGCCATGATTGATTAAAAAACGATCATTTTTAAAAAAGTGGTAAGAAGCGGTAGTAAGAAACAATTCAATTCAAAAACTATTGTTAAAATAATTATTTTTCCAATTTTCAACTTTTTTTATAAAAGTTGTTTTTGTTTATAATACATGACTATTAATATCATTTAAATTCTTAAAATCATAGAAAACTTTTTTTCCAGAGACTTGATTTTTGGCACTTTACTTGAGCCCAATACGTTTTTCTTGAATTTAAGTTGAAAAAAAATTGAAAATTAACGTATTGAAAATTCACTTCAATGTTTTTTGAAATTATTAGTGTGTTTCTACTTACCCGTATTTTTCCCTTTTTTTTGTTTTTACTATTAAATTTGAAATGGCTGAGTTACGAATGTTATTAGTTGGTGAAAAATGTAATTATTTATTTGAAAATTCGACAATGTTTGTTAAAAAAATTGTTGTTAAAGATTCACACTTTTTGGTTAAAAATTCAAATAGTTTGTTGAAAAATCGTATTTTAGGTTTCAAAATTAATATATTTTGGTTGAAAATTTAGCCTTCTGAACTGAAAATTAAATTATTTGGTTGAAAATTAACATTTTATTTGAAAATTCAACTATTTTTTAGAAGATTCGTATTTGGCTTGAAAATTAAAAAATTTGGATGACATTTTTTTTCTTTCTATAATGAAGAATTTTTCTTGTTTAAAAATTTAACTCTTTTGTTGAAAATTCGTCTTTTTGTTTGAAAATCAACATTTTTTTAAAATAATGTGTTGTTTTGAAGATGCAACAATTTTGTCAACTAGTACATTTTTCATTAAGAATTCAACTTTTTTTATTGAAAATTCAACTATTTGGTTAAAAGCTGAATTACTTTGTTGAAAATGTATTTTTTGGTTAAAGATTCATCAGTTTAGTTTAAAATAAAATGCATTTCTTTAATTACAAATTTAACTATATTTTTGATTATTCATTTTTTGCTTTTGTCGTTCAAAATTCATTCTTTTATTCAAAATTTAAATATTTCATTTTAGAATGGAAAATGTGACTAAAAAATGTTTTCTGATTAAAAATGTAACATTTCTGTCTTTTCTGTTTTCTGATGAACTGTTTTGCATAATGATTCTACTATTCCATTGAAAATTCGTCTTTTTTGATTGAATTTAACAATTTTTTATTTAAAATTAAAGTTAGTTTTTGTTTAAATATCAACCATTATATTTTTCGTTAAGAATTTATTTTTGTTGGTTGAAAATATTGAAAATTGAACTAAATTGTTAAAAATTCTTTTTTTTTGTTTTGAAAATTAAGGTTTGTAATTATTGAAAATTGAACTTCCATTTTTGGTTAAAAATTTATCTTTTTAGTTGAAAATTGAACACTTGGTCGAAAATTCATATCTTTGTTTAAAAATTCATGTCTTTGTTTAAAAATTCGTGTTTTAGCAGACAATTAATCTTCTTTGATAATTTTTTTATTGTTTATTCTAAGCTTATTTATATTGTTCTTATTGTTAATTCATAAGTTAATTTTTTTAAAAATTAATTTAATTTGCAAGAATTTATTCCCATATTTTCGTAAAACAATGTCCTAATTTCCCCTGTTGTGAATAACAATCAATTAATTAATTTATTAATAACAATTCGCAATTCATAGCATTCGCGATCAAAATATTTTAAAAACAAAATTTCGGAATCAGATTTATATTTTTGAAGCGTTCGTATTCCAACCCTTATCTTTTCAAAAAATGACAATTTTGAATATTTAAAAATAGAAAGAAAATGAAAGAAATTAGAATAACTTGAAAATGCAAAATTATCATTCGCCTAGATGTTTTTTTTTCTGGTAGATTTTCTATATTTTGCATGTATATCCGTTTCTACATATGATGGGATGGTTTCGATTTCTTTTTAAAATGTGATTTTATTTTTCGGATTTTTAACAGTAGTAAGAATTAAAGTAAGGTCGAAAAGATCTGTTTCCTTCTGTGGAGCTTTCGTGAAAGATGTCGATTAGGGCTGTCCAAAAAAAAAAAATAATTTTTGATTTTTTAAGATTTTATCCCCTCATTTTATGCTATTAATTGAAAAAAAAATGAAGTTTGCTCTCCACCACAAAGCGTTAAAATTTCATTTTTCAAATAAATGCACCCCTAATTTCGACAGAAGACACCCCTTGAAATACTATAGCACAATTTTTAAGTGCCTTTTTTTAATTTTATGAAAGTGACATGAAATTTTTAAAAGCAAATCAAATAAAAAATTTATTTTACTAATATGGTTTAAAATGGAAGAAAATTGAATTTTCAAGTTTCGAAAATTGGAGAAAATTTAATTTTTAACTGTTGAAAATTGAAAAAAATTGAAAAATGTTCATGGACTTTTCACCACTTGAAAATTCAAGTGATAAAAATGGAAGATTATTGAAAATTGTTAATTGAATTTTCAACAGTTTGAAAATAATGAAAATTTCAGCTTGCAATTTTCCTTAATTTTCAAAATATAAAAATTCAATTTTCTTTCATTTTCAATTATCTTCAATTTTCAATAGTGGAATCAATCCATTTTTGATTTATAATTCGTGCCATTTTTGAAAATTGAAAAATTAGAAAATATTCAATTTTTAACTCTGGGAAATTAAAGAAACTTGAAAATTGATAATTTAGTTTTCATCAGTTGAAAATTCAATTTTCAGTCTTCTTCAATTTCAATTTTCAATAGCTGTAAATTCTGCTGATGAAAATTAAAGAAGATTGAAAATTGATTATTGAATTTTCAACAGTTTGAAAATGAAGGAAAACTCAATTTGCAATTTTATTCAATTTTCAACGATTAAAAAGTCAATTTTCTTTAATTTTAAAATTTTTGTAATTTTAAACAATGGTAATAATCCATTCTTGTTTTATAATTTGTGCCATTGTTCAAAATGTGAAATGAAAGAAAATTTATTTGTCAACTATTGAAAATTGAAGAAAATTGAAAATTGAATTTTCAAGAGTTGAAAATCGAAGAAAACTTAACTGATGAAAAATCAAGAAAATTAAACTATTGAAAATGGAAGAAAATTGAAAATTAATCACTGAATTTTCAACAGTGTGAAAATGAAGAAAATTTCAATTCGCATTTTTCTTCCATTTTTAACGGTTAAAAAGTCAGTTTTCTTCAATTTTCAATTATATTCAATTTCCAACAATGGAATGAATCCATTTTTGATTTATAATTCGAACCATAGTCGAAAGTTAAAAAAATGTAATTTTTAGCTATTAAAAATTGAAGAAAATTAACAATTGAATTTTCAACGGTTGAAATTGAAAGAAAATTAAAAATTGAATTTTCAACTGTTGGTAAATAAAGAAAATTGATCAATAAATTTACAACAGTTGAAGGTTCAAATAGTGAAAATGAAAAATGTGAATTTTCAACGGTTGATTTTTCAATTTTCTTGAATTTTCAACAGTTGGAAATTCAAATATTGAAAATTGATCACTAAATTTCCAGCATTTGAACATTTAACTGTTGGAAATTCAATTTTATATTTTCTTCAATTTTCAATAAAAAATTTTCAACAGTTTCAAATTATACTGGGGAAAATTGAAGAAAATTCAATTGTTGAAAATGGGATTTTCAACAGTTCGAAAATGAAAGAAAATTCAATCTGTAATTTTCTTAAATCTTCAAAAGTTAGAAATTTAGTTTTCTTAAATTTTCAACGATCTTCAATTTTTTTCCATTTTAAATAATGGAATCAATCCATATAATTTTATAATTCGGGCCGTTGCTGACAACTGAAGAAAATTTTAAATGAAATAAAAATTAATTTACATCTATTGAAAATTGAAGAAACTTGGATTTCCTACTTTTGAAAGTGGAAGAAAATTTAAAATTAGAGAAAATTCATCACTGAATTTCCAAAAGTTAAATATTTAACTGTGGATAATTGAAGAAAACTCAACTATTGAATATCCAATTTAAAACTGTCTTCAATTGCAATTTTCTATCCTTGAATTGAAAATTGTTGAGTTATAGTATCTAAAAAATTTGATGGCAAATTTGATGGTGCATTTATTTACTAAATGATTTTTTACATCACATCTACAAATCATTTAAGATAATTCGCGAAATTAAACAATTTATTCCATTTCTAGCGCACCGGGACGAGATTCGGGGTGAGATTAAAAAAAAAAAAATTTTGGACCACCCTAATCACGATCCATTGGAATTTTTTTCGCACCTCGCTGAAAACTTTTCCTTTCTTAGTCGACCTAATTAAAGTGATGCACCCTTCTTGATCTCCTCGCTTTCAACTTACGAACTATAACAGCGTGACAAAGTATGTACAAACACTTTCTATACACTCTACATATTTATACGTGTATTTTATATGCTTTATACATAACCGCGTTTAAATCATCATAATCGATGCGCAATGAGTGTGGTAACGTTTTTTTTCTTCTCAATGACAAATGTTAATATTAATGAACAATGAACAAACAGCTTCTTACCAATTAATAATGATAATCATTTCTAAGGAGTCGATTAGAGCCACTGTGAAGTTAGCTGACGCACGCCGCCCACGCACGTTGCCTCACGACCCCCTCTCTGCCGGACCGACGGTCTCAAGCTGTTCACATAAGAAAATCCCTTGCAGTGCGCTGGAGAGTTCTCACGGACGTACCGTCCGCGCGCGACAAATAACGCCAACCAATCGCGTGCAACCTGCTGTGCTGCTGCAGTCCGAGTGGTGACGAACACAAGCATGTCGCTACTTAACTAGTTCGCAACGCACTTGAGTAAGTGCTGCCACGGACCGTAGCAGCACGGCAGGTTGCACGCGATTGGTTGGCGATATGTGCCGCGCGCGGACGGCACGTCCGTGAGAAGTCTCCAGCGCACTGCAACGAATTTTCTTGTGCGAAGACCTTAACCGGGGATCTCTGCATGTGAGAGCTGAGCTGCGCTCGTCAGCTAACTTCACAGAGGCTTTAATCCGCTCCCTGAATTCATTTCAGTGACGGCATTTATCATGACGATAATAATAATATCGATAGAACTATGATAATAATAATCATAATATTTAATTTAATCATAATATTACAGTATATCGTTTAACGCTAGGTATCAATTTACACCATGTTAAAGATATGTCTGAGAAAGTATGCTTACGTAACATTTTTATATATATGTATATATTTATATATAATATGTATATTTTTCATAATAATGGCGTACAAACCTTCGTGGCGTCGTACGTCTTTATAAACTTTAGAGATTTACAATGAATGCATTATATCGTTATATTCAAATCGTCGCCATTCAGCGCCTTATAAGTCATACGGAAAATTATTAACGTCGTCGATTTACATCGTTGCGATGATTCAGTTAGGTTTTGCTTTCTTAGTCGTTTTACGTAGTTTTATTATATCAATGAAATAGTCTTGTCGAGCGTCTACATTTTTCATCCTGAGAATAACAATTTATTCAATCGTTTTTTAAAAATTATTTTTTAAAGAATATGTCGTCCTTGATTTCAAATTTGAATGCTTATTGTTTGCTGGAAATTCAAATTTTTTATAATGTCTTTTGTTTTCAGAGCACTCAAAATTGATTTATTCGATTCTGCAAGTTCGATAACTTTTTGATTTTTGAAATGCTTAAAGGACTCCGCAAAAAATGTATGGGAAATTTCTTTTAGCGGATTTTACTGGCGCTGTTTTTTTTCAAGTTAATTAAACCAAAAAAAATTGTTGTTAGATTATTTATTCGATTCATTTCTCAGGCCTTCAAAATTTAATCCTTTTCAATTAGGAAGCGTTTAAATAAGAAGGTATTAAATTTTGGACATTTTCTTTTTTATATTTGACAAGTAAACCAAATTTTGATTTTTTTTCAGTTTTTGAAGTATTCAAGTTTTGTATCCTTTTTATTCTGAAGAATTCATAATTGAATTTAAATTTCTATGAATTTTCAATTGGAATGTTTTCAGTTCAATTTTCAGAATAGTATTAAGTTTTCCTGTTGGTATTTTTGAAATTTCCAAAGTCGATTCATTTTAATTTTCAAATTGCGCGATTGGCAATGCATTTTCAATTTTGTAAGAATTTCTTTGGATATTTTCAACATCCTTCAAATTCGAGAATTTCGATTTTTTCCGATACGGAATCCTAAATTTCGAAATTTTTAGATAATTGATTTTATTATATCAAATGAAAGAAAATATATTTTTGTTTTATAATTCGAAGCAATGTTGAAAGTTTTATTTTTAACTGTTGAAACTTGAAAATTGAATTTTCAACTGCTTAAAATTAAAGAAAATTGAAAATTGAATTTTCAACTGTTTAAAGTTGATGAAAATTCAATTTTCAACAGCTGGAAATTCATTTTTTGATTTTATTCAATGTTTCACAGTTCAAAATTAATTTTTCTTAAATTTTCAGTTATCTTACATTTTTTATTTTCTTCAATTTTCATCAGTTGAAAATTCAATTTTAGATTTTCTTCAATTTTCAACAGTTAAAAATTCAATAATTCTTGAAAACTTAATTTTCGTCTGCTGAAAATTCAATTATAAATTCTCAATTTGCTTCAATTTTTAACATTTAAAAATCCACTTTCCGATTTTCTTCCATTTTCAACAGTTGAAAATTAAGTTTTCAATTTTCTTCAATTTTGAACACTTGAAAAATCAATTTTTGATTTTCTTCAGTTTTCAACAGTTGAAATTAAATTTTCTTTATTTTTCAATTATCCTGAATTTTTGACTGATGAAATTCAACTTTCGGGAGTGAACGAAAATGCAAGATTTTTTAAAATGTTCAAATATTTTAGAAAAAAGATAAGCATTCATTGAATTTTCAGCAGCTGAGACTCTAGTATTGCAGATTGGACGAAATTTAACCGTTGAAAAAATTGAAGAATCTTAAAAAATTGAAAATTGAATTTTCAAGTGTTTAAAATTGAAGAAAATTGAAAATTGAGTTTTCAACAGTTGAAAATTGATTTTTGAACTGTTCAAAATTGAATTATAAATTCTGAGTTCACTTCAATTTTCAGCAGTTAAATTTTCACTTTTCGATTTTCTTTGATTTTCAACAGTTGAAAATTAAATTTTCGATTTCATTCCATTTTTAACTTTTGAAAATTCAATTTTTGATTTCCTTCAATTTTCAAAAGTTAAAACTGAAATTTTGTTTGATTTTTAATTATCTTTAATTTTTAATTTCTTTCAATTTTCAACAATAGAATAAATCCATTTTTGTTTTATAAGTAGTGTAATTGTTGATGATTAAAGAAAATTGAAAATTGATCATTGAATTTTAACAGATGAAAATTCAATTGTTGGAAATGAACGAAAATTTAAACTGTTTAAATATTTCAGAAAAATGAAAATTGATCATTACATTTTCAACAGCTGAAAATTCTACTATTGAAGATTGGAGCAACTTCAAGCGTTGAAAATAAAAGAAACTTAAAAAATTGAAAATTGAATTTGCAAGTGTTTAAAATTGAAGAAAATTGAAAATTTAGTTTTCAACAGTTGAATCTCAATTTTTATGAATTTTGAATTGAAATATTTTCAGTTCAAATTTAGATAACTCAGATCTTTCAAATATTCTATTTTTTCAATTGTAAAAGCATTATTCTATTTATATTATTTTAGTGATCAATCTGCGCAATTTACAATGCAGTTTCAAATTTCCCTGGATTTTGATTTTTGTAATATCCTACAATCTGAAGACTTTCAGATTTACTGATTCCAGTGCTAAATTTAAAAACCGTTAGATAATTAATTTTATTACATCAAATGAATCAATATATTCTTGTTTTATAATTCAGTTCATTTTTTCCTTGTAAAATTCTTTTAAGGTTTATTGTTGAAATATATTGTTTCCTTCTCAGGGCGATATTTTCTGGACGATCGACAATCGTGATTTGCGAGAAACATAAAATGCGGCCGTCTTTTTTTTATCCAAGAATCGAATAAAAATTGGCCGTCAGGAAGCAAAAACGAGAGGAAGACGATCTGTTGCAGAGGGATTCTTTTACGATTATTGGAAGAAAAGAGCGTACTTTCTTTCCTCTCTAGTAATTTATTAATTAGGTAAGCTGTAGCGGCGAGGTCGGGGAAAAAAGAAAAAGTGGACGATGGGCAGATTGCGCACTACCGATAGACTTCTTTTTTATAATATTTATACGATAGTTGTGTTTATTTAAGGCAGCAAGAACAATTTATGACGAGTTTATACTTATTCGTTCGTTAGTCGATAAAACGTTTTTTCCTTACTTACAACACTAACCGTTGATACACGCAATTCTTTTGTTCTTGTTCTTTTTGTTTCTTTTCACTTTACTACTTTCTTTCTTTTTTATTTCGATGCCTCCATTCCATACCGCTCCAAGTCGCTTTTAGGCGGTGTACCGCTCCACGTCTCGTTTAAGGTGGGCGCACAAGAAAATCCGTTGCAGTGCGCTGGAGACTCCTCACGGACTTGCCGTCCGCGCGCGACACATACCGCTGACCAATCGCGTGCAACCTGCCGTGCTGCTGCAGTCCGAGCGGTGAGTAAGTGCTGCCACGGACCGTAGCAGCAC
>CAKNXH010002141.1:98331-125128 GCA_932178445.1 Andricus quercusramuli | reverse complement strand
CCATGACTTTCTATCACGTCAATCATTTTCCTTCCCCTTATTTCCCTTGCTGCCTCTACTTCTGCCTCATTTCTCCTCACCTCCCCTCCTCTCATTTCCCCTCACATATTTATATAATTTTAGATAAAAATTTAATAAATAAGCATAGGCAAATAATGTTTTAGAAAATTTAAAGTCATCCAATGAAATTTCATTAGGAAATTTATGATATTCAAAAAAAGTACCAACTCTGATACTATACTTGTCAGAGAGATTCACTCTTCATCACGGGAACCGGGGATAGAGGAATATTGATTTTCCATTGCTGCATACTTCTTTTAATTCCCATTAATAAAATTAAAAACACTCTTATATTTAGAACATTCTACTTATAGAAGCGCTTTATTAGTAAATTATTTATAGAATCAACTCCACTCTTCTCTTTTCGTCTATTGATTTCCTTTCTCATGAATATTCCATTTTAATCTCAGTTTTAAGTTATCATTTGTGTGGCTTCAGTAAATCTCGTTTTCTTTCGTGCTCCCAATTTAAATTAAGGGGCCGTTCAAAAACTAAGTCACGATATTTTGAAAAAATTTTCTACCCCTTCCCTTCTTCATCACAGATCATCACGCAAAGCTTCAACCCCCCACCGGGGCGGTAAAAATACAAATACTCGCCCCCCCCCGGTTTGAGAAAGTTTTGCTTTATTGCATGTGAGGATGGAAAGGTAGGACAATAGTACAATATTCTAGTTAAAAATTGTATATTTAACAATAGTACCAGTATTGATAGAAAAAATTTATTAAATCCAGAAAAATAGTTTCATGCTTTATCGTAACGAATTTTCGAAAAAATATATATTTCGGGTAAAAGTAGCAATTTTTATTCAAACCTAATGTTGTAGGACTCATTTTTTTCATTAAGAATTCTAATAAAATTTCTTTGGTACGTTTTTATTCAAAAAATTTGATTCAGGAATTATAAACTTTTTCCTTTTATGAACAATATTTTTCTTAAATACAAAAAAAAATATACCAAAGAATCGCAACTTTTATCTGAAGAGAAAGTAAAAACATAAAAGTCCAAATAACTATTGTTATATAAACAATTTTACCTGAAATATTTTTTCAAAGTTTCCCTCCCAAAATTACTTACAATTAATGACAGGAATATTTTTCTCAATTTTAAAAATCATTTTTGACATTGCTCATTTTTGAATTTAAGATATATCCTCAAGGTTTCATGTTGAAATATTTTTACAAGATAGTTGAATTTACAATAAGAAAGATTAATTTCCTACCAAAAAGTTGAATTTTCGAAAAAAAAAATAATTTTGAACCATACAATTTCATTTACAACAAAACAGTTGAACTTTAAAGCAAAAGAGAAAAACTTCCCGCAAAATAGTTGCAATTTCATCCTCAAATGATAAATTTTGAAACAAATGATCAAATTTTCAAACAAAAAAAAACCAAACCAAAACTTTCATACGAAAAAAAGATTACTTTTTAATCCAGAAGGACGAACTTTTTATCCAAAGAGACGAATTTGCAAAAAAATAGTGGAATTTTCTCAAAACATGACTTTTGAACAAAATCTTGGAATTTTCAACATAAAAAGATGAATTTTCAACGAAATAGTTGAATTTAAAAAAAATTGTTGAAGAAATAATTATCAACTAAAAAGATGTATTTTCAACAAATTGGTCGAATTCTTAAACAAAGAAGAATTAATTTAAATCAAAAACAGTTGCATTTTGAACGAAATAGTTGAATTTTCAAGTCAAGAAGACGTTTTTTCAAGAGGCAGTTGAATTTTCCATCCAGAAGGATGAATTTTCTATTCAAAAAGACGAATTTTGAACGAACTAGTTAAATTTTTGACCTTAATAGGTAACTTTTGAACAAAATAATTAAATTTTAAAGAAAATGTTAAAATTTTCAATAAAATAGTTGAATTTTCGACAAATACGATGGATCTTTAACAACCAAAATAAATTTTCAACAAAATAAAACGAATTTACAATTGAATAAATAAATTTTCAATTAAATATTGGAATTTTCAACAAAAAACAAAGAATTTTCCACCAAAAATTAAATAGTTAAATTTGAGGATGAAAAATAATTTTTACAACAAAAAAAGTTATGTCTGAGAGACTATGTTCTGAGCAAAATAGTTCAATTCGAAACTAATAAAATTATTTTCTAACAAAGTATTCCAACTTTTAACCAAGTAGAATAATTTTCAATCAAAAAGATTTTTTTAGCAGGAAAGAAAAATTTTCAACAAAATAAAAACATTTTTTTATCAAATAGTTGATTTTCAAAAAAAAAAAAAGACTAATTTTTTACCAAGAAGAAATTTCAACAAATGATATAAATTTTCAAATGAATATTTTAAGCAGTGGATGTGATGTTGAACCAAATTTTATTTGAGTAATTTTTAATTTATATTTTTTTCGGTTTCAATTTTTTTAAACTAGATAGTTTTATATTTAAACTAAGAAATATCAAATTCTTACTAAAAATGAAGTAGTTCAATTTTCTTTTAAGATAATTGATTTCTCAACAAAAAACTCAATTTTTAACCAATTAGTTGAATTTTTTATCAAAATAGTTCCATTTTTAGTTAAAAGAATGACTCGTTAACTAACAAAAAAAATTTCAACAAAAATTGTGAATCTCTAATAAAAAAAGAACTTCTGGGAAAGAAGTTCAAGACGAATTTTGAACGAAATTCTTGAATTCTTAACTAAAACAGATTTATTTTCAACAAATTAACATTAGCGTTCTCATTAACATTTTTAAATAACAAAATTAATATTTTACACAAAGAGAGAATTTAAAAAAAATACATTAATTCATAACCAAATATTTGAATTTGCTACCAAATTGTTGAATTTCCAACAAAAAAATTTGATAGTCAAGGACAAAAATTAAATCAAATTGTTGATTTTGAAAGCCAAAAAGGCGAATTTTTAAAAGAACAGTTGAATTTGTAACCAAGAAGTATGAATTTTTAATAAAATTATTAGATTTTTAACAAAATATTTCCATTTCGATCCAAATAGTACAATTTTTAACCAAAAAAGATGAGTCTTCAACAAAATATTTGAATCCGGAACCAAAACAAATTCATTTTCAACCAAGTAATAAAGTATATATAATAAAATAACCCCTAGTTGAGGAAGAAAAAAAAATGTTAGTCAAGAATAAAAAAAATAGAATCAAATTGTTGAATTTTTAGGCCAAAAAGACGATTTTTCAGCGAATCAGTTGAATTTTCAACCAATTAGTATGACTTTTTAACAAAATTATTGAATTTTTAATAAAATAATTCAGTTTTTAACCAAAAAAGACGAATTCTTAACCAAAAATTCAAAAATAGATTTTTGAACCGAATAGGGAATAGGGAAAAGACTATGAAGCCTGAGACAAATAAATATGAATTTTGATAATTTATGCAGTAAAGAATAAACTTTTAAATAAAGATCATTTTCAGAAAAAAAATTCAAATGGGAGGTTCGTTTCCCAGCGAAGCGAAAAGAGAAGATCTTTTTTCATAAAAAATTTAATTTTTTATGAATGTGTCTGATTGGAAATTTCCTTATCTACTCACAGAACCTAGATTCAGTGTTCAGTAGAGAAGGAGCGTTTCAGCCAGACGAAATCCCTGAATTTAAAATAAATAAATAAATATAAAATATCCGAGGCCTGTGATCTAAATTTTGCTTTAGGACCAAGTTCCTGAAGCGCGCTAGGACCATTTTGGGTATTGTTCTTTTGAAATAGAGTGTATGGTGGAAAGCTCGGACATGTAATAAATATATCTGATTGTTGAACGATGGCACTGGGAAGCTTGTGAGCGCACAGAGGCTTTTGAATGCATATTCATGAGAGCTGTGTGGAATATCATTGAATAATGGTTCTCTTTCACTCATCGCTAGATGTACTCAAATTCTGGCAACTTGACTACAAAGAGCTTCCAGTTGAACAAGTAATTGGGATAATTGCTGCAAAAATTAGAGCTGAACCTGTTTTCACAGAATCGATATTTTCATATTTAATACAAGTAATCATATTTAATATAAGTAATATCGAGAATTAATTTAGCGAGCACAAAGGACTATTCTGTCAAAGGAATAATTTGTACTAATTGGTGATTTTAATCATTCCATTCCGACATCAAGGATAATTAATTTTAAAATGCTTAAAGCCCAGGGCTAATGAAGTAATGTATGGTATTACAGTTTACGGCTGTTCGAAAACTACGTCACGCTACTTTGAAAACTTTTTTCACGAAAAAATTAATTCTAGACTAATCAGTTGCATTTAGAATCAAATAGTTAAACTTTTAAGCAAAAAAGACAAATTTTAAATCAGATAGTTAAATTTTCAACCTAGAAAGACGAATTTTCGACGGAATGGTTTCGACAAAAGGTTGCTTTTTCAATCAATAGTTGAACCTTCAAGCCGATGAGACGAATTTTTAAGAAGACAGTTGAATTTTCAACCCAGAACGATGGATTTTCAATCAAAAACTTTTCTACCAACAGAAGCAAATTTTTAATCCAGAGCGAGGAATTTTCTATAAAAAAGACAAATTTTCGAAAAACATCACTTCTTAAGAAAATAGTTTAATTTTTAAGCGAAGAACATGACTTTTTTAAAAGACATAAACTCCCCATCGAAAAGGATGCATTTCCTCTCCAAAAAGAAAAATTTTCAATGGAATAGTTAAATTTTCGTCAAAGAAAGATGACTTTTGAACAAAATAGTTGAATTTTCAACAAAAGAAATTAATTTTCGAGAATTTTAATGGAATTTTCAACTAAAAAATTGTATCTTCAACAAAAAATTAATTCATAACAGGAAAGTTCAACCTTCACCCAAAATCAATTTTCAACTAAAACTGGAATAGATAAATTTGCTGTTTAATAAATTGATTTTCAACAAAGAAAATAAATTGTTCACAAAAAAGTTAAATTTTCAACCATAGAGATGGATTTTTAGCTAATAACAACAATTTTAAACAAAATACCTGACATTTTTACAGAATGGTTGCATTTTTAACCAAATATTTGACTTGTCAACAAAAGAGTTAATTTTTAATAAATTACGTGAACTTTGTACCAATAATATAGATATTTCAACGCAAAAAGATTAATTTCCAATAAAAAAGATTTCTTTCTAAAACAAGAAGACAAATTTTTGAGAAAGCAGTTTAATTGTCAAGAAAAAAGTTAATTTTTGATCAAATAAGTGGACTTTCCAAGTATTTATTTCATTCTCCAAGAAAGATGAATTAAAATGAAAATAAAATAAAAATTAAATCAAAAATGTTTAAAAAGTCAAAATGAAAATTCAATTGAAAATCAAGAAGATTAGTTTTATACCAACGTCACAAATTTTCAAAAAAACCTGTTTGGGGGGGGGGGGCCCCCCCCGCGGATGTGTCGTGCTTTTTGAATGGCTTCTATTGTATTCTAGACTCATTCAGGGATTTCGTCTGACTGAAACGCTCCTTCTCTACTGAACACTGAATCTAGGCTCCGTAAGTAGATAAGGAAATTTCCAATCAGACACATCTTGTCTGACAATACTAAGCTGTTTCCCCTGACTGATGCAATGCTTACAAAGACCTGCTTGTTACATTTTCATTAATTTTTTTTTCTATTAGGTATCATAAAGTATATAAATTATTACAAATAATTCATCAGAAAAAACTGAAAACGGTTTAATAATTTTTTAGGTTTAAAGTTTAGTTCACAAAAAAATGAAAGATGTCTTCCTTATATAATCTGACATTTTTTTAGAAGACCAAAAAAGACGAATATACAACAAAATACATATATTTTCAACCAAATAGTTGAGTTTTCAAATAAAAATGAACAACTTTAAACCAAAAATGGAATTTTCGAGAATGGAAACTAAAAAATGGAATAAATTTTCAGTTAAAAAATTAATTTTCAACCGAAAAAAACAAACTAATTTTTCATCAAAATAAAAATATTTGTAACTTCGTGGATTGTTTTTCAAATTCGGAAAACACGTGTTGCCTAACATCCTTTAAAAAACAATTATATCGTTTAATTTTGGGTTGATAAAAAATCCAGAAAAGTAACATTCCCGTCACTGTAAAATTCTCGAACGATAAAATTCCCGAATGTTGATAATATCACCTTTGAAAATTCCCGACAGAAAATTGCCGAATTATAAAATATTCGAACTAGAAAAGTTTCGAAATTCAAAATTCCCGAATTCAAATAATTAAAAAATTGTTCTCAATGGATATTATTCATTTAAAAAGAAAGTGATTGAATATTATCATCAAAGAAAATTTTTTGAAATGTTTGAAATTTGTAATTACTGTTTGAATTTGAAATAACAATAATAAAAAAAATGTTTCTGGATACAAAATTTTGTTTGAAAATGTGTATAGTATTTTTGAAAAATTACAAAAAATGTTCTCAAAAATGGAATTGTTGATTGATAAAAATAATAAAAAAGTAACTTTGAGATAAATCAGTGGTGAATTGAATTCTGCAAAGTTTGTTTCGAAAATGTTATTAGATTCGGAAAAAATTTAGAAAGAAATTTTTTTCCGCTCAAAGCCCGCGTATTTTTAGATTTATATTTTATATAATTTTTATACAATCATTTTTATTTTGAATTTGAACTAAAGTTTTCTTTCAAATTTGAACATTAAAAAAAATTTCTTTGATAAAAATATTTGATTATTTTATTTTTAATAAATAAATAATATTAATTGAGGAAAAAATTGTTCAATTTTTTATATTCGAGATTTCTCTAGTTCAGATGTTTAATAATTCGGTAATTTTCTTCCAAAGATTTTATTATTCGGGAACTTTGCAATTCGGGATTTCAATATTTCTGCAATTTTATAATTTTGTGAATTTTACTATTCGGAATTTTTTCAATGTGGTAATTTCACAGTGTAAAATGTGATTTTTCGGGCTTTTCAGAAGTCCCCTAATTCCTATCTAAAAAAACTGATTTTTTTCAATTTCAAAAATTCCAAAAAAAGATCGTCAGGGGTGAAAATTCCTTCACAATAGTCTCACGGAAGAAGTATATGGGGTCACGTATCTCGACTCGATTCAAGTGCAATGGGTTACCCCTTTCGAAGTTCTTGGAAGGAAGTTCTTTACTTCCACAAGAGGAAGTGGGTACGATTGGTCCCTCGCCGGATGAAATCAAAGGGTACACCGGAAGTGGGGTGGTAAGGGGTGAATGAGCTTCGTGCCTTTCAGTGTGTGTGTGTGAAACGTACGATGTGCGATCTGCGAGAGAGAAACGCGCCTAGCGCCTCAGTTTGACCCGGACTGGTGGCTGTCTCGGTTCCATCCTCCCATCCCTCGTTGTATACGTATGTACACGTGTGTGCGATATGGTGCGGCGGCATCGATCCACCCCAGCCTGGCGGCCAGTTCCTCCCCATTCCATTTTCCCAGATACATCCTCCTCTCTCTTCATCTCTTGCCTCACTACTTCCTCCCCTTGCCTCTCACTACGGGCACCCCCTTCACTTTTCCATCCCCATTTTATACTCCCACTGTACCCCTCCCCCCGGGGGCGCTCGTCTTCCTTCTCTCAACGTTTCAACCGGTCTCAGCCCCAACCCTACAGCCAAACACCGTCGCCGGTTTATCACCGTTCTGTTTTCGCGGCGCGAGCCGCGATAAAACTCAACGCCACCCCTCCTAGCCCCCCAGAAGGACGGGGGAGGGTTAAGAGGGTTGAGGCTGCCTGCCTGCCTCCTCCCTGTTTTATCGGCCGAGCCGCACAGCGACCAAACCCGGATCTCGATAATTCACGACCGCTGCGGCAAACTCGCCCTCTTTTCCACCGCGAAGTGGTCCTGGACGAAAAAAGTTCAGGCCTATGCCAGGGTTTTGGTGAAGTTTGTTATCACCTTTAGGGGTCGCTCAAAAAATATGTAACACCTTTGGATGGGGGGAGGGTCACCTTAAGCGTTACGCTAATGTGAAAGCTACGTATATGGATCGAAAATAACTCATTAATAACAGGGTGCACAGTCTTCCCCTTTTTTTCTTAGTTTCCCCTTTTTTCTTAACCACCCCCCATTGTGGTCTTTTTGTTCTCCATAATATTAATTACCCCTTCTTTTTCTTGAGTTGCCTCTCTAAAGTCATTTAATATACTTTCTTCCTCCTACAGCTCTGGAATTTCTTTTTCGATAATAAAACAATTGATAACACGTCAGGAAAAATCTAGAAATGAGGGAAAAGTCATTTTGTTCAGGGAAATTCAGGGAAAAACAGAATTTTGAAAAAATGGCAAAGTCAGGGAATTTTGCAAGTAGCGCTTTAAGTAACTGCAGGGTGCACAGTCTTCCCCTTTTTTCCGTAGTTTCCCCTTTTTCCCCCTATTCTCAAAAAACTTCCCCTTTTTCCCCTTTTCTCTTTGAATATACGATATTTGAAATTCTAACCATTATTGAATAATAATTGAAGCAATTATAGCACTTGAATAAATTATTTATGAATAAATAAGGTACACGTTTCAATTCCTGACCATTAAAAATAAATACTTTTGAAAGAAATTTGAAGAAGAAACATTTTAAAGAAATTTGAAAATGTGAAAACTGGAGGCAGAAGTTATTGTCCAATATAAAATTGGAACAGTTTCAAAACATCCTTTTTAAATAAGTATTAGAAGATTAACAATTTTAGTTGAAATGTAAAAAGTTAAATACCTAATTAAAAAATTGAATTTTCTAAATTTATGAATTGCAATTTTAAATGTTCTAACTTGAGCAATTTTTAATTTTTTTTTAATTTTTGCTTGAAAATTTAACTATTGTTGAAACTTTTTTTTCATTGAAAATTAATTTTTTTAAACTCACAATTGAACTATTCCATTTGTGTTTGAAAATTGATCTTTTTTAATCGAAAATTCAAGTATATTTGGTTGCAAGTTCATGAATTTCCTTCAAAAGTTATATTTTTTGATTTAAAATTATTTTTCATATTGAAAGCTTATATTTTTGAATTCAAAATTCAACTGTATTGTAAGAAATTCTTTTGTTGGCTCAAAAATTCAATAGTTTTGTAGAAAATTGTTTTTTTTTTCATTTTAAAATTAGTTACTTGAAATGAAAATATAGGAATTCCATTCTTTGTTCAAAGTTGATCTTTTTTTTTGAAAATTCAACTATTTGATTAAAAATTTATGTAATTTGTTAAGAAATCGTCCTTTTTTGTAGAAAATTAAGCTTCTTGCTCTAAAATTCGACATTTGTAATTTAATTTTTTTTCTTTATGGACTAAAAAATATTTTTTGTTTGAAAACTCAATTCTTGTTGGAAATTCGTGATTTTGGATTAAAACTTCAACTTTTTCAAGAAGAAAATAAGAAACACAATATTATCAAGTCAATCTGTGCAAAAAATTCTATTTTTGAACAAAAAGGCTCAGAAACATTATGAATCCAAAAATCAGTCATTTTGAAAAAACATATTCGAAAAGCTCAATATATGCAAAAGAATTGCATAGAAAGGCCTCAAAATATGTTTCCAAACAACGTTTTAAATTCAACTGTTTTCTAGAAAATTTGAATTTTCTCTCGAAAATTGGACAGTTTGGTAGATAATTCAACTATTTGTCGAATTTTGAACTAATTTGTTAAAAATTAATTTTTTAGTTAAAAATTCATCATTTTAGTTGATTTTCTTTGTTTGTTAAGAACAAAGTTTTTTTAACTGAAAATTCCAAGGTTTGGTTGAAAATTAACTTTTAAATTGGAAATTCATATTTTCGTGTTAAAACATCAACTGCATTGCAAAAAATTCTTCTTTTAGGTTTCAAAATTCAAGAATTTGGGAGAAAAATCAGTTTTTTCAATTCAGGCAAAATCAGGAAATTCACAATAAAATATATGACTAAAGTAAATAAATTCGGGCACAGAAATTACATTTTTTCAATAAAAGGTGAGATGAGAATTTTACCAAAAAAGCAAAATCCCCAAAAAAAGCAAAAAAAAATTATGACAAATACTGAAATTAGTAAATTACTCAAATTTAAAAATTTTCTGATTCCCAAAAAAAAATGTTTGTTAGGTCACTCAAAATTTGAATGAAATTTGAAGTAGGTCTGCCAGTCCACGTGATTTCTAATTTTTTCCTGGAAAATTCCTGAAGGGGAAAATTCCCCAATACAGAAAATTGCCGAATTATAAAATATGCGAACTAAAAAACTTCCGAATTGTAAAATTCCCGAATTTTAATAATTAAAAAAATGTTTTTTTTTAATAAAGATGATTTATTTATTAAAATAACAAAAGTAAAATATTTTCATCAAAGACAATTTTTTTAATTTTTAAAGTTATTTTAATTATTGTTTGAATTTATAATAACAATAATTCTATAAAAATTCTTTAACAAAATAAACTTAAAAACATGTACGTCAAAAAAAAAGAAAATTCCTCCCTAAATTTTCTCCGAACCTAATAAAATTTTTGACCAAACTTTGCCAAATTCAATTTAGCCCTCATTTATCTTGAAATTTCTTTTAAAATATTTTCTTTTTGATGAAAAATTCGATTTTTGAAAACGTTTCTCTTAATTTTTTGAAAATACCATGCATATTTTGTATCAAAATTTTTCATCCAGAAACACATTGTTTTCAATTATTGTTATTTTAAATTCAAACAATAATTTGAAATAGCTTCAAATATTGCCAAAATTGTGACAAAAATGTTTGATTATTGTATTGTTAATAAATAATATTGATCAGAAACCTTTTTTTTTAATTGTTCAACTTCAGGAATTATACAATTCGGGAATTTTCTAGTTTGGATATTTCATAATTCGGTAATTTTCTGTCAGAAATTTTATTATTCGAGAATTTTCCAATTAGTAATTTTTATATTTCGCCAATTTCATAATTTCAAGCATTTTATTATTCGGGAATTTTCCAATTCGGGAATTTCATTTTTCGGGATTTTTCAGTTGTCCCAGATTCTTTGTGGCATTACAGAACAGTTTTTCAAGCGAATTTTCAAAAAATTTCTTTCCATTGGACAGGTCGATTGAAAATTTTCAAATTTAAATTTAAAAAATTTGTTTCTGTACAGACAAAATTTTTTTTCAGAATTTTTTTTGAGTAATGTTTATGGAAGTAATTAACCATGAACGGAAAAAGCGAGAAAATACTTTTTTTGCCGAAATATAATGTTCCAAAAAAAAGAAAAATGCAATTTTGTTAATTTGTATCTTAAGTTGCCAAAAAAAGGTTTTCCGTTTTATTTTTATTTTTGTGCTCTTTTTAATAAACTAAAGAAACTCGTACATATTTTCAAGTTTCAAACAATTTTTTTCTATTTTATATGAATCCTGAAACGTAAGCCATTTTCACACAAGATCCATTAAAGTCCATTCACACAGGATCCGTAAAAAATAGAACAAAATATACATTAGCGTTGCATTTTTTCTCTCCCACGTATCCCCCTAAAGGCATTACGTATTTTTTGTTAAGCCCCATAGAGTGGAACAAAAAAAATTTGTGTACCCAAAAAAAATCTATTATGGTGCGGAAACTTTGCTTATTTATTATTTTTGAGGATTTTCAAATTCTTTTTGTATGAGTGCAAACGTTATGGTGTTTTTTTTATGTACAGTTTTTTGCTGTAAATTACAATATTAAATTCAAAATCTGAAGAAATAATTTTTGTTCATATTATCAATTATTTTTTAGTATGACTCAAACGAAATATTTTTTCATTTTTTATTATTGTTCAATTATTGTTATTTACATTCAAAAAAAAAATATATATATATATATTATAAAAAAAAACTGAAATTAGTGTATTACTAAAATTCTCAAAAATTTTAATTCCCAAAAAAATGTTTCTTGGATCACTCAAAATCTGTATAAAATTTGAAGTAGGTCTGCCAATTCACGTGAGTTTTTATTTTTTTGGGAATTTGATATGTCGGCAATTTGAAATCTTGGTAATTTGTAATTTCAAGGAATTTGAAATTTGCAGAATTTATTTATTTCGAAAATTTGCAATATTGGGTTTTAAAATTTCAGTAATTTAAAATTTCAAAATTCTTCTAGTTTTGTTAACTGCCACTTTCGAAATATTTCAGTTTCGTTAATAAACAATTTTTGTAGTTTAATTTTTTTTTGGGTTTTCCCATTTTCAGGATTTTTCCTTTTCGATAAAATTATGTCATTTTCTTATACGCTTTTTTTTCAAATTAAAAGTTTTAATCAGAAAAAGACAACAGAAGATATCAATAGATTTAAAAAAATCAGAATCAATGTTTTCGTACTATTAGAATTTCAAAGTAGAAAATTACTATTTTTTGCTTCACCACAATAGAGATATTACCTGAATAGGTTAAAAAGTTTCTTAAAATGATTAAAAATTGTAATATTAGGTTGAAAATTTAATTATTTTGTTGAAAATGAACTATTTTCTTGAAAACTCATATTTTTTGGTCAAAATTTGAACTACTTGCTATAAAGTTAAACTATTTTGTTTAAAATTAATTTTTTTTATTAAAGATTCATCTCTTTGGTTCAAAATGAAACTATTCCATTTTTAGTTGGAAATTTATCTTTTTTAGTTAAAAATTGAAGTATTTGGTTTGAAATTCATATTTTTCAGTTGAGAATTCAAGTACTTGATGAAAAAATTCATATATTTTGTTGATATTTCATCCTTTTCTGTGGAAAATTAATTCTTTGATTGAGATTGTAACTATTTCGATAAAAATGAGTTTTTTTTTGGTTGAGAATTAATTTTCTTCTCACAAAATGTAACGATTCCATTTTTTATTGACAACTTATCATTTATAGTTAAAAACTGTAATCTTTGTTTTAAAATTCATGTAATTTGTTAAAGATTTGTCTTTTGGTAGAAAATTAATCTTTGTAGGTTAAAAATCCAGCTATTTTTAAAAAAAATCAAGTATTTTGTTGAAAGTTAAATTGTTTTGTTGAAAATTCAACTGCTTTGTTTAGAATTCGTCCTTCAGAAATTGAAAATTAATTTTTTGTGTTAGAAAAGTCATCTTTCCTGTTTGAAAATTCAGCTCCATTGGCCGAAAAAAAACTTTTTGGTCGAAAATTCCACTTTTCGGGTTAAAAATTCAACTGTCTTCTAAAAAATTGTTTTTTATTTGTTTTAAAAATTAAATTATTTTGTTCAAAATTCAACTATATTTTTGCTTAAGAAATAAACTATTCGGTTAAAAATTAAACTATGTGTTTGAAGAATTAATACTTACTTTTCTGGAAATTTTTTTTTTATTTATTTAAAACTAATTATTTGATAAATTTTTGCTATATTAGTTGAAAATTCATCATTCTGATTAAGGATTCGACTATTTTGTTAAAAATTCCTCTTTTTCGGTTGAATTCATTTGGTCAAAAATTAGGTTTTTTGTTGAAAATTATTTTTTAAACCGAAAATTTAACGATTCCATTGTTGGTTGAAAATTATTTTTTTGAGTTGAAAATTCAACTATTTCATTAAAAAATCATCTTTTTTGATTGAAAATAAACTTTCTTGTTAAAAATTCTACTTTTACGTTTTAAAAGTCAACTGCTTTCTGAAGCATTCGATTTTTAAGTCTAGAAATGAAACTATTTTGTTAAAAATTCGTCTATTTTTGTGGAAAATTAATCTTTCTTTGGTGCAAATTCATCCATTTTTTTTGTTGAACATTAATTTTTGTGACTGCAAATATTTTTGGCTGAAAACTGATATTTTTAGTTAACAATTCAACTATTTGGTTGAAATTTCGTTTTTTGGGAATAAATTAATTTTCTCAATAGCAAATTTTTTAATTTGGGAATTTTGTATCTAACAGAATTAATTTTTTTTATTTTTAAATTAAACATTTTTCGAGCTTGTGTGGTATTTTTAAGCCAAGAAATACCCTAGAAAAAAAGTCGGAAAGATCCAGGAATCTTAATTCAAAACAGCAACTTTTAAAAATGGTGAATCGATGTTTATTGAATTTAAAATGTTACCTGTGAACCTGATTTCCTCAGATGCAATTATTTTTCAAACTAAAAAAAGACATCGTTCTTTGTGCATGAAATTTCACCCAATTTCTTTTTCATGCAATTCCGAAAAATGTTAAAATTATTATTTAAAAAATTAATTCTGTTAGATAAAAAATTCCGAAATAAGAAAATTTGCTGTCATTCCAATTTCGATTCCTGGGTCTTGTCGATTTTTTTTCTAGTGTATTTCTATGTTTAAAAAGCTCTAAAAATTTCAGAAAAATGCTTAAACTACTTATGAAGATAAACAAAATTCTGGAATAAAAATTTTTAAAATTCGCTGTATTGCCAATTTCGATTCCTGGGTCTTGAGGATTTTCTTTGCTAATGCCTTTTGTCACTAAAAAGTTTTCATGTACCTCTAATAATTCTCTCAGAAAATGATAAATCAAAGTCCGAAAAAAATTAGGAAGACTTTTTTGACCTCCAGGTATGTAAAAAAAAATTGAAACTCAATAAAATTTGAACAAGCAATTTTTAAAACCTTTTTTTCGAGCGCGGATAGCTAAGTTACATGTCGACCGATTCCTAATTAATTATAATTTTTTAGGACCCCAATACGCTACTTTTCCGCATTGTATCGATTTGGAAATCCAAAAGTATTTATTTACGACACACCCTAATCGAAATAAATTTAAATTTTATTTTTTGATCAGAGAAGTGTCACTTGTTACAAAACTTTAAGACCCCCTTCCTGCGTGACACTTTTGTGACGTTAGGGCAGACCTGTGTCTGAACTGGGTAAATAATACCTGATTGTTTTTTTGTTGGACATGGAACTTTTGATAGGATGAAAAAGTTTGTTCGTGAAATCATTAGAAGTTTACCCTCCGGAGATATAGTTTTACTTTGACGTGAAGTAAAAAATTGGTTACTTGGTTGGTGATGTAACAAGACTCCTGCTCCTTATGGGAGAAGATAACTCTGCCCTCGTTAAATTCATTGACATAGGAAAAAGTTGAAGCGAAGCGACCCTCGATGAATTTAATGAGCAGCGAACAAGGATGTTGGAAGCTCGTGTCTCGACCTCTCAGAAGAAATTTCTTCCTTCCTGTTAGGCACCCACCTCTTATCTCAAATCCAACCTGCTCTCTGCTAAAAATAATGTAATCCTTTGCAGAAAAATCGAGTCTTTTATCCCCAGAAAAACCAGGAGGTAGGTTCTAAAAATAGAACGTCAATTTCAAAAGTATATTTTTTTATAAATTAATAATAATAATCATCCAATTAATTCATTCTAATATATAGAATTCCTGAAAAAAAAACAAGAATTCAACGATCAAATTTCGACAAAAGCCACAAAATGCTCCTATTGCAATTCCTAAAAAACAAAATAAAAAAATTTGTTTCTTTGGACCAAAATAAAAAAGAGGAAAGAAAAATGAGAAGGCAACCAACCAAATCCCCTTCCTTCTGTGTTTTATTTCTTTCGTCTTTTTTATTTTTATTATTATCAAATCACGATAAAAAAGCATGCAAAGTATTTACCAACGTTTTGGTGCTCACACAGCACCCTTATCAAGGCAAGAAAAATTAAAACAGGTGGGAAGAGCGACCAAGCAACGACGCAGTCTCCTCGATACCTGATACCTGAATGTGGGTCAATAGGCTAATCCGTCACAACAAACAAGAAATAAAAGAAAGTCAAGACAATGATAAATAGCATGAGAACAAACTTTCTCTTTTGATTGATCAACAAACTAATATTCAAGAACAAAATTTAAATTCACACAAAATTTTTGAAGAAGATGATAAGGATCCTTGGTTTGTAAATTTAGCAAATATTCAAATTCCTGATTCAGTTACAGATATTCTCAGATGAGGTCAAGGTTTTAGTAACCATGTGATAAAAAGTAAATCGAAACCAAGGATGAAAATAGTCAAAGATGTTGAATCAAGTATACACAAAGTTCCAATATTGGATCAACAAGATTTCCGAAACAAGGTTTTACATTTGTTAAAGAGTTTTGTTGATAAGAATTGTTTGCACATTAGTAGTATTGATCGTGAAATTTCTGAAGGTTTCAAGGTAACAAAAGATTTCCTTAAGAACAACCCTGATATAATTTGCAAGAATGCTGATAAAGGTAATATTACAGTTTGTATGAAGAAATCATATTATATTAGGGATATGGAGGATTTACTTTCCAATCGTGATAACTTGGAATTTTTGAGTGAAAATCCGTTAAAACAATTAAGCACTTTCAAGATACCGGACAATTGGAGAAAGAAAGGACTTTTGAGAAAGGATATAAGATGGATTGATATAAATACTGAGGACACAGTTCTTGCAAGATGTTATGGTTTGAGAAAGATTCATAAAGAGGGCTATCCTTTCAGAATTGTTGTTTCAACTATTACCACTCCAACGAAATTTTTGGAACAAAACTTTATATTGATACTTAAAGACTCAATTACAACTTCTAAATACAGTATTAAAAATAGCTGGGAATTTCAAAAAAATATTATTCAAAAAACTGTCCCTGATGACCATGTAATGATTTCTTTGGATGTTGTTGCAATGTTCCCAAATATACCACTTGAATTAGTTAAACAGGCAATTTTGAATAGATGGGACAATATAAGATATAAGTCTTTGCTTTCAAGAAGCTGGATTTTTTTGCCCTTTTACTTTCGGTATGTTGATGACACCTTGTTGTGTGTTCCTCTAGCAAAGTTACAGGCGGTTTTTGATGCTCTTAAGGGTTTTCATCCAAAACTTCAATTTACCCACGAAATAGAGAAGAATAGTAAAATCAGTTTTTTGGACGTAGAAGTAATTAAAGGTCAGGATGGTAATATTATTACCAATTGGTACAAGAAAAATACATATTCAGGTAGAATTTTAAATTTCTTTTCGGCTCATCCTTTTTATAACAAAATTGCAGAAATCAAAAACTTATTCGACAGAGCTCTAGGTTTGTCCCACATTTCATTTCACAAAGAGAATTTGAATATTGTTAGGAATATCCTTTTTCTGAATCCTCTATTAATTTAATAACTGATTTAGATAGATTAAACAAAAGTTATTCAAGTATGATTAATTGCATTTAGTTTTCATGAGTGTTGAATTTCTCTTATTTCTTTTTTTTTGTGACGGATTAGCCTATTGATCCACATTCAGATCTCAGGTATCGAGGAGACTGCGTCGTTGGTTGGTCGCTCTTCCCACCTGTTTTAATTTTTCTTGCCTTGATAAGAGTGCTGTGTGATCCCCGAAACGTTGGTAAATACTTTGCGTACTTTTTTATTGTGATTTGATAATAATAAAAATAAAAAAGAAGAAAGAAATAAAACAGAGAAGGAAGGGGAGTTGGTTGGTTACCTCCTCATTTTTCTTTCCTCTCTTTTATTTTTGTCCAAAGAAACACATTTTTTTATTTTGTTTTTTAGGAATTGCAATGGGAGCATTTTGTGGTGGTTGTTAAAATTTTATCGTTGAATTCTTATTTTATTTTCAGCAATTCTATGTATTGACTTGATTATTGGACGTTAAATGGGATTTTGAATTTGATTTTAGTCTGATTTAAAATTCTTCAATTTCATTCTACTTGTCCACATTTTTCAGGAGAGTGTTTTAATATTATGTAAAATCGAAATCACCATTTGAAGATAAAACAAAAGTTCACTCTTGAGCTGAAGCGTTTCTGATTTGAGGCAAAAAAAGGATATTAAAAAAAATTAGCCAATTCCGGGAAATAGAATGTAGAAATGTACAATCTCAAAGTGACAGGAACCTAAAATTGGAACATGCTCGGTTGCGGATTACGATAAAAAGTGGAAACTTCCAGTTAAAAAAAAACGTACACTCGAGATATTGTTGCTAAATTGGAAGAGAATGAGTTTGATCAGAAAAAGTTAACCCATTCCTAGTAAATCATCACAGAATTTGAATTTTTGTATTTCATGCGCTTCTTAAATCGTCTTCGGATAGCAACTAAAAAATCTATTTTTCAATTTTGAACAATAATAAAAACTTGCTCCCCAGATAATTTTGGGGTGGCAGAAACTTGAAATTAGAACAGGCTCGGCTGCAGATCACTATAAAAAGTGCAATTCTCAGATTAATACAAAAAAATAAAAACTGGTTCCGGAGACAATCTCAAAGTGATAGAGACCTAAAATTGGAACAGGTTCGATTGCGGATTTGGATAAAAAAAAGCAAATTTTCAATTGAAACAACAAATGAAAACGTGTTCCCGAAAAATGCAGCTGCTAAATTGGAAAAAAATTAGTTTGATTAGAAAAAATCAAATAATCAGTAATAAAAACTTGATATTGAGATAATTTTAAAGTGACAAGAACCTAAAATTGGATCAGGCTCGGTTACGGATCGCAATAAGAAGTGAAATTCTCAAATTAAACAAAAAATAAACATCCGCTCCCGAGATATTGACTAACTAAATTGAGAAAAATTAAGTTTGATTAGAAAAAGTAAAGCAATTCTGAGTAAATCATTCGAAAATTTGAAGGTTCAAATATTATGCGTTTTAAAATCGTGTTTGGATAGCGTTAAAAATCTATTTTCAAATTAAAAAACAAATAAATAAAAACTGGTTCCAAAGACAATCTCAAAGTGACAGGAACCAAAAATTGGAACAGGCTTAGTTGCGGATTACGATGAAAAGTGCAATTTTCAGTTGGAACAGAAAGTAAAAACTTACTCCCGAATATTGAGTATTGAGTATTGAGTTGCTAAAATGGAAGAAAAAACCTAAAATGAATATCTTACAATATGTTTTCGTGATTTTTTCTAAAGATTTTTCCAGAAACGCGAAAAAATTGTAAGAAAATTATTATATACATATGTGTACTGCATTTTCTATAATATTTTGTCATGATTTTCTATATTGATCTTTACAGAATTGCGAAAAAATGATAGAGAGTCCAACATAGGAAAATCATTACAGATTTCCTATAATGATTTTTTTTCAGAATGGTGAAAAAATTGTAAGAAATTCTTAATAGAAAAATCATTATAGAACTATACTGAATTTCTTATAATATATTTTCATGATTTCCTATAATGATTTTTACAGAATTGTGAAAAAATTATGGGACCTTCATTATTGGAAAATTATTACAGACCTATACGGAATTTTTTATAATATGTTCTCGTGATTTCCTGTGATGATTTTGACAGAAGCACAAAAAAGTACAGTAAAAGCATTATAAACCTATCCTTAATCCTATGATATGTTTTTGTGATATTTTCCAATGATTTTTCCAGAATCGTGAAAAATCATGAGAAAATCATCATGGATCTATACTGAATTTTCTATAATATTTGTTCGTAATTTTCCATAATGATTTTTACAGAATTGCGAAAAAATTATAGGAACTTTATTATAGCAAAATCAATAAGCATCTATACTAAATTTTCTATAATACGTTCTCGTGATTTCCTACAATGATTTTGCCAGAATCGCACAAAAATTGCGAAATCGTGAAATTATAGAAAAATCATTGTAGACCTGTACTGAATATCCTATAATACGTTTTCGTGATTTTTGATAATGATTTTTTCAGAATCTTGAAAAAATGATGAGGAAATCATTATAGAAGTATAGGTGAAATTCCTAGAATTTGTTTTCGTGGTTTCCTATAATGATTTTCTTGAGAATTGCAAAAAAATTGTGAGAAATTCTTTACAAGAAAATTATTATAGGCCTATAATGAATTTCCTACAATATGTTTTCGTAATTTCCCATAATGGTTCGTACATAATTGTGAAAAAATTATAGAAAAATCATTATAGACCTATCTTGAATATCCTATAATATGTTTCCATGATTTTTTATAATGATTTTCCCAAAATCGTGAAAAAATTATGAGAGAATCTTTATAGAAGTATACTGAATTTCCTATAATTTGCTTTCGTGATTTTTTATAATAATTTTTTCAAAATGGTGAAAAAATGATGAGGAAATCATTAGAGAAGTATACTGAATTTCCTACAATATGTTTTCATGATGTTTCATAATGATTTTTTCAGAATCGTGAAAAATGATGAGGAAATCATTATAGAAGTATAGCTGAATTTCCTATCATTTGTTTTCGTGATTTCCTGTAATGATTTTCTTGAGAATCGCGAAAAAAATGCTGAGAAATTCTTTATAAGAAAATCATTATAGGCCTATACTGAATTTCCTACAATATGTTTTCATAATTTCCCATAATGATTTTTACATAATTGTGAAAAAATTATAAGAAAATCATTGTAGACCTATACTGAATATCCTATAATATGTTTTCATGATTTTTTATAGTGATTTTCCCAAAATCGTAAAAAAATTATGAGAGAATCATTATAGAAGTATACTGAATTTCCTATAATACATTTTCGTCATTTTTTCAGAACGTGAAAAAATGATGAGGAAATCATTATAGAAATAGACTGAATTTCCTATAATATTTTTTGGTGATTTTTTATGATGATTTTTTCAGAATCGTGAAAAATGATGAGGAAATCATTATAGAAGTATAGGTGAAATTCCTATTATTTGTTTTCCTGATTTTCTTGAGAATAGTGCAAAAAATTGTGAGAAATTCTTCATAAGAAAATCATTATAGGCCTATACTGAATTTCCTACAATATGTTTTATTAATTTCCCATAATGATTTTTACAGAATTGTGAAAAAATTATAGAAAAATCGTTATACACCTATCTTGAATATCCTATAATATGTTTTCATGATTTTTTATAATGATTTTCCCAAAATCGTGAAAAAATTATAAGAGAATCATTATAGAAGTATACTGAATTTCCCATAAGACGTTTCCGTGATTTTTAGTAATGATTTTTTCAGAATCGTGAAAAATGATTAGGAAATCATTATAGAAGTATACTGACTTTCCTATAATTTGTTTTCGTGATTTTTTCAGAAGCGTCAAAATATGATGAGCAAATCATTATGGAAGTATAGTGAATTTCCTATGATATGTCCTCATGATTTCCTACAATAATTTTGTTCAGATTTGCGAAAAAATTATAAGAAAATCATTAAAGACCTATCCTGAATCTCCTATAACATGTTTTCATGATTTTTTATAATGATTCTTTCAGAATCGTGAAAGAATGATGAGGAAATCATTATAGAAGTCTAGGTGAATTTCCTATAATTTGTTTTCATGATTTTCTTGAGAATCGCGAAAAAAATTGTGAGAAATTCTTTATAAGAAAATCATTATAGGCCTATACTGAATTTCCTACAACACTTTTTCGTAATTTCCCATAATGATTCTTACATTTTTGTGAAAAAATTATAGGAAAATCATTGTAGACCTATACTGAACATCCTATAATAGGTTTTCATTATTTTTTATAATGATTTTCCCAAAATCGTGAAAAAATTATAAGAGAATCATTATAGAAGTATACTGAATTTCCCATAATACGTTTTCGTGATTTTTAGTAATGATTTTTTCAGAATCGTGAAAAATGATTAGGAAATCATTATAGAAGTATACTGACTTTCCTATAATTTGTTTTCGTGATTTTTTATAATGATTTTTTCAGAAGCGTCAAAATATGATGAGCAAATCATTATGGAAGTATAGAGAATTTCCTATGATTTGTCCTCATGATTTCCTACAATAATTTTGTTCAGATTTGCGAAAAAATTATAAGAAAATCATTATAGACCTATCCTGAATCTCCTATAACATGTTTTTATGATTTTTTATAATAATTCTTTCAGAATCGTGAAAAAATGATGAGGAAATCATTATAGAAGTATACTGAATTTCCAATAATATGTTTTCGTGATTTCCCATAATGATTTTTGAATAATTGTCAAAAAATTATAGGAAAACCATTGTAGACCTGTACTGAATATCCTATAATATGTTTTCATGATTTTTTATTATGATTTTTCAGAATCGTGAAAAATGATTAGGAAATCATTAGAGAAGTATATTGAATTTTCTATAACATGTTTTCGTGATTTTTTATTATGATTTTCCCAAAATCGTGACAAAATTATGAGAAAATCATTATAGAAGTATACTGAATTCCCTATAATATGTTTTCGTGATTTTCTATAGTGATTTTTACAGACTTGGAAAAAAATTATAGAAGCCTCATTATAGGAGAAGCATTATACACCTACACTGAATTTGCTATATCTTTAGAATCGCGAAAAAATTGTAAGAAATTCTTTATAGGAAAATCATTATAGACCTATACTAAATTTCCTATGATATGCTTTCGTAATTTCCGATAATGATTTTTACATAATTATGAAAAAATTATAGCAAAATCATTATAGACCTATACTGAATTTCCTATAATATGTTTCCGTAATTTCCCAAAATCGTGAAAACATTTTGAAAAAATCATTATAGAAGTATACTGAATTTCCTATAATACATTTTCATAATGGAGGATTACAGAGGTATTGTAAAAGATTGCATGAGATTGCATGAGATTGCATACGATTGCAGAGAGAGTGTACAGAATACAGAATCAAAAATCATATTTTTTAAATCCCCTCAACGTATATATTCATAAATGTTATGAAAATTAAAATATATAGACTTAAGTTCGGTAATTTGGGTATGAAGCATACAGATAATACGTTTTCGGTAGAAATATCAAATGAAATATCGAGGACAATATTTTCGGATTTACGTCTCTGAAAGCTGGGCGGAATATTTTTTATGGACCGGAAGTTAATCGTGATATTCGACAGTACACGGTACGTTTGTTGTTCATCGATAATCGAGTATCGCGCTTAAACGGCCATTGCGACTGTACATACTCGCAAATGCCTATATTACCGCTTGCGAGCCCATTCTCGCGTTAATGCGGAAATCGATATTATTCGCACTCCACAAGCATATATAGTCGTTAATTATTGTCCGTTAATTATAGTGTTATACATATATTATTTAGAAATTTCAGAAACAGCTTTTATAAATGTCAATTTAATAAATTCAGAGATTACTGTTCTACACTAGGTAGCCCAACAATTTCTTAACATAGGGGAAATTTCGTAATTTTTATTATAATAATTTTGATCAAAATTGAATTT
The DNA here is from genome assembly GCA_932178445.1 of Andricus quercusramuli. Lineage (NCBI taxonomy): Eukaryota > Metazoa > Arthropoda > Insecta > Hymenoptera > Cynipidae > Andricus > Andricus quercusramuli. The sequence goes on along the minus strand of CAKNXH010002141.1, from coordinate 102,045 downwards.
CTGCGATTTCAAGTCGAAATATTTTGAATTTTTAACTAAAAAATTGAATTTCCAACCAAAAAAGGTGAGATTTCAACCCAAAATATGAATTTTCAACAACAGAGTTAATTTTTGACTAAAAAGTTACATAAAAAACCAAATAGTACAACTTTAAAATAAAAAAAATTAATAATTTTCAACCTAGAAACATGAATTTTCTAACATAAAAGATGAATTTTCAATCCAAGAGGAAGAATTTCTAACCAGTTCAATCAGGCAAAAAAAAAAAACGAATCCTCAATCTTCAACAATGATGTTGAATTTTCAATAAAAAAGAGGATTTTCAAAGCAAACAGTTAAACAACAAAAATTGATTTCTTTTCTCAACAATACCATTTTACAGTATCATAAAAAAAACCAACATAAATCAAAAGTTTCAACAATTTGATATCAAACTTGTTAGTTTGAATTAAGTATTTTTGAGATAATTGATACCCTCGAATTTTTTAACCTACTCCATTGTTATACCACAAACTTATTGTTTTCGTTAAAATAGTCAAACTAGTTCTTTTTTAGTTTTTCATCACACCATAAAATTTAACTTTTGACGGAGATAAAATCTTAAATGATTTTATACATATTTTCGCAAAAACCTCGAAAATAACACACGATAGAAAAAAATGTCAAGAGAAAGAAAACTTTTCATTTTTTTGCGAAAATTTTGGAATAACAATACTGTTCACTTCACTTTTTTCCGTAACTTATGTTGCTTTGAAAAAAATATGAACGATTCTTTGAGACAAACAAATTATTTTTTCTCTTAAAAGAAAAAACATTGGGGTTTTTGGATAAATTCACTTTTTTTTGTTAATTTTGAACTTTTTCCACACTTTGCACGGATTTCGAAGAAGACGAGGAATTCTTTTGGAATCAGAAAAAAAGGATAAATACTTACATTAAAATACTGAATATCATACTTTTTTTTACATTTTTAAACCATTTTTGGATAATTCGCGTTTGAATTTTTTGAAATTATAATACTCATAACTTTGATAATAAAGTTTTTTTTTCGGCAAATCAGTATAAAATATATGAAATTTTATTTCCTTGGATTTGGAATTGATTTGGCAAATTCACAAATAATTCACAAATAAAAAAATTAAAAATTAATAAAATAAACATTCAAGAGATTAACAATATTTTAAAACTTTGGAAAATTTCCCAATGTTTTTTAAAATCTTCTAAAATGAAAAAAAAACTCTCTGACAATTTTTCGAGCTACTTTTTCAAACTATCTGAAACTGATATTTGCAGATATTAAAAATTCGCCTTTTTGGTTTGAAAATTCATCTTTTTGGTCGAAATTACATATTTTTGGTTAAAAATGAAACTATTTGGTTTAAAATTAATAGCTTAGGTTAAGGATCCAATTATTTTGATTAAAAATCAAAATATTTATTAGTTTAAATATCAACTATTATATTTTTGTTTAGAATTTTTCTTCTATTTGTTGGAAATTCAACTACTTGGATGAAATTATGATTGCTTGGTCAAAAATTCACTTCTTTAGTAGAAAATTCATAACTTTAGTACAAAATTTAATTATTTGGTTGAAAATGTAACTAAATTATGGGAAATGCATCTTTTTGGCAGGAAGTTAATCTTCTTGGTCGAAAATTATTATTTTTTTTAAATTCGTCAGTTTGGGATGAATTTTGAAGTTTTGTTGGAAATATGCCTTTTTGGATAATTGCAACTGTTTTTGATTTGGAATTAAAACCTTTTTGATTGAAATATCATGGTTAGTATTTTTTGTTTTTGAATTTATCTTTTTTTATCGAAAATTCAACTACTTGGTTAAAAGTTGAACAGCTATGTTAAATTTTTGTTGTTGAATATTCATAATTTTGGTGGAACGTTTTTGGTTGGAAATTAATCTTTGTTGGTTGAAAATTAAACTATTTGGTTAAAAATCGAGTTTTTGTTGAAATTTTGATTTGATATACCTGAAAATGAGGGTTGTGTAATTAATTTTGAGGGTATATAAATATAACTTTCCTAAGAGTCTTGAAAAAAATGAGCAAGATTTCAGATATGTCAAATCACAATTTCAACAAAAAAGTTCATCTTTAATCAAATAGCTGAATTTTTGTACAAAAATATGAATTTTCAGCAAGATAGTGAATTTTCAACTGGAATGATGAATCGTCAAACAAAACAATTTTAATAGCAAATTAATTTTCAACGAAAAATGTAATATTTGATATTTCAGTTCGGAAAAATTTAATTTTCAAATCGAAAACAGATTAATTATTTAAAAAAAAAACAATTCTCAACAAAATAGTTCCATTTTTAACCTTTTTTTTGGTTGAATCCTGAACTAACAAAAAAATTTCAATTTTAAACAAAAAAAATTGTCACACAAAGAAGATTTTTCAACATAATCATTATATTTTCAAAGAAAAAAGATATTTAAGTCAAGAAAAAAAATGTAGGCAAATTATAATTTGAAGGGAAAAATAATATTTATTACAAAATACAAATTTTGAATAACTATTTATTTTTAAATCTTTTTATTTTTGTTTCCAATTCAGGAATTTCCATTTTTCGGAAAATATCTGTTTCGGTAATTATTTTCTTCATATTTTCCCTCATTCGGGATATTAAAAAATCGGATAAATTATGTGACCCCATTAAGACTACAATTCAAAATTTGCAAAAAAAATATATGAATCCTTTCTACAACAAAATAATTATTCTTATATTTTTAAATTTAACATTAAATTATGCATTTTTTTCCTGAAAACTCATGACAGTGAAACTAAACCTTTTTTTGATTTTGTTCAAATTTTTCCTTGGCACTTGTGACTGGTACGAAAGTATGGGAAGGTCCTGATTCTTCATTTTATGGAGAATATAACAAAAAATTTCGCTGGACGAAATTGACTTGTAGGAAGAAAAGTATAAAAGCTTGAGTTCGAGTAGATTAGCATTTGAAGTCTGAACAAGAAGAGGAAAGAAAAAGGTGCTCAGAACGTTTCTATCTGACTTTTCCGAGGTTGAAAGTAAATTAGTTGTGCGTCGAGGAATGAGATTGAGCTGGAAGAACGAACCACTTGGCAAAGTACCCAGCTTCTTGAAATTACAGTGACAAACGACTCTCCTGCAAGAGCAAAACTCAAAGGTCCTAAGAATTCCACCTTTCTCTGTATTAATTTTGTATGCCTACTTTAGACATTTTTTTCGAAATTAGTCCCAGCCAAACAAATATTATTCATATTTTTTAATCAAGATTGAAAATAATTTCATTTTATCACGAAAAAGTCAACCAAAAACCAACTTCTCACTTTTTCCTTTCTCCGTCCTTTTTGTACTACGAGGGGACCAACATGTTTCGAGGCCAATTTAGACCTCCTCATCAGGGATTATTTATAGGGAATAACTAAAGTTATGGAAAATTAACATACCTGTAAAGAGAATATTTCATTGAGTATTAATTAAAAACTAATTAAGTTTAATTTAATCAAAATTATTTATTGAGAAATTTCTTCTATTAGGAGCCGTACTTAAATTACGTAACAACCTGTAAAAAAATATTTTTTCAAAAATTAGTCCCACCCAAACGAATATTGTTCATATTTTTTGATAAGGATTGAAAATAATTCCATTTTATCACGAAAAAGTAAACCAAAAACAAACCTCTCACTTTTTCCTTTCCTCGTCCTTTTTACACTA
>CAKNXH010002141.1:61332-81172 GCA_932178445.1 Andricus quercusramuli | reverse complement strand
TCCATGAATTCCATGAATTCCATGAATTCCATGAATTCCATGAATTCGACGAATTCCATGAATTCCATGAATTTCACGAATTCCATGAATTTCACGAATTCCATGAATTTCACGAATTCCATGCATTTCATCAATTTCACGAATTCCATGAATTTCACGGATTCCACGAATTCCATAAATTCCATGAATTCCATGAATTTCATGAATTCCATGAATTTCATGAATTTCATGAATGCCCTGAATTTCATGAATTCCATGAATTCTATTAATTCTACGAATTCTATGAATTCCATGAATTCTATTAATTCTACGAATTCTATGAACTCCATGAATTCTATTAATTCTACGAATTCTATTAATTCTACGAATTCTATGAATTCTACGAATTCTATGAATTCCATGAATTCTCTGAATTCCATGAATTCTCTGAATTCTCTGAATTTCATGAATTCCCTGAATTCCCTGAATTCCAGAAATTCTCTGAATTCCATGAATTCTTTGAATTCCTTTAATCCTAAAATATTGTGAATTTATGGAGTTAACCGAATTGTTCGAAATCGTTGAATTCCTATCATTCTTCTGAATTTTTCTGAATTCTTTGCATTATTTTGAAAAGCTTCGAATTCAGGAAATTTGAGAATTCAAAGGAATCCAGAGAATTCAAACAAATCCAGAGAATTCAAAGGAATTCAGGGAATTCAGAGGGAATCAGAGAATTCATAGGTATTCAGAGAATTCAAGGGAATTTATAGAATTCGAAGAAATTCAGAGAGTTCAGAGAAATTTAGAAAATTCAAATAAATTCAGAGAAATCAGAGAATTTCAGATATATCAGGGAGTTTGAGCGAATTCAAAAGATTTAAAGGCAGTTGAAAAAATTCAAAAGGATTTGAAAGAGTTTAAAAACATTTCAGGTATTTCGAAGAATAAGAGAATACATAGGATTTGAAGAACTCAAAAGAATTCAAATGAACTCAAAGTGAATTCCAAAGAATTCAATGTGAGTTCAGGGGAATTCAATCTGAATTTGAAGAAATTGAATCTGAATTCAAAGGAATTCAAAGGGATTGAATCTGAATTCAAAGGATTTCAAAGGGATTGAATCTGAATTCAAAGGATTTCAAAGGGATTGAATCGGAATTCAAAGGAATTGAATCTGAATTCAAAGGAATTCAAAATGATTGAACCTGAATTCAAAGTTATTCAATGAAGACAGAGTGGTTCTTTTGGACGACCACAGCCAGACTTGCTTCAGTCTAACACTACAAGAGTGTTTTTCCCCCAAAATGGAAGTTATCAAATTATTATTGAAAATTATTGAAATGAAAAAAATATTATTTTGGATCTAGAGTTCCGAAAGCTTTTTCGATGCAGTGAAACATGATTTCCGCTGCAGGCAGGCGACTGGTGATGATGTGTTGCCAGGACCAGCGGTGATCTGCTCGAGGCAGACTTGAGCCAATACTGCCGAATTTAAAGGCATGCCAATGGCCGTTGCAAGTAGGTTATGACGTCGGTGCCAAGTAGCCGGTAGTCGCGTTTAACAATAGATCCGGCAATCTATTCTCTGACGTCAGCTAGCAACCACCCGGCATCCCCTTCCCACCCCACTCACTCATCCCCTTTTCTCATCCCCGTTTCCCAATCCCACCCTCAATAGCGTTGTCTCCCTCTACGTTGTTATACGCTGCAATACGCCTGGGGCACTATCCTCTGACTCTATATCTCCAAGATTCTCGACACACTACAGGTGTCTTCCTTCCTTCCTTCCCTGGAAACTGCCGGTCGGTCGTTGCACGGCAAATTTGATTTCAGCTTCCCTCGACAATAGCACCACTCCTAAATGCTCTAAACGTCTAATCGCTCAAGCAATGCCACCCAGAATCACCAGATCCTGTTTTCATTATTTTTTACTGCCGCTTTTGTCCTCGTTTTATGGCTAAAACTACTGCACTGGGTCATTCGTTTGTTCTTCTCTTCGTGAGATGGGGACGTAAATCGTATGGGTGAGGGGTGAAGATTGGGGGTGATCCACTTTTTCGGATCAAATGTTTTAGAGCTTTGTGGTCGACTTTTATTCCCTTTGAAGAAATTTATGGCACAGACAAAAACAAGGGTTTCATTTTTGTTTCGGGTCATTTTTTTTATGAACTCATTTTGAACATCAGTTAGGTTTACTCTCTTTTTAATACGGGCGGGAAGCCCATGAAGAGCTACCCTGGCGCTCAAGCTATAATGCCTATTGTGCCACATGTTTACTCTCTTGATCAATGTCAAAACTTTATAACAATTGAATAGTTTTCTTTATAGAAATAAAATTTATAAAAATTAAGAGCAAGACTCTTAAATTATATCTCTTACTATGTCTAGCAGTAAGAAATATAAAAAAAGACACACTTCAAAACAAAATGAATTCATTTGTTGGATCCTCTATTCCAATTTATCGACGTTTCGAAAACACATGGTTTTCCTCATCAGGATGAAGTTATTCAAAAGAGAAGTTTATTTTTAATTTATTATTAATAATTTTATAATATAATTTTAATAATAATTTATTTATTTATTATTAATTTTCCTATTTTTCTATAGAAAAATGGTAAAAAAACTTGATACAAAAAAATCATTTTTAATATATGTAAATGTAACCAAAAAAGTGGAAAGATGAGATTAAGAAATGTAAATGACATATTTACCCTTAGGTTATCTTCCTTTCAGGCCACATTTTTGCTAAAATTTTCAACTTGATGTTGATTATTAAAAATTAAATTGAAATGTACCTACTGATTTTGATAATCAATTGATGGTAAGTGAAAATTACAATAATATAAACAATTAAGTAAGAAATTCAACAATTTGGGAAAAAAATTTCGAAGATCGAATATTAGCAATATAAGGTATCTATTGTTGTAAATCTGAAGAACAGAAATTCGATTAAATTTCTTTTTGTTGAATTAAAAGTTAAACAAGATTACAATAACAACATAGTTGAATTAGTTGAAAATTTAAAATATTAATTTTATATTCTCTTTATTTAATTAGTCACAAAATTCAAATTTCATTAATTGTTCCAATTCAAGAATCCAAGATTATATTATATATTAGACTATAATTATCAAGATCTGAAATTATATTTGAGCAATTATTACCATTTTTCTCAATAAAGAACATTTCTGCTATTAATCTTTTAAATTCATTAGGTTTATGATGTGAAATTGTAACATTCTCCCAATCAATTGAATATCCAGTTTCAACCTGACTTTCATTATTTAATTTAAAAATTAATTTTTTGGGTAAAAAATTTAATTATTTTGTTGAAAATTTGTTGTTTTTTTGTTGTTGAAAATATAACTGTTGCATTTTTTGTAGAATTTTAGTTTGGTTAAAAATTCAACTATTTTGTTGGAAATGTATGTACTTCGTTGAAAAATCGTCTTTTTTGGTAGGAATTTAGTATTTTTGGTTAAAAATGGAACCGTTGGGTTGAAAAATAATCTGCTTTATTTTAAGATTCAACTTTTTTGTTGAAATATCAACTATTACATTTTTTGTTGAAAATTGAGCCGTTTGGTTGAAAGATAATTTTTTCAACTGGAAATTCAATTATTAAATTTCTGGTAGGAAACTTTTCTTTTTCAGTTAAAACTTCAAATATTCGTTTGAAAATTTATGCACTTTTTTGAAAATTCATCTTTTTTGGTAACAATTTAATCTTTTTGCTTAAAAATGGAACGTTTTGGTTGAAAAATAATCTGCTCTATTTGTGGATTTAACTTTTTAGTTGAAATATCAACAATAACATTTCTCTGTTGAAAATTCATCATTTTGGTTGACAATTAATTTTTTGAACTGGCAATTTCAATATATTTCATTTTTAGTAACAAATTTCTTTTTTCGTTGACACTTGAACTACTTGGTTCGAAATTTATATATTTTAATAAAAATTCATTTTTTCGGCAGAAAATTGATTTTCTCGGTTGAACATTTGGATTTTTGGTTGAAAATTGATGTATTTTGTTCAAAATTCTTTTTTTTTGTGTAGAAAATCAATTTTTTTTACTAAGAATTTGTGGATTTAAAATAACAAAATTTTTTGGTTAAAAATTTATATTTCAGGTTGAAAATTCAATTACTTTGTTGAAAATTGATTTTTTCATAATAACAGTTCAACTATTGCAATTTTGGTTGGAAATTTATCTTTTCAATTTAAAAATCCAACTGTTTGGTTGATAATTCACTATTTGGTTCGAAGGTGATACATTTTATAATAATTCATCTTTCTAGTAGAAAATTATTCTTCTTCGTTGAATTCTGTTTCGTTGGAACTTTACCTATTTGGTTAGAAATTTACGTACTTTGTTAAAAAATCGTCTTATTTGGTAGAAAATTAATCTTTTCCATTGAAAATTTAACTGGATGATAATTTATGTATTTTATCAAAAATTCATTTATGTATTTTGTTGAAAATTCTTTTTTTTTGTAGAAAATAAGTTTTTTTTTTGTTAAAAATGCAACTGTTTGCTTCAAAATTCATCTGTTTAGGTTGAAGATTTAAGCTTGTGTGTTCAAGATTTGTATTTCTTCGTTAAATTCAACTGTTTTTGATTAAAAAAAATAGGTGCAGTCTGAAATATTGACTATTACTTTTTTTGTTGAATATTCAGCTTATGAGGTTGAAAATTTAATTATTTCATTGAAAATTAATTTTTGTAGAAAAATTTCACTATTGCATTTTTTGGTTAAAAATTGATCTTTCTTAGTTTGAAAATTCAACTGTTTGGTTAAGAATTTATGTAATTTATTGAAAATTCGTCTTTTTTGGTAGGAAAACAATCTTCTTAGGTGAAATGACAACTATCTGGTTCGAAGATGATACATTTTGCTGAGAATTCATATTTTGGATAGAAAATTAATCTTTTTGGTTGAAAATTCATCTTTTTGATTAAAAATTCAAATATTTCTTCGAAAATTCATTATATTTTACAAAGTAGCATGATGCAAAGTTTTTTTTTTCTTTTTGGTCTTAAAGTAATAATCGTTAGGCACCACTAAAATTATATCAGAAAAAAAAACGAGAGGTGCGAGCTCTTTTGGGTTGAACTCAATTCAAGCCCACCCTGTCCGTTTTCATTATTTTTTACTGCCTCTTCTGTCCTCATTTTATGGCTAAAACTGCAACATTGGGTCATTCGTTCATTCTTCTCTTCGTGATATGGGGGCATAAATCGTATGGGTAGGGGGTGAAAACTGGGGGAAATTCCACTTTTTCAGATCAAATGTTTCAGAGATTTGTGTTGGACTTTTATTTCTTTCAATGAAATTTATGGGGGTGTTGTAGGAGAACCTTATTTATCAGGAATCTTTCCAAAGTCAGTAACTCAAGACGAGCTATTAAACGTAAGTTTCAATATTGTAAATATCATATTGGTTAATACAAAAAATAAAATTGCCTACTAATATACGTTTAAGAAATTAAATTTACATTACCGGTGAAAATGATCTATACCCCTTTTTTAACTGTTGCTAAAGTCTTCCTTTTTTAATGGTGATATAAATTTTTTTCTTTATATTATAAATTCCAGAGGAGAGTGTCAACTTTTTATAAGAAATATTTTTAAAAACGTAAAATGTCAATGTTTTCTGAAAACTGGGATAAATTGGGCAATAATTAACATTTTTTTAAAAATCTCAGGCTCATGAAAACCTTGAATATTCTGAATTCTCTGAATTCCTGAAATATTTTGAATTACATAAAAATTCCAGTTAAACTGGAATAACGTTGAACATAATTAACATTTTTACAAGTTCTTGGGCTCATTTCAAAGGTACATTTCCGTGCTATCTTACTAAATTATTACGATATTTTTAGAATTTTTTCCTAGATTCTACTCTAGGGTCAAACTTGGTTCAAAATAGTCGAAAAATTTCAAATAGTGATTGCACTCACCACACGGTTTAAAAAATTCGAAACCATATTATTTTTATAAATATCACACGATTTTATAAGAATATGATAAATAATGATTAAAAATTTTTGTTTTGAAATTTTGCGACTTTTTTGCGCCAAGTTTAACCCTGGAGTACAATATAGGGTGAAAATTCCAAAAATATCCTAATAATTAAAAATTATAATACTTTTCAAAAACATCGAAATTTTACGTTTTTTAGCACTATATTTTCATGAAATTGACATTTTTCCTTTAGCAGCAACTCAAAAAACGTGCGTGCAGATAATTTCTGCCGGTAGTGTATGCCGGACTAAATACGACATTTACTACTGATAATCGCTCGGTAGGATAAATCTGGAATTAACTGTTCAAAAACCTCCACCGTCTTCAATTTTTATACGATTGAAATTTTTTTCAAATTTAAGGAAAGTGAATTCACAATAGAAGAACACCGATTTTTAAATTAATTTTCAAACCTCATTATTATAATTAAATAAATTATATATTAATAAATTAAAATTAAATATTAAATATTTCAAAATGGTGATTTTTCACTTGAAAATTTTGAAAAAATATAGGTGTGTGGACGCTTCACTCAGATTCCAAAGAATATTGATGAAAATGGCTGTACATAGGTTTTTGGGGTCGCTGAATCCGAATCTAGTGTCAGATTTTCAAACTTCAAGATGCGGATCCAATATAGCAGCCAAAATTTTGAAAAATGTTTGGAATTGGATGCAATTGTCCGTAGTTAGGTTTTTGGGTCGCTGAATCCGAGTCTAGTGCCGGATTTTCGAAATTCAAAATGGCGGATCCAATATGGCGGCCAACCTTTTTTAAAATGTTTGGAACTGAACGAAATTGTCCGTATATACCATTCTAGACGTCACGTTGGATTCGCAATCTTGAATATTGAAAATCTCAGAACAGATTCGGATTCAGCGACCCAAAAAACTTATTTACGGACAATTTCACCCAATTCCGAACATTTTTCAAATTTTGCCCGCCATATTGGATCCGCCATCTTGAATTTCGAAAATTTGACACTAGATTCGGATTCAGCGACCTCAAAAGCCTATGTACATCCACTTCCACCAATATACGTTGGAATCTGAGTCAAGCGTCCACACACATATATTTTCATAATTTTTAAATGAAAAATCACCATTTTGAAAATGATAACGACTTTTATGATGGAAACCAAAAGTATACTGTCAAACTAAACGATTTTTGTGCACCGATGGTTGAAGAAAGTGTGAAGTTTTTTCGCGATTTCAATGTGAAAAAAAATGATGAAAAATTTGTTTTCTTCTAAATTTGTTAATTTTTGACATAAAAGCCACCATATTTAATTTTCTAGAGGAGATATAATAACGAGGCTTAAAAATGAATAAAAAAATTGAAGTTCGTTAATGGGTTAACTGAATAATATGTTTATTAAAAAATTCCACTCTTTGGAAATCTGGATCCAATTATGAAACAATGAATTTTATAAAAAGTATTAAATCTATTTGAAAGTAAAGAAATGCAGAATTTTTTATATTATTTGCTATCAGATAATTTAATAAAATTTCAAAAAATGGCAATTTTGAAAGGAATTTTCGTCTCCGCGTACATCATAATAAGAAAATGAATTATTTTCAATTTTTAAATTGTGAAACAGATTATCATCTTATTTTCAATTATATTTAACGTGACAAGAGATTTTAGGTAAACTATAATGAGGGAAGGCTCTAATGGAGACTAATAGTGCATAGCTCGGAGGCACAAGATGCTACTTTTGTATAATAAAGGAGGGCATTATATAGAAGGAATTATATCAGTGTCTTGATAACGCAACAGCATGAGATTAACGCAACTGACAGATATTTTTGAGTAGGGACAGAGTGGGGAGTTGTGGGCCACGCTTTGTTTTCAAGACATAAAATCTCTGAACATCGATAAATTGTCAATGTATGAACTGGTATTTGTAGTAAACTTGTCAATACATCAACTGGAGACCACAATTAATAAAATTCGTTAATGCGCGAGAAATATTTAGGATGAGGTAAATCTTATAAAAATCGATATTTGTGATTTTGGTGGGGAGTTGTGGGCCATGACAAAAAATAAAAGAAAATTGCATATTCCAGTAGTTTATGTTTATTGAAGTTGCAGTAAATGAAAATTAATGATTTTAAAAATATTTAAAAAAAATTATTTTGATTCACAATGTATGCAAGTGTAATATCCGGTCCTCATGTTGGCACATTTCAAGTGCACAGCACGATCGCACATGTTGCAGTGAACTGTGTTGTTCCGATTTAAAATTTTTGGCATTGTGCCCTCGCAGATAATGCAAAAGTCTGTTCAGAACAAGAGAAAAGAAGTTTCACTTAAAAAATTGAAATACGCATTAAGAACGCTTGGCCCACGACTCCCCAATAATGGTGGACCACAACTCCCCACAGCCGACATTTACGAAATGACCGATTTGCCATACACGCAATGAATGTTTTACTGTAGAACGGGACTTCGAATATCAGCCACTTGAGTTGTCCAAAAACGTTTATTTTAATTTCTTTAATCAACGATGTCAAAATAATAACTGCGCGTGTTGAGACTATGAGTCGAGTTCACAAAGTTAGCTCACACAAAGAGAGTTTTTTGGCAGTGGTTAAAGCAGTCCTACCACCCAGAACATGGCGGAGATTAAGGTGGCCCACGACTCCCCACGGCCCACAACTCCCCATCATCCCCTACTCTCCTGAAAATTATCCTGTCATAACTGAATAGAATATGAATCTAAATAGAATATTTCATAAAATATTTTGTTCCTGTTTTTCTTACAACATTTTTGTTACATACTACATTAAAAGATAGAATACACATTTCCCAAATATTTTTGGGTTTTTTATCATTTTTCAATCGATGAAAAAATCTAGTGAAAAAAATTGTAGGCAACATTCGCCATATCTTTTTAGGCAAATTTTTACACACACATTAATTAAGTACTAAAATCATCTTTTTCTAAAAAGGGCCGGCTCGATTATTTTTATTCTTATCTTAAAAATTTTTCGAGATTATTTTAAAATCTTTTCGAAACTTTCAAATATTTTTCAAACTTACCGAAATGTTTCTTAAGATTTTGTTTTCTTGTAAAATTGAAAAATTTTCCCTTAAAATTATTTTTGTCCTCTTTCGAAATTTTAGGAAATCATTTGAAGTGTTCTGAATTATTTTTTAGTTTTCATTTGAAAATTCATTTTTCTTAAATATAAAATCATTTGAAATTTCCCCAAGATTCTTAAGAAGATTTGTTTATTCTCTTGAAACCTTGAAAAAATATTGAAAAGCTTCTTTTTTTAATTCTTCATAAATCTACATTCCAATTAAATTTTTTTGTAAATCTTCTCAAGATTTAAATTATTTCGGAATATTTTCAAAATTTTACTATTTTTTTCAATGCTGCAAAATTAAAAATATTGTATTAGTATCTTCAAAATTCTTTTTCGACATATTTAAAAATCTTCAAACAAAATTTTATTTTATTTTAATTTAGGATTTATTAATGTAAAATTTTATTATTACATTTTCATTTAGAATAATTATTTTCCAACCAATTAAAAGAGAATTTTCAACAGAATTGTTAAATTTTCAATCAAACTGATGAATCTTGAATTAAAAAGAAATAAATTCTCAACAAAAAATGTAATAGTTAATATTTTCACGAAAAAACAAAAATTTCAACAAAAGAGTCGAATTTTCAATCAAGAAAGAATTTTCAATCAATAATGAAAAAAATCTTATCCACAATGTTGATTACTGAAGTAAAAAAAATAATTTTTGAACGAAAATTTAATCAAATTAAATTAAATTAAATTTAATTTAAAACAATTTAACAAAAATACGCGGTTTCTACCAAAATAATTCAATTTTGCACTAAAAAAGATGAGTTTTCGACAAAATAAGTGAATTTTCAACTGGAAAAGATTATTTTTTTTAGTAAAAATGAAATACCTAGATTTTCATTTAAAAGGAGCATTTTCAAAAAACGAAAATTTAAACAAAATTTAAAAAATTTTCAAACAAAGTAATGAATTTTTAACTAAAATGATGCATCTTCAATGAAAAAATATATTTTTAACCAAATAGTTGAATTTTCTACCATAAAAAGGCAATTTTTCAACAGAATAGATGAATTTTCAATTAGAAAAGATAAATTTCTAACAAAAAATAGAACAGTTTAATTTTAAGTTAAAGAAATAAATTTTTAACGAAATAAAATAGATTTTCAAGGAAATAGTTGAATTTTCAACCGGAAAGATTAAATGTCCACCAAGAAAAAGATATTGACGAGAAATGGAATAGTTAAATTTTGAGTTGAAAAAATTAATTTTCAATAAAAAGCTCATTTTTCTCGAAGGAAATGAAGTTTTCACAAAAAAGAGTAATTCTCTACAAACAAAAATAATTTTAAACAAAATACATACATTTTCAACCAATTATTTTTATTTTCAATGGATTTTTCAACCTAAAAGTTGAATTTTTAAAGAAAAAGTGCAATAATTGATATTTCAACCAAAAAATATGAAATTTCGTTTAAGAAATGAATTTTAAAACCACAAAAACGAGTTTTTAACAAATAAAGATTTTTTAGTGATAAAGAAAAATGTTTACCTAAACCGTTGAACCATTAAGCCAAAATACGAGTTTTCTATGTAAAAATTGAATTCTCAACCAAAAAAATTAATTTTTAACAAAAGTAGAAAAATTTTCAACCAAAGAGATAAAACTTATTAAAAAAAAATCAACAAAGTAGTTCAGTCCGTACCCACGCAATTGAATTTTCAGTTAGAAAATATCAATTTTCAACACAATAGTTGAACTTTCAACCAAAGAGATGAATTTTTAACTGAAAATAATGAATCTTAAACGAAAAAGTGATTTGACTTTTCAACATTTAAATATGAGTTTTAAATAATAAGCCAATTTTCTACTATGATACTGATTTTTTAACCCCAAAATACTAATTTTCAACAAAACAGTTGAATTTTCAAACAAAAAGTATGAATTTTGAACAAGTAAATTTGCTATGAAATACTTGAATTTTCAACCAAAAAGAAAGAATTTTTAACAAAACAGTTAAATTTTCAAACAAATAATAAATTTTATAGCTAAAAAGATAATCTTGAGGAAAAAAAATTTTCAAAAGAAAAAGTCATATAAATATAAATACAAGGTAAATAAATTAGAAACAAGAATATTATTTCAGAGCTACCGCAAAACTTCATTTGAAAAATTCCCTAATTTTTCCCTTAATAATTTTTCATTTTTCCTGACCGTTGATGATTAAATACCAAAATCTAAAACTTGTAACATTTTTAACCAAGAATCTTTTATGAATGGAATAAAAAAATTTCAAATTGAAATTGAAATATTTAAACTTTATTCTGTTTGACAGTTATTTAAGGTTATAGAAATTCTCTGACTTTTGCAAGATTTTTTTCGGACTTCGGATTCGGATTCAGCGACCCAAAAAACATATAGTCAACATGGTCTGACCTCCAGACCCGAAAAACGATTTTTTTCTCTGTGGCTGTGTAATCCAAGTTATTTTCTAAAAGAAGGATAATTAATTATTTATTTCAATTAATTATTTTATTTAATTAAATAAATTAATTAATGTTCTAATACTGCTAAAAATCAGTCAGCTATAAGCTCTACGCTCATAAATTTCTATTTTTTTTACTCGCCAAAATCCGGAAGCTTGACGCAAATCACCGTGAAACAATATTTCCGCTGCTCTCCAACGAAGAGGAAAAATAATGCGGTCCAAAAAACGATAATGACGACAATGCTCGCGGCTGAATTTTCATTCCGGTCGGGTTTATTATTAGCTTCGACAAAATTAAACCTAGTTAATGAGATACGCGTTATTTTCAGTTCACTGCATTTCTGTATATACCAAAAATAATTTATTTCCGTATTTTGCAGGTTTAGAGATTTTTTTTTTATATTATGTTAAAACCAAAATCAGGATTGTAGCTGCAGATAATTGGGATGAATTAATTGTTGTCCAGAACCTGACTGGTTCCGTTTTAATTTTCTGAATTTTTTTGGATTTTTTTTAATGAAAATTTTTAAATCAGGCAGTAAAGTTTGGAAATTTATTTCTGAAAGAGAAAATTCAAATTGTAAAAGACTTCCTACATTGAAAAAATTTCAAATGTCTTAGGTTTTTTTTTAAGATTAATTTCGAGTTTTGCAGATTGGAAAATATGATTTAAAAAATGTGGAAGGTCTCAAGAAAATTTTTTCAATTTTACAGGACTTTGAAAAATTTGAGGAAAACTGTGAATTATTTCAAAAAATATTTATAAGTTTCATAAGTTTTGAAAAAATTCCAAAATAATTCAAATCTTGAGAAGATAAAAAAAAATTGATTAAAATTTGAATAACTTCATGAAACTTCGAAAAACAATTTAAAAGATTTTAAAGCTACTTTGCAAGATTATAAAATTTTAGAGTAAGTTTAAGAGATATTTAAAAGTTTCGGAAAGATTAAAAAATAATTTGAAATTTGAAAAGATTACAAACAATTTTAAACAAAATATTGATTTTTAAAGATTTTGAATGAAAAGTGCAGGAGGTTTTTAAGAATTTGAAAGGTTTCAAGAAAATAACAAAAATTTCTTAAAATTTTTTAGTTTGAAAAATTAAGTTTACGAGAATATTGGAAAATATTTGAAAAGGCATTTAAAAAAATGTCTACAATTTTCAAAAAAGAATCTGGAAGATATTTAGGCATACAAGTTTTGAAAATAATAAATTATGATTTAAAATTGAAGAAGATTTAAACGATTTTCAAACAAAATGTAAATATTTGAAGATTTCTGAAAAAAATTGCGGAGAAATTTAACAATTTTGAAATGTTTCAAGAAAATAACAAGCTTTTCTTAAGATTCCTGGAAAAATTTTAAATGAGACTTATAATTAAGAGAAATAATTTTCGAAAGAAAATTTGAAAAATATATCAAAAGTTTTTCAAAAATATCGAAAAAACTAGAAGATTTTAGATAAATTTTTGAAGTTTTGAAATAATTTTCTAAATTTTAAAAATATCTTGAGGAAAATTTGAGAAATATTTTTTGAATTCTTCTAAAGATTGAAAATAATTCAAATAAAAAAATAAATTGCTATTTGAAATTTTTATTTCGTGTCACAAATTTTTGCCCTAAAATTTTAATTTGGTTACAATTTTTTTCTTTTTCGATTGAAAAATATTTTGTAGATGAAAATTCAACTAATTTGTTAAAAAATTTGTCTTTTTTGGATGAATTCACCTGTTTTTGATTAAAAATGAAAATTTTCTGGTTGTAATATCAACTATTGCATTTCTCATTGAGGTTGAAAATTCAACTAATCGGTTAAAAATTGAACTAATTTTGTTCAAAATTAATTTTTCTGTTTGAAGATTCATACTTTCAATTCAAAAATCAAATTAATATTCTAGGTTGAAAATTTATCTGGTTCGGTGAAAATTATTCTGGTTGTGTTGATGATTGAACTCTTATGTTGAAAATTCAACTATTTTGTTGATGATTAAAATATTTTGTCCAAAATATGTATTTTTTGGATGGATTCAACTATTATTTAATGAAAATAAAAAATTTTTTTTTTGCTCGAAATATCAATTATGTATTGAATTTTTCGTTGAGAATTCATCTTTTTTGGTTGAAAATTCAACAATTAGGTTAAAATTTTGATTTAATATTCCTGAAATCATCAACCTTTTTTTTAATTTTCTCAAGAATCTTAGGAAAATTTTATTAATATAACATTGAATAAAATTAGTTCCAAAGTAAATAGTTACACAAAATTGGTATTTGTTATTAAAAATTATTTTTTTCAGTCAATAATTAAAATTTTGTACGAGAAATGATCACGTTCCTTCGTTAAATCATTAAACGTCTCGCAGTGATCACGAATATGAAAAGTCTGAAATTAATCTTCCAATACTGCCTTTTCTTCTGATAATTTTATGATTTACGATAAGAATAGAACGTGAATTTTTCACTTTTATTAAATACCACCGATAATACATAAATTTCATGTCCCGAACTTTCTCCACTCATTGAATAAATTGTGAAAGAGGATAAAAAGACTAAAAGTATTTTTCAATTTTCATATCAGGAATTCAAATTTTTACAATTTACGGTCTGATATCGGATATTGGAATTTTTTAAATTAAAATTAAGAATGAAATAGGGTAATGGAAATACTTTCGGTCAAATCCACTTTTCGCGCTTCCATCCTTCACATTTGACATTCATCGTAATTTTCTGATTAAAAAAAATGTTCTGCGAAGTTATTTATTTATTATTATTTATTTATTTTGATTCTATTTCAATCTTGTAGTTTGATGTTTGTGGCCATAAGATTTTTTAGGTGGAAAAAGTAAATTTTTGGATTTTGCTTGAGATAAATTCAAGATATCATAAAAGAGCAAGACTTATTTTTTACAGAAATTTTCAAAACGAGAAACGTTTTTTTCTTTTTTATTACCATTTGTTACCATTATTTAGCCGTACAAAATTCACAGGATGTCTTCCTTACAGAAGAAGAAATTTTACAAAAAAAAAAAAAAATTACAAAGAATGAAAAGTTTGGATTTTTGTGAAGACAGATTCTTCAAATTTTCCATAAAATTGAAGCCATTTAATTATTTTTTAACCTTCTCAAACTTTTCCAACGGGTTTTGAATTTATTGTGCTTCCAATTAAAAAATGTTTCATTCGTAAGGTGAAAATGTTTAAATTTGTTATTGAATATTCCTCCAAGGTATTTTATTTCAAGCGCTCTGAATTGGAAAATTGTTTATGTATCAATTAATTAAATTGTATTTTTTTTAATCAAAGGAATAACAATTTGTGATTTTTTTCTCTAGACAGAATGGAAAAATGAGAAAAGAGCCGTTTTTTTATGGATAAGTGAAGAGTAAATCCCCATTTTGCAGGGCCTCACTATTTTTCGTTTTCTTCTCATAAAAATGACAAATCTGGGGTCATATTGTCTCTGAAGTTGAAAGTTCAGAGCACCTCGAGTCAGTTTCTTCAAATGACATTGTACGTCTGACGTTTACCTTTTTTTCTTTTTTTTCAACAATTTTTCTTTCCGCTAACACTCTACTGGCATCACACAAATTGCTCTCGAGGGAGACTTTTATTTATAGTCAGCTTTCTTGAGATCGTCTGATATAAAAGTAACGTCAATCTTCCAATTTTTTATAATGAGCTAATTTTATTTCTTTTTCGGGGGAAATTGAAAAGCCATGACACCAAATTTATGGGCATCATAAGTCAGAACAATTTCTTATGAAAAAGAAATTGAATTTTCATTTATAAAGCTTGCAATTTAAAATTGTATACAAATTTTCAGAAATCATAGACCGGGAAATTACAATGAAATTTTTTTTCTTACGAGAAATTTAAAAATTTTGAGAAGAAAAATCTATCCAATCACTTTTCAACTATGAAATTATTCCATCTTGAATGAGTAATTCTAAAAAAGTTTACTTTAAACAATTTTTAATTTCAGGTCTCCATTTTTAAGCGCAACTTTTTACTTCAAAGAATATTGTAATGCCGTTTTAAGGAGTCAAGCAATTAAAAACTTTTTGTTTTTTAAATTTTTATTTATTGAAAGGTGGGCAAAATTTGTATTATAGAAATTTTTATTGAGTTTTGAAACGAGTAGATTTTTGGTCTTCAATTTTGGTTGAATTGGCAGAGGGACATTTTATATGCCAAAAATTATTATCGAGTTGGAAAGAAGGAATTTTTTTTTCAATATTTTTTAAATTGCGAAAGGGATTTTTTTTTTATTTTTAACATTTCTAATGAGTTGGAAGGGACGAAATTTCGGTTTAGAATTTTTTTCTGAATGCAAAGAGGCACTTTTTTGTTTTTATGATTTTTATAGCGTTGGAAAGAAGGAAATATTGATGTTCCATATTTTCTGTATTGAAATAGGAAAATTTTTCATTTCGAAGAATTTAATCGACTTAGATGGGAGAAAATTTTGTTTTTGGAATTTTTCGAAATTTTGTTTTTCAATATTTTCTGTATTAAAAAAGGAAAATTTTCTATTTTTAACACTCTTATTGAGTTGGAGAGGATGAAATTTTGGGTTTTATTTTTTCCTGAATTGAAAGAGGCACTTTTTTATATTTAATAATTTTATATTTTTGGAAAAATGACGTTTTTGTAATTTTTTTCTGAACTGGAAAAAATAAATTTTTATTATAAATATTTGTATAGGCTCGAAAGGGAGGAAATTTTGGTTTTCATTTCATCTCAATTGGAAGAGGCTCTTTTCTGTTTTTAAGATTTTCATAGAGTTGAAAATTACGCATTTTTTGTTCCTATGATTTTTACAGAGTTCAAAGGAAGAAAATGTTCCTCATTTATTTTTTATTTTAATTGCAAGAGAGAAAGATTTCATTTTTAACTTTTTCATTCACTTGGAAGGGAGGAAAATTTTGTTTTCCTGAATTAGAAGAGGCACTTTTTTGTTTCTAAGATTTTTGAAGGGTTGAAGGGAAAAAATTTTCTGTTTAATCTTTCTTTGAACTGAAAGGGGGATTTTTTTTAAAAATTTTATTGAGATAGAAGGCAGGCAATTTTAGTTTTAATTTCTTTCTTCATTGGAAAAGAAAATTTTTGTTATTTTTAACTTTTCTATTGAGTTGGAAGTTTCGAAATTTTGGTTCTTAGTTTTTTCCGAATTGGAACAGGTACTTTCTTTTTTTAAAGAGTTTTATAGAGTTAGAAAGAAGAGAATTTTGATTTTGTATATTTTCTGTTTTTAAAGAGGAAATTTTTTCATTTTTACGAATTTATTCGAGTGATGAGGAAGAAAATTGTGGGATTTAAGTTTTTCTAACCTGGAAATGGCACTTCTTTTATTTTAAAAGTTTTTATTGAAGTGAATGTGACAAAATTTTAGTTTTCATTATTTTTTGTATTAAAAGATTTTTTTTTATTTTCCGCATTTTTATCGTATTGAAAGAAAATTAATTTTTGTATTAAATTTGTTCTGAATGGGAAGAGAGAAATTTATTATTTTCAACATTCTTATTTAGTCGGAAGGGAAATTTTTATTTTTAAGTTTTTCTGAATTGAAAGAGGAGGATTTTTTTTATGAGTTGGAAGAGAAACTTTTCTGTTTTTGAGATTTTCATAGAGTTCAAAGGAAGGAAATATACCTCATTTATTTTTTTCAATTGCAAGAGAGAAAGATTTCATTTTTAACATTTCTATTCAGTTGGAAGGGAGGAAATTTTGGTTTTCAATACTTTCTATATCGGAAAAGAAACATTTTTGTTATTTTCAACATTTCTATTGAGTTGGAAGTTACAAAAATTTTGTTTTTAATTTAAAAAAATTTTTAATTGGAAGAGACATTTTTTTGTTTTTAAGATTTTTAGAGAGTCGAAGGGAGAAAATTTTCTTTTTAATTTTTCTCTGAATTGGAAGAGGCAATTTTTTATTGAGATAGAAGGCAGGGAATTTTGGTTTTCATTTCTTTCTTTATTGGAAGAGAAAATTTTTGTTATTTTCAACATTTTATTGAAATGGAAGTTAACAAATTTAAAAAAAAATTTTTTTTTGAATTCGAAGAGGCACTTTCTGGCACTTAAGAGATTTATAGATTTGAGAAGAAGGGAATTTTGGTTTTATATATTTTCTAACCTGGAAAAGGCACTCCTTTTATTTGAAAGTTTTCATTTAAGTGGATGTGACGAAATTTTGTTTTTAAGATTGTTATAGAGTTGAAAGAGTGGAAATTTTTGTTATTTATTTTTTTCAGAATTGGTAGGGGGAAATTTTTCATTTTCAACATTTTCATTTGGTTGGAAAGGAAGACATTTTGTTTTTTTTTTAAGTTTTTCTGAATTTGAAGAGGTACTTTATGCGTTCTTAATATTTTCATAGAGTTGGAAGGGTAGAAATTTTTGTTTTCATTTCTTTCTGTACTGGGAGAGGAAGTTTTATCATTTCTAACATTTTTATTGAGTTGAAGGGACGAAATTTTGGTTTTTAATTTTTTCTGAATTGGAAGAGGCACTTTTTTGTTTCTAAGATTTTCATAGAATTTGAAGGAAGGAATTGTTTGTAATTTATTTTTCAAATTGGAAGAGAGAAAGATTTTATTAAGGAAAATACCATTTTTTAGAAACATTTTCATCGAGTTTAATGCCATTTATTTCAAAATTTTTCATTCGCTAACTTCTAAAAGCTTTCATTTCAATTCAGGTTTGATTACTTCAAATAAAATTTTTTTGCGAACCAGGAAAAAGCTGGAAATGACCAAAAATTTTTTCCTAATTCAAAGCGGTCGCCCAGAAATTAAATTGATTAATTGTTTGGATTTAAATATTATTTTCAAACTGCTATAATTTATTTGGAAATAGAAAAAGAAGAGGAGTCTTGATAGAGAAAAAGGAAACATTCGATAGACTTTTTATTGAGATTTTTTTAGCAGAAAAAAAAATTTCGCATTCGATTGACTTTGAGGCAGCTATTAATCGAAGTGTATTCTCGTCGACTGGAAAGTAGTGGCTTTCAGCCAAAGTATAATCTGTTTGGCAGCGACCATTGAATCGGATATAAGAGTAATTCTTTCCAGTCTTGACGTCCTGTTTTCCCCCTATCGAGATTTTAATCTTCTTTCAGCATCCTCCAATGTCAAGAAAGGAAAAGCGAACAAAGCTACTTTTTTGCGTCGTTTCATTTCACTTGAAGCCAGCAAATGAAGTCGATTTTTTTTATTTGTATTACCTCTTCAGATTCATTATAAATTATTTTATTAAATAATACTAGCAGAAAATGTACGCAAATTTTTGAATATTAAGGGGTTTTCAAAATTTGGATTGAAAAATTTCAAATTCAAAGCGCTTGACATAAAAAAAATGAACAATTCTGAATTGAAAACATTGCAAATCGAACCATTTTAGATTAAATAAAATTTTGAAAAAATACAATATTTCGACAATCTCATTAGAATTGAGTTGAAATTGTATCACCATTTTTTTAATTGAAGAATCTCGAAATTGATTGATTTCAGATTAAAATTACGAAAATAAGACAATTTACAAATCTTCAAATTTAGATAATTTCCGAGTACATTTTTGGAAACTAGATCATGTAAAATTCAAAGGAATTAAAATCGTATTTTTTCAACAAACTGAGTTGAAAATTGAATAATTAAACTTTACAAACTTTTAAATTTAAATAATAATTTATCATTCGAAGAGATTAAAATTTGACTATTTACAATTGAAAACGAATTTAATGTATTAAAGTCAAAGATATTGAAATTCTAGAATTTTAAATCGTTATTAGAATGAAATGACAAAGAATTGAACATGTATAATTTCTAAAAAAAATCGTTTAAAATTGAGTAATTTGAAATTGAATAATTTTAAAACAGGAAGCTTTCAAAATTAAAGAATTTCATACGAAAATTGTTAAAATTGAACTCTGAATCGAAAATTTTTGATATTGATTGATTTCAGATTGAAAATTTAGGCAATAGAACAATTTCCAAATTTTAAAAATTGAATAATTTCAGATTATAATAAATTTAAATTTAAAATTGTGAATTCAAAATTTAAAGATTTTTCGGGTTTCAATCGTGTGCGAAACTATGAATGTTGCCGACGTTTCGTGAACATTGCAGTTCACTTCTTCAGGGCTGACCTGAAACTGAAGTTTCAGGTTATGTTGTTCTTATATATGTATTCTCTACGATGCCTGTGATTGGCCAGAGTGTCCCATGGAGGGGACAGGTTGGACTTGATTGGTTTCAGGTCAGCCCTGAAGAAGTGAACTGCAATGTTCACGAAACGT
>CAKNXH010002141.1:20476-43925 GCA_932178445.1 Andricus quercusramuli | reverse complement strand
ACTTTTCAGTTTCCACTTCCCACTTTCCTCTTCCCATTCCCCACTTTCCACTTTATATTTCCCACTTCCCACTTCCCACTTCCAATTTCCCAATTCCTATTTTTTACTTCCCATTTTCCAGTCCCACTTTTCAGTTTCCACTTCAAACTTCAAACTGTTTACTTTCCACTTCCACTTTTCAGTTTCCACTTCTCACTTTCCTCTTCCCATTCCCCACTTTCCACTTTATATTTCCTTCTTCCCACTTCCCACTTCCCACATCCCACTTCCCACTTCCTATTTTTTACTTTCCACTTTCCAGTCCATACTTCCCACTTTTCAGTTTCCACTTCCAACTTCCTACTTCGCACTGTTTACTTCCCACTTCCCACTTTTCAGATCCCATTCCCCACTCCCTACTTTCCACTTTTCATTTCCCACTTTTCACTTTTCACCTGTCATGTTTTGAAAATTCACACCACATGTCACCATTAAATTTTGGAAAGTCAATTATTACGAAATTGAATTATGAGCTATTAATATTCTCTTTGAGATTGTCAAAAATCCTGTGCGATTAAAGTTTTCCCTGAAGAATCTACTTATAAACAAACTTTTATATTGAAAAGCTGATTCTTTTATAACTTGGGATATTATATGGGTGAAAATCAAAAAGTTGACAATATCATGTTCCTGTAATATCATACTCTTGTGTTATTTTTTTATTTAAAAATGATTTTAATTAAATTAGATAAATATATTTTTCTTCTATTACAATCTTTTTCAACCTTAGATTGAATTTTCCGAAATCCTGGAAAATGTATACAAATACCTTCAGAGCATTTAAAACCCCTTAAAATCATTGAACTACTTGGAAATCTAATAAAGTCCATCAAAATTCTTTAAAAATCCGATGGAATCTTTCAAAAATCAAAAAATCTCTTCAAACTTTTTGGCTTCTTTCAGAATTATTGAAAATATTTCAAATCGTTTGTAATTTTTTGCAATTTTTCAAAGATCCCAAAAATTCCTTCAAGTTATTAAAATCTATTGAAAATTCCATGGAATCTTTAAAAATACCCTGAAATATTTCAAATCCTTTGAAACTCCTTAGATTCATTCAAATCTGTAGAAAATTCCTTGAAATCTTTTAAAAACTCCCGAAATATTCAAAATCCTTTGAAATCACTTTAAAATATTGAAATATATGGAAAATTACATCAAATCGTTTAATATATCCTAGACTATTTTTAATCCTTTGAAATTCCATCAATTTATTCAAATCTGTTGAAAATTCCTCGGAATCTCATAAAAACTTCCGAAATATTTGGACTACTTTGAAATCCCTTCAATTTACTCAAATATATTGAAAATTCCATGGAATCTTTGAAAATATACCTTAAAATATTTCAAATCCTTTATAATTCTTCCAAATCATTAAAATCTATTGAAAATTAGATCATAGTTTTTAAAATACACTAAAATATTTTAAATCCTTTGAAATTTCTTCTATTTATTTAAATCTGTTGCAAATTCCTTGGAATCTTTACAAATATCCCAAAACCTTATAGGTCGTATGATATCCTTCCAAATCTTCCAAAATTCAAAGAAATTCTTTAAAACCTCATGAAGTTTTTTAATCCTGTGAAATTCCCTAAAATACTTGAAATCTCTCAAAATCTTTCAAATATTGCAAAAGCCTCTAATTTTTGTGAAATTTTTTGAAATTCATAGAAACAGTGTAAAATGTTAAAGAAACTTGCTATCTTTTGAAAACCCATAAAATACTTTGACATTTTGTGAAGTACTTTCATAAAACCTTTTAAATCCTATAATCATTTTTAAATCCTTATGAATTTTGATGAATTCTTTGCAATTCTATTAATCTTTTTTCAAATTCTTGAAATCCCTTGAAGTCTTTGAGATAATATTCAATCCAATTTCGCTTCTTCGAATTTTATATACAAACTAAGGGTGCGAAAAATATAAAAATAGTCATTTTGTTCTGGTATAATTTCAAATTTTTGATTTTCACTAATATACCTAGGATGATAAAATGATAAAATAAGTAGATCTTTGCTAGTCATATTCTAAAAGGTAATTGAAGCGCAGATAAACATTTAATTCAGAGTTATGTATATAAAGCATATAAAATATTTCGAATTGTATATTTATTTCATTAAATTCATAAATCAAATTCATTATATTTATATTATTTTTTTTTCTTTTAAAATATTACTATTCTTCTTTGCTGATATTTATATATATATATAAATTTCTTTCTCAATTTGGGTAGCAATAAATAATTTAATTGAGCTTTTGATAGAAAAAAAGAGAATATTAATTGTTTCAGGAATTGGATTATAAAGGGGCCAACGAACATTTTTCCGCAAGGAAAAAAACCTTTAGAGCGCATAAAATGTTTCTTCGAGTATGAATACATGAAAACTGAATGAAGTAACCCTTTACAGCCAGATGGGATTTACAACCCACATCATCTGCATATATCGCATATATAATAAAAGTTGCATTGAATAAACATGAAGCCTATTGAATTTCGCAATCTATAAAAATGTTATCACAAACTAAATAAAACAAGTTGCTCATTATAAAAATCTCCATATCATGTTTGGTTATTTCTAAACCATCAACAATGCAGAAAGTGAGAACATTCTGTCAAGTAGATGAACATCAATATCTTATTTATTTATGTTGGAGTGAATTCATGTTGTGAAATAAAAAAAATTAGGTCAAGTGCAAATAAGAGAAAAATTATGAATAAAAGTGTTTTTTAATAAAAGGAATTAGTTTATTGAATATAGTTTTTAAAATAAAATAATTAAATTAATATTTTACGGAAATAAAACAAAAACGTTTGGTAAGCCTGTAATATGGTAATTTATAATTATTATGTTACCACAACCATGTATAATATTTAAAGACAATAATAGGACCACCAATTTATAAATATTTTTCTTATTCCTCTAATATATAATTTTTTTTATTAAACAAAAAAAATGGTGTATTAAAGTAATTCATTCAATTAGGTTTCTTGTGTTGAAAACACTTCTATTTGTAAATTTTTGATTGACTTGTTGAATCGTAAAAAAGATGTTATTGTCAAAGTTTTATAATCATTGGAATGAAATTGTATCCTGCAAATGACTTCTCAAGTAGTTTTTGGTTTTAAAAATTATTTATGTTACAGCTCACAGCTAATAATTTCCGCTAGCAATTTTCTCCTATTTCTGATTTCGTCCTTTATAGCAAATTTTTTCCGTATGGGTATTTAGAATCGTTTTTTATTTTTTTAGTACTTAAACCAAATAAATTTGTACTAAATAATGTCCTATCTTCTCAAAGACAAACTCTTATTACTATTATTGGATTAAGAGCACTTGTTTGATAAAAAAAAAAGAAAAAATAGAATTTTGTATGACCCCTGAAATTAATTACAGAGTAGGCTTGTTTTGAAGAGAAAAATGATTAATAATGATGATAAAATTGCATCCGGGCCCCTATGTATACATATATATCTGTATTTGATTAGACGGGGGATTTCAAGCCTCTTAATAAATCTTGACTCAAACAAACGTGAGTGTAGTGCTTACCCTGTTTTCGCAAAGTTTGCCCAATACTTCATCATCCTCTGCGACAAGACCTTCTCTTCGGGGGTGTATCCTTTGGAGGGATCGAGTGGCTCTCCGAATATATAGCTAATTTCATCAGCGTGCATAACGCCCGTCCATCTCGGCCAGGGGTTATTCGCTGATCTGTAAAAAAAAAAACATTCTCATACAGGGGCCGTACTTAAATTACGTAATTTTTAGTTTACAAAAATGTTTTACTACTTATTGCTAGTCATAAATTTAATTTTTTCTCTTGAAAATTCCACTTTTTTCTAAAAAATTCGTATTTTTTTCTTGAAAATTCAACCATATGGTTGAAAATGCAACTACTACATTTTTGTTTATCGATAATATTGGTCTTTAATTTATAGACATGGATTCAAAATGTATTATTTGATCAGAGAAGTGTCACGTAATATGTGGACGCTCCCTTCTGAGAAATACTAGAGGGCTACCCATAACTGATTTTTCTACTTAAATACGAATCACATATATTTCCGAGCAGAAAATGATTTTATATTTAGCCATAGAGTTGAATCTGAAACAAATGACCCTATTAGCGTTTTGTTAGGTCTCAATATTTTGTGGATTACTTTACGTCTGTCCATATCTGATTTTTCCACTTAAATAAGAATGAGGAATAGCGTTCAGTAGAAGAGGATTTTCTATCCAGACATTGAGTTCAATCGAAAACAAAATACCCTATTTGAGTTCGGGTAGTTTTTTATATTCCGTAAAATACTGGACGTTTGTCCATAACTGATTTTTCTACTTAAATACGAATCACATATATTTCCGAGCAGAAAATGATTTTATAGCTAGCCATTGAGTTGAATCTGAAAGAAATGACCCTATTAGCGTTTCGTTAGGTCTCAATCTTTTGTGGATTACTTTGAGTCTGTCCATATCTGATTTTTCTACTTAAATAATAATAAGGTAAAGTTTTCAGTAAAAAGGATTTTGTGGTCAACCATTAAGTTCAATACAAAACAAATTACCCTATTAGCCCTTATCTGTCGAGAACTTCATTTTCAAAATTCCCCTACTTTTTCCTAGTCTAATTTTTCATTTTTCTTGACAATTATTATCCAAATACCAGCATTTTAATCTTGAAATTATTTTAACATAGAATCTTTTATAAACGGAATTATAGAGTATTTCGGAAACAAATTTAAAATTTTCGAATTTATTAATTTATTCGAAACAAAAAAATGTCTTCTCTACTATAAAAGATGGCCTTTTTAACAAAATACAAAAATACTTGAATTTTCAATAAAATAATTAAATTTTTGACATAATAGTTGAATTTTCAATATAAAAATATAAATTCCGAACAAAAAGTGGCATAGTTCATATTTCAATCAAAAAACATGAAATTTATAAAAAAAAAAGTTTTTTTAAAACCATAAAGACGAATTTTCAACAAATAAATATTTTTCACTCAAGAAAGAAAATTTTACATAAATTGTTGAAGCTTCAAGCCAAATGACGCATTTTTGCTATAAAAATTGAATTTACGAACAAAGAATAGGAGTTCAGCAAAACATTATTTTTCCACGAAGCTGATGCGCTTTTGCGCAAGAAAAATGAAATTTTAAACCAAGGAAATTATTATTTTTTTTACCAAAAAAGGAGAATTTTCAATTAAGAAAGATCAATCAAAAAAATAAATTTTTGACAATGTAGTTTAACTTTTACCCAAGTAGTTGAATTTTCAATTTAAAAATATTAATTTTCAAAAAAAATAGTTAAACTTTCAACCAAAGTGATTCAACCACATTTTTCAAATAAAATAGTTGAAAACTCAAGCAAAGAAGAATTATTTTTAACCAAAAAGTTGCATTTTCATAAAGAAAGAAATTTCTATCAAAGCGGATGAATTATAAATCAAAAAGATAAATTTTAAAAAATTGGTTGATCTTTCTGTTTATATAAATTTTAGTTGACTTTTCACGATCAAGATATGAATTTTGAATTGAGAAATAAGTTTCTAATAGTTGCATTTTCATCCAAAAAAGATGTAATTTCTTTTGAAATGGATGAATTTTTATTCAAAAAGAAAACAAATTTTTAAAAAATAGTTGAATTTTCATCCAGAAAAGATTCCAGATGACTTTTCATTTTTTAATTAAAAATAAGTTTCTACAAACAAAATTTAATTTTTCGTCCAAAAAGACGAATTGTCACGCAAGAAGGATGAATTTTCAACAAAATTGTTGAATTCTCTATTCAATAGTTGCATTTTCATAAAAAAAAAAGATAAAATTTTTCTCAACACAGATGAATTTTTTTTTAAAAAGAAAATGAAATTGAAAAAATAGTTGAATTCTCATCCACAAAATGTTCCAGTTGACTTTTCCAGATCAAAATATGAATTTTTTAACAAAAAATGAGTTTCTACGAACAAAATTGAATTTTTCATAAAAAAACCAAATTTTTTCAACCAAAAGTGATGAATTTTTAACGAAATAGTTTAATTCTCTACCAAATAGTTGAATTTTCATCCAAGAGAAATAAAATTTGAACTAAAGCAGATGAATTTTTAATAAAAATAGAACCATTTTTTAAAAGTTGAACTTCCATGCAGAACATTTTTGTCAAAGAAAGATGGAATTCCTCTTGAAACAGATGAATTTTTAATTAAAAAAAAACTAATTATCAAAAAAATAGTTGAATTTCCATCCAGAAAAGATTTCAGTTCTCTTTTCAACACCAAAATATTAAATTCAACCAAAGAGTGAATTTTTTACTAAATAGTTAAATTTTCAACAAAACAGTCGAATTTTCAGCTTTTTGGTAGAAAATTCAACTACTTTTTTGAAAGTTAAACTACTTTGGTAAGAATTCATTTTTTTTGGTTGAAGATTCATGATTTACGTTTAAAATTTATCTCTTTGGTGGAAAATTCTGTTTTTTGTTTTGTTTAACAATTAACCTATTTAGTTCCATGTTGAACAGCTTTATCAGAAATATATTTTTAAGGTAGAAAATTCAACTATTTGGTTCAAATTCGAACTACTTTGTTAAATATTTATTTTGATTAATTTCCATTTAGGTTGAAAGTTCATTTTTTTTGGTTGAAAATTCTACTATTTGGTTGAAAATTCGTGTATTTTGTTGAAAATTCATCTTTCTAATTTAGAATTCAACCAATTGGTTAAAAGTTAAATTACTTTGTCAAGAATTCATTTTTTCGGTCGAAGATTCATGATTCACGATGAAAATTTATCTCTTTGATGGAAAATTCTGTTTTTTGTTATGGTTAAAATTTAAGATATTTAGTTACACGTTGAATTGCTTTATCAGAAATTTATTTTTATAGTAGAAAATTCAAATATTTGGTTAAAATTCAAACTACTTTTTTAAACATTCATTTTTATTAATTTTCATTCAGGTTAAAAGATCATTTCTTTGGTTGAAACTTAATTTATTTTGTTGAAAATTCGTCTTTTTTTGTAGAATATTAATTTTTCAGAGAAATTGAATATCTTCGGTTGAAAATTGAACTGCTGAGTGGAAAGTTAAACTACTTTTTTATAAATTAAGTTTTTGGTTTGAAGATTCATAATTGTAGTTCATAATTGATCTCTTTTGGTTAAAAATTTGACTACTTGTCGAAAAAATTTTCCGCTAAAGATTCATAATTGCAGTTGAAATTCATCTTATTTGCATGAAAATTCAATTATTTTATTGTAAATTAATATATTTTTGCAAACATTTTTTTTTTGTATAAAAAGATAGTGTGAGATAACAGACTTTTTTTATTCACTGGGGTTCCTGTGAAAGAATGTATTTTGTACCAAATTTTGTACCAAATCTTGCACCAAATTTTCTGAATTATAATTAATGAGGTCTGATGATTTGACAAGACTGGTCTCGAAACGAAAAATTAAGTTTTCAATTATCTGAAAGTCATCAAAGTAAGTCTTTTGGTCTTTTTTTTAGTAGAAAATTAATCTTTTCGGTTAAAAATTCATCTTTTTCGTTGAAAATTGTTTCCAGCGTTTTTATCCAATTTCTATATAAAAAAGATTCAAAGTTTTTCTGTTAAATCATTCCAAGAGGAGGCCAGGTGAAGGCTCAAAGTTCAGGGACCAAGGTTATAACGTAAGGCTTCAGAGGTCAATAGTAAAATGCCATAGATGAGAGGTCAGTGATAAAGTGTCGGGGGTCAAGACTAGCAGATGTGGGGTCACAGGTTAGGTATTTAGGGGTCAAAGGTGAGGGATCGGTCATGGGTCAATGTTAAAAGGCCAAAGGTTAGGGGCCAGTGGTCAGAGGTCAAGAGTTACAGTTCAGGCATTGAAAAGAGTCACAGTTCAGGCATTGAAGGTCAGCCGTCAGAGGTCAGGGGTCATATCAGAATTCCAGTAATTTCACATACAAATGATGAAGAATCTTACCTGTGTTTGTAATAATACATATAAACAGTGTTCCCCGTTTCGGCGTATTTTCCAGCGAATTCGTTCACATTACACGTGAACTGATAATCCCCGACAATCTTGTCTAAAGAGTTGCGGTTCTCGTTAGGATCATCAGGATTGACCCAATTCGTGTACTCGTAGATGATGGCGGTTCGGGCTATCGAATTCACATAGGGATTTAATTCCGTGACGGCTTTGATGAACTCGTCCCTGGAAACTTTGACATCCTCGGTTCCGTCGATGCGGAAAAGTTCTGTCAGATAGTAGATGATGAAGTAGAATCCTTCCTCGGTGTTCGAACCCATAAGGATATTTGCTTTTTTGAAGGATTCGGTTATCATGGAACGCGAAGGCGTCTCATCGAGGAAGGAACCGTCGATTATGGGAACAAAGGGAAATTCACAGATGCCCAATGTGCCCCATTCACTATTGACCAATTCCACTGGATCTTTTGTCAGGAGACACTGCAGAACTTCGTCAAGATTATTTCGATCGTGCGGACAGTCGACAGCTTCCGCTAATCGGATACCTCGGATTATTGACTCCTCCCGAGATATTATCGCCCAGGGAGCGGTTGGCGATCCCGACTGCATTATCGCTTGACTGAAGAGATTTCTGGACATACAATTTTCATATTTTATAGAATATCTTACAGTCTAAGGTGGCTCGAATCAACAAAAGTTTCTTTCATTTGTGGAAACGCTCCTGAAAAAAACTTCCATTTGGTGCAAAAACTAGTGATGCATTCGAGACCATTTCGAGAATATTCGAGATTTTTTTGAAACATGTCCGGATGAACTCAAAACTTCATGGAGATCGAGAATCTCGAATAAAAAATTTCGAGATCTCGAGTCGACAATCTCGAAACTTTTTATTCGAGATTCTCGATCTCCATGAAGTTTTGAGCTTATCTGAACATGTTTCAAGAAAATCTTAAATTTTCTCGAAATCGTCTCGAACGCATCACTAGCAAAAACAATTGCGATTTTTTTAAATTTTGGAGATAAGGGCAAGTAAGTTCCTATGGGGGTTAAACTGCCCCCAAAGGTAAAAAAACATATTTCCTGAAGTGATGTATTAAAATGAATTTTTTACCTCAAAAACCATACAGTATAAATTACGAAATCGGCTGAGGAAGTATTTGCGATAACTTTTTGATACGATACTCTAGAAATTTAAAAGAATTATCAATGATTCAATCAATTTTCATAAACAAGTTTAGGTTTCGGCTATTTTTCAACTATTAGGCTATATTTTTTACAAAATTCACGTAGAAGGATCACTTTTTTGCTATGATATTTTCCGAATTGACAAAAATAAAAATTATTTAAACCGTTTTTATAAACAAAAAAGTATTATAGTGAGGAGTCATCGGAAGGACATTATTAGTCCATTTCTTAAACAAAGCTTGAGTGTATTTATTGCAAAATAGCCAAAATCTGTTTTTCTTATAAATACTGTATAAATTATAATTATTAATATATATATATATATAAATAAATATTCATAATATAATGATAAATATTCATCGATTTGGAAAGTATCGTAGTGAAAAGTCTTTGCGAAGACATTTTTAGTTGATTCCATAAATATGTTCAATTTTTTCATTGAAAAATAGCCAATCTCTGAACTTGTTTGTGAAAATTGTGTAAATCATTCATTTTTCTTGTAAATTTGCAAATTATTATAGCAAAAAGTCGAAGGGGAAAAAATTGATTGATGACTTAAAAAAAATTGAGCGTATTTTTCAAAAATATCCAATCTGTAATTATGCTTATAAAAATTGTTTAAAAAATGGCTAAATCACATATTTATTAATCAATCGTAATTAAATATTAATTCCTCTCACGTTTTATACCAGAATATTGGATATGGAAGAGCCAAATATTGTCAATCCCGAAAAAAAACTTTTGTTCATCAATTTGTTTATAAAGTGATAAACAATTTTTTTAAATTCTTCTTACCGAATGGAAATTATTACTAGATAGTTTTTATCATAGATGTAAGACCTTGTTTGATAAATCTTGAAATCTTTTAAAAAATCGTGCTTCTGAAAGCTAAATGTCAATTTTTCAATTTAATAAACAATGACAATTTTTTGTATGAAAAATACAAACACACAAACCTTCATGAAATTTAAAAATACTATTTTTCAAATATTTCTAGCAATATGGAAATTTCTCAAAAAGTTGGAAACCACACTTATAGTTAAAAAGAATGGGATTTTTGTTGTTAATTCAAAACAAAAACGTACAGAAATTTCATTTCCCTTAATTATTTATTGCAAAAAATTCCATCTGAGTCGAATACATAGTATAGGCCAGAAATGTATTTGTCCACAACAACTTTTTTTGCCCCAATGTTCCGGGGTTGTGATTGCCTCCTAACGTAGAGAAATCTTATTTTCTCAAATGATGTATAAAAAAAATTTCCTTAAAAAAAACTCAAACAAACCCTAAACAAATTATAAAAATGAGAAACCGTAGAAAAGTTGTGAAACCACACTTAAAGTTTAAAAAATTGTCGATTTTGTTCTTAAATGAAAAAAAAACATTTTTGTTATCAAAAATTCAAACACACAAACCATTTCCAAATTTAAACATATGTTATTAAAAAAAAATTCAAAAACGGATGAATAGTGTAGGCTAAAGATTTTATTTGTTCAGAAGAACTTTTTTGGCCCTGGGGGTTAGAATGTCCCCAAATGGGAAGAAATCCTTTTTTCTCAAATGATGTATTGATTTTTTTTTCAAAAACGTTAAAAAGACAATAAAAAATAAAAAATATGAAAAACCGTAAAAATGTCGAAACCCTACATTTAAATTTGAAAAGAAATTTCAATGTTGTTGTTAAATAAGAAAATAACAAATTTTATTATTAA
This sequence comes from Andricus quercusramuli, assembly GCA_932178445.1. Lineage (NCBI taxonomy): Eukaryota > Metazoa > Arthropoda > Insecta > Hymenoptera > Cynipidae > Andricus > Andricus quercusramuli. Next base: position 33,015 of record CAKNXH010002141.1, on the reverse strand, counting down.
AAATCAGAACACACAAATCTTTTCGAAATTTAAGTAACTTGCATTTAAAAAAAACGTCTCTGTCAAATAAATGGTGCTGGTTAAAAATCCACGGAAAATTTTTTTTCTATCACCTCACGGGGATTGAGATTGCGCCCCAACGTAAAGAAATCTTATTTCCTCGAAAGATGTATTAAAAGAAATTTCTTTAAGAACCTTAAAAAAAACCTTAAATAAATTAAAAATATAAGAAAATGTAGAGAAGTTGAAAAACTACACTTAAAGATTTAAAACAAGTCAATGTTGTTGTTGAATAAAAAATAACCAATTTTATTATGAAAAATTCATACACAAATCTTTTCAAAATTGGAAAATTAAAAAAAAAAAAAAACGTCAAAATCAAATGAAAGTCTACCTAAAAATTGATCCGTGCACAGAAACTTTTTTTTCCTTTTGTGATAAAGTAATTGTTGTTAACCACAAAATTCGCAGTTGTTTTTGAATGAATGGAACGACCGAACAATCATATATATATAGAAAATAATAATTTTGATAATAGGGGGAATCTCCTTACAGTGAATAATTCGGCCTACAGTGAATAATTAATAATTAGGGAAAACACTGTTCCTACACAAACTTATTCTACACAGAATATTTTGTATTTTTAATATTTTTAATATTTTTTATTTTTAATATTTTTAATATTTTGTATTTTTAATATTTTTAATATTTTTTATTTTTCCTACACATAAATTTATATTTTAAACCCGTCAATACCTTAGTATTGTGCCCCGAAAATGCCCCCAAAAAATTGTAATATAGCAGAGTTATGTAAAATTAATTCTGAAGACAGTATTTTTTGAAATTTTTTTCAACACGAATTATTTTTATTTGACGAACGACATAATTTCCATTTGCTTAAACAATTGTTGTCTTCTTGATCGTAAAAAGTTCTGATTTGAAGGAAATAATTACACAATTAACGAATGTTGAAATCAATATATTTTTTTAACGATATTTGGTCATTATTTAAACAATTTGCGTTTGTTAGAGCAATTTTTCCCCATGTAAATCTTCAGCAGGTACTGCTTTCTGGAGTCGATAACGCATTTAATGAATGCTAAGAGTCATATTTTTTGTAAAAGAAAGTTTGCAATTATTTAAACAATTAATCATCACTCAAATACCATTTTTTATGTTCTAACTTGAGAAATTTTCAATTTTTTCAAATCTTTGCCTTAAAATTTCACTATTGTTGGAACTTTTTTTTCCTTGAAAAACAAATTTTTTAAACTCACGATTGAACTATTCCATTTGTGTTTGAAATTTGATCTTTTTAGTGGAAAATTCAACTATTTGGTTGCAAGTTCATGAATTTCGTTCCAAAGTTATATTTTTTGGCAGAAAATTGTTTAAAAATTGAACTATACATTCGCATGAAAATATATTTATTTTGTTGAAAAGCTGTTTTTTTGTCTGAAATTGTAGAAAGTTCTTTTTTCGGCTCGAAGAATCAATAATTTTGTAGAAAAAAAAAATAATAATAAAATATATATATTAATAAAAGCTTTCAACAAAAGAAGCTTTTTCATTTGAAAATTAGTTCCTTGAAATGAAAATGTAGCAATTCCATTTTTGGTTCAGACTCGATCTCTTTTATTTTGAAAATTCAACTATTTGGTTAAAGATTTACGTAATTTGTTAAGAATTCGTCCTTTTTTTGTAGAAAATTAATCTTCTTGCTTTAAATTTCGACATTTAGAATGCATTTTCAGTTTAAAAATTAATTTTCAACCAAGCATAAGAGTTTCCAACTAAAACAATGAATCTTCAACTGAAACAATTGAATTTTCAAGCACAAAAATTAATTTTTCTAAAAAAGTTTAATTGTCAACCAAAACTCAAATAAACTTTTAAAAAAATAGTTACGTTTTTAAACAAAGTGATGAATTTTTAAATTTAATTGTAAATATTTAACTGGAATCGTTGAATTTTAAACGAGAAGGATGAATTTTCAACTGAAATGTTGAATCTTTAACTAGAATAATTGAATTGTTTACTAAAAAGATTAATTTTCAACCAAGAAGATTAATTTCTACCAAAAAAGACGAATTTTCAACTAAAAAAGATGATTTTCAACCAAAAATTGAATAATTTCATTTTTAGTCAAAAAACGAATGTTCAAGCAGAGGGATGAATTTTTAACTAAAATTATGGAAAATTCAACTGGAATAATAGTTACATTTTCAGTTTTAAAAAATTTCAACCGAAAAATATCCGAAGAAAAAACAAGTTTTCAATCAAAAAGCTCATTTTTCGAGCAAAGAAATGAATTTTTAACTAAAATGATCCATATTCAACTGGAATACTTGAATTTTTAACCAAAAAGAAGAATTTTTCAACAAGAAGATTATGTTCCGAAGAAAAAGATAATTTTCTAGCGAAAAAATCGATTTAAAAAAAAATACTTCAATTTTCAACAAAACAGTTGAGTTTCAATTGAAAAAAAAAACAAATTTTTATGCAAATTGTACAGTTTTGAACTAGAAAAGATCACTTTCAAATAAAAATGGAACAGTTAAATTTCCAGTTGAAGAAATTAATTTTCAACCCAAACTGATGAAGTTTTAACTAAAATGATGAATCTTCAACTGAAATAATTAAATTGTATGCACATAAATTTTTAAACGAATAGTTTAATTTTGAAATCCAAAATAACAATTTTCAACCAGTCACCGGAAAAGCATTGTTAGTTTATTTCGTTAAAAAAAATTAAGCTTGTTCGTTGATAAATAGCCAAACTCTGATTATCGTTCATAAAAATTGTTTAAATAATTAAAAATGTTTCCAAATTTGCCTAGTATCTTATCAAACATTCACCGGAAAAGCATTCTTAGTTTATTCCGTTAAAAAAAATTAAGCTTGTTCGTTGATAAATAGCTAAACTGTGATTTTTGTTTATAAAAATTGTTTAAATAATTAAAAATGCTTCCAAATTTGCTAAGTATTATATCAAACAGTCACCGGAAAAGCATTCTTACTTTATTCCGTTAAAAAAAATTAAGCCTGTTCGTTGATACATAGCCAAACTGTGATTTTTTGAAAATATATTTGTTACTCAATAATTAAGGGCACAAACGAAAGAAAAATAATTAATTTTAATATTATCAATGAACAGGTATAGTGTCTTAACTATTTATTAAAGTAGGGGACGGTGGGGAGTTGTGGGCCGTCGGGAGTCGTGGGCCACCTCAATCTCCGCCATGTTGTGGGTGGTAGGACTGCTTCAACCACTGCCAAAAGACTCTCTTTGTGTGAGCTCACTTTGTGAACTCGACTCATAGCTTCAACACGCGTAGTTAGTATTTTGACATTGTTGAATAAAGAAATCAAAATAAAAGTTTGTGTACAACTCAAGTGGTTGATATTCGAAGTCCCGTTCTACAGCAGATTGCAAAGGCACGTCATTGTAAAATATTCCTTGAGCAATTGGCTTTGAATTCAATCAAACAATTTCGGTAAAAAATTCATTGTGTGTATGGCAAGTCGGTCATTTCGTAAATGTCGGCTGTGGGGAGTTGTGGTCCACCATTAGTGGGGAGTCGTGGGCCAAACGTTCTTAATGCGTATTTCAATTTTTCAAGTGAAACATCTTTTCTCTTGTTCTGAAAAGAATTTTGCATTACCTTCCAGGGCACAATGCCAAAGATTTTGAATCGGAACAACACAGTTCACTGCAACATGTGCGATCGTGCTGTGCACTTGAAATGTGCCAACATGAGGACCGGATATTACACTTGCAGACATTGTGAATCAGAATATTTTTTTAAAATCTTTATAAAATCATTAATTTTTATATACTGCAACTTTAATAAACATGAACTACTCGAATATGTCATTTCCTTTTTTTCTGTCATGGCCCACAACTCCCCACCAAAATCACAAATATCGATTTTGATAAGATTTACGTCATTCTAAATATTTCTCGCGCATTAACGAATTTTATTAATTGTGGTCTCCAGTTGTTCAAAGAAGTTATGTCTTCAAAACGAAGCGTGGCCCACAACTCCCCACTCTCCCCTAAATTAACTATTTTATATGTATCAGTATTTTTATTTAATGATTATCCACTGTAGGTTGCATTATCTATTGTAGGGAGGTTCCCCCCATAATGTTCCCGAAAAATTTAGAGGTGAATTTACCTGGACAAAGGCGAGAGCAAGTGCATCGACACGGAAACGGCACCGGCACTCTCACCAAAGAGGGTCACGTTGTCAGGGTTTCCTCCAAAAAACTCGATATTGTCATGCACCCACTGAAGTGCCATCATTTGATCGAACAGGCCGGCATTACCCGGCACGTCGTAGGTCCCGAAGTAAAGAAAACCGAGACTAGCGACTCGGTACTGCATTGAAACTAGGATCACATTTTCCTCAGATACGAGGGTTCTGTGATCATAGACGTCCAGGGTAGCCGACCCGGAGTAGAAACCACCTGAAAGTAATCTATGGTGATCCAACAACCACCTTCGGACACTGAACAATTTATTTTCTTATCTTAGCTTTATTCTATACAATAATCGACATTCGGTACCAACCCAACACGTGTGTGCAGAGCCGGGTACCCGGATGTCCCCCATGGTACATTTTTGCACTTCAGTTGAATAAAAAATTAAAATTTTGCTTGAGAACTTCAAATAGAGGCTACTTAGCTCAATTCTAAGCAAGTGGTGTATTCAGAATTTATTTAGGATTTTTTTTTTTACAAAAATAATCGACTTCGAAGTGTACAGACGATGCGGACACGCTCAGGGTACCCGGGTACCCACCATTTCAAAATTGAACTTTGAGTGGATTATTAATTTCTTATCAAGTCATTTGATTCATGCACGTCAACAATGCTTAGTAATAATACAATTGATGGTAATTTGATTATTTGTTATTGAATAATTTATTGTTTGTTACATTGTCCGCTAGGAACAGCAGGAGAATTTTTTGGGTGTTCTGTGTGTTTTATACCTTTGTCACTTACTTTTGATATTAGCTTATTGGAATAAAAGACAAGGAACCCATTCAAATTGCATAATTGTTTGAAAAATTGAACAAAAGGTAGGTGGGTAACCAGGTACCCCGAGCGTGGATAAAGTTGTGTGTGCACATATGGGTTAATTAATTATTTTCACTAAATAAATCAATTCTATTTGCAATTAGGTACATAATTATTGATGAAAGCATTCAAAGAAGATAACACGGAAAAAAGTGGATTTATGAGAGGTTGCAGGTAATGGGTGAAACGGGGTAACGTCCAGCTGGGTAATTGCTGGAGGGGTAAACTTGCCGTGACGAATTAAAGATTCTTCGCTGGATTTTAGAATCAAGAACAATTAAAAATATTGAAATATTTTACTTCACTGTCCAAAATGCTCTCAAAACAGGGGAAATAAGAAGATTTTTCATGAAAATGGGGGAATAAATTCTTTTATATAAAATTATTGTAGATATCATATAAAATTCAATATGAAAAGATTTTAATTCCTAAGATTTTGAGTCAAAATATCTTGCATTCTCAACAATATAGTTTGATTTTCAACGAAGAATGATTTTATTTTAAAAGAAAAACAAATTTTCAATCAAATACATTAATTTTAAACCAAATAGTTAAACTTTCAAACAAAAAAAAAAAAAAAATCAAAATGGAACACATAAACTTTCGGATAAAAAAAACTTTCCGACAACAAAGAAGCGAATTTCAAATTAGTTGAATTCAACCAAAAAAGAAGAGTTTTTATCAAAATAATTCAAGAATCCTCAACCAAAAAGATGAATTTTCCACAAGCAAGAATATTTTTCTCCCCAAAAAGAATAATTTTTAACAAAATGTGTAAAATTTCTATCAACAATGCATTTTTATCCAAATAGTAAATTTTCCAACCAAAAAGATTAATTATCCACCAAGAAAATCACTTTCCTACCGAATAATACCGATAAAAAAAATAATGATTTCAATTTGAATTTAAAAATATGATTTTTCTAAAAAACAGCTTAATGTTCATCAAAAAAGTTAATTTACAATCAAACAGTTGAATTTTCAACCAAAAAGAAGACTTTTTTAACCAAGACGATCATTTTTGTACTCAAAAGACGAATTTTCAACAAAATCCATAAATTTTCAATCGAATAGTTGAATTTTTGACTAAAAAAGATGATTTTCCAATTAGAAATATTAATTTTGAATCAAGAAGGAAATCGTTACATTTGCAATTGAAAAATTTAATTCTCAAACAGAAAGACGTATTTACAACAAAATACATGAATTTCCAATCAAATAGTTGAATTTCCACCTAAAAAAATAATAATTTTTGAACAAATAATTGAATTTTCAGCAGAAAAAGATGAATTTGTAACCAAAAATAGTACAGTTAAATTTTCAGTTAAGAATATTAATTTTCCACCAAAATTGAAACGAATTTCCAAAAAAAAGTTGAATCCTCAATCAAAACAGATTAATTTTCAACCAAAGAGCTGGATTTTTGACTAAAAAGAATGGATCCTTCACCGAACTGAATTATTTTCTACCAAAAAAGATTCATTTTCAACCAATAACTTGAATTTTCAATTAGAGAAGATCAATTTTAAAATTAAAAATATAAATTTCTAACAAAAAATGGGAGAGCCCGTTTTCATTTGGAAAAATCAATTTCGAACCGAAAAAAACGAATTTTTTAACAAAACAGTTCAACATTCAACCAAATTGTTAAATTTTGGAAAAAATGATTTTGTCACCGAAAAGATAAATTTTTAACCGAATAGTTTAATTTGTAACCAAAAAGATGAATTATTCGCCGAGAAAATTACTGTTTGTTAATTTGAAGCTAAAAAGATGATTTTTCTAATAACATCTGAATTTTCAACAAAAAGTTAATTTACAATCAAATAGTTGAATTTTCAACCAAAAGGAAGATTTTTTCACTAAGATGAATTTTCAATAAAATCCATGAATTTTCAGCCAAATAGTTGAATTTTAGACTAGAAAATATCATTTTTCAATTTGAAATATTAAGTTTAAATCAAAAAAGAAATGGTTACATTTTGAGTTTTAAAAGTTAATTTTCAACAAGATACATAAATTTCCGATCAAATAGTTGAAGTTTCAACTCAAAAAGATGAACTTTTGACCAAATAATTGAATTTTTAACAAAAAAAGATAAATTTGTAACTAAAAATGGTATAGTTAAATTTTAATTTAAAAATATTAATTTTTCACCAAAATTTAAACGAATTTACAACAAAATAGTTGAATCCTCAAACAAAACGGATTAATTTTCTACCAAAAAAAAATGTTTTTCAACCAATAACTTGAATTTCCAATTAGAGGAGATAAATTTTCAATTAAAAATATAACTTTCTAACAAAAAATGGAAAAGCCCATTTTCAGTTGGAAAAATTAATTTCGAACCGAAAAAAGGAATTTTTTGAAAAAATAGGTATAATTAATATTATTGTTGAAAAAATCAATTTTCAATCAAAAATTAAGCTTAAAAAAAGTAGTACAATTTTCAACCTAAGAGATGAATCTTCAACCAAAAAAATGTCTTTCTATAAATAATTCAGTTTTCAACCAAGTAATTCAATTTTTGAGCCAAAAAGTTGAATATTTAACAATATATATGCATTTTCAAGAAAATATTCAAATTTTCAATCAAGCATTGTTAACTGTATTTTTAACCGAGCGAGATAAATTTTGAAACAAAAATATAAAAGTAGACCTTTCAGCCAAAAAGAATAAAATTAAGTTTAAACCAAAAATTGTTGGGCTTTCTAGTTGCTTTCTACAAATTCAGTTCGCTTTTCAGAAAAACAAAAAAATTTGAAAAGAAGGAAAGAAGGGAAGTTTTTCAAAAACAGGGGAAAAAGGGAGGATTTTTAAAAAAAGGGATTCGTACTAAAACATTATCTAAGTTCCTGAAATTACTTCCGCTGAATACCCCCTCTCCTTACCCCGTTTCCTACCGTAGTTTTTGTGTTACCCCTCCTCTCTCAAATTAGCAACGTTTACCCCTTCATCAATTACCCAGCTGAACGTTACCCCGTTTCACCCATTGCCTGAAATTTTTTTTACACCCAGTTTTTTCTGTGTAAAGAATATAAGAGATGAGGATTACAGTTAGGGTTTTTTTTTTTTTTTTTTTTAGACCAGAGGAACTCACCACCGAATATCCATACCATAACGGCGGCATTTGTAGGCCTGGGTCGTGGCACAACTACATTTACATAAAGGCAGTCCTCGCTAAGTGGTGTGTTGGGATTCCACATGGTAGCCCCAGCGAAGTCACCGAAGACGGTGTCGAGGATTTGAACGCAACTATTGGGCAGTGACGTCGCGTTGAGAACCCCTTGCCAGGGTTCTGCAGGTCGTGGATGTCGAAACCTCAAAGAACCTAGAAACAATTTCAAATCGCATGATAAACTTTTTTCTGTTTAACAAAATACGTGAATTTTGAAAAAAATTAAATTTTTAATATAATAGTTGAATTTTCAACCTAAAAATATAAATTCTCAACCAAAAGTGTCATAATTTATATTTCAATCAACAAACATGAACTTTATACAAAAAAAAAATTTTCAAGACAAAAAAGACGAATTTTCAACTAATAAAGATTTTTTACTAAAGGAAGAAAATCTTATCTGAATTGTTGAACCTTCCAGCCAAAAGACGAATTTTCTCTACAAAAATTTAATTTACAAACAAAAAATATGACTTTAGCAACAAAAATGAAATTTTTAACCAAGAAAATTATTTTGTTACCAAAAAATGAGAATTTCCGACTAAAAAAGGTCAATCTTGAAAAAATGGAAAAGTTACATTTTCATTTAAAAAATTAATTTTAAACAAAAAAGATACTTTTCCCCTGAACAGTTGAATTTTCAACCAGAAATAAGCCTTCAATCGAAAAAATAAATTTTCAACGATGTTGTTTAACATGAAGTAGTTGAATTTTCAATTTAAAAATATTAATTTCCAAAAAAAAATATTTAAACTTTCAACCAAAGAGATTAATTTTCAATTAAAAATATAACTCTTGAAAAAAATGATTTCTTATCAAAGTGATTCAATTAAATATTTCAAATAAAATGGTTGAATACTTAAGCAAAGAAAAATAATTTTTAACAAAAAAGTCGCATTGTCCTTTTTAAAAAAGAAATTTCTACCAAAGCGGATTTATAAATCAAAAAGATAAACTAAAAAAAATAGTTGGATTTTCTGTTAAAAAATATTTTAGTTGACTTTTCACGTTCCAAATATAAATTTTTAACCAAGAAATAAGTTTCTACGAAAAAAATTGAATTTTCAATCCAAAAAGACGAATTTTTACCCAAGAAGGATGACTTTTTAACTAAATTCTTGAATTCTCTAACCAGTAGTTGCATTTTTATCCAAAAAACATTACATTTCTCTGGGAACGGACCAATTTCTTATTTAAAAAGAGAACAAAACTCTAAAGAATAGTTGAATTTTCATCCAGGAAAGATTCCAGTTCACTTTTCAAGATTAATATATGAATTTTTTAACAAAAAAAAAGTTTCTACGAACAAAATAGAATTTTCAATCCAAAAAGACGAATTTTCACCCAAAAAGGATGACTTTTTAACAAAATTCTTGAGTTCTCTAACCAATAGTTGCATTTTTATGCAAAAAACTTTAAATTTCTCTCAAAATAGATTTATTTCTTATTTAAAAAGAATTTTTTTTTTAAATAGTTGAATTTTCATTCAGGAAAGATTCCTATTGACTTTACAAGATAAATATATGAATTTTTCAACAAAAAATAAGTTTCTACGAACAAAATTGAATTTTCAATCCAAAAAGACGAATTTTCACCCAAAAAGGATGACTTTTCAACAAAATTCTTGAGTTCTTTAACCAATAGTTGCATTTTAATGCAAAAAACATTAAAATTTTATTAAAAAAAAATAATTTCTTATTCAAAAAGAAAACCAATTTTAAAAAAATAGTTGAATTTTCATCCAGGAAAAATTTCCATTGACTTTTCAAGATTAATGTAATAATTTTTAACAAAAAAATGGCAGTGTCATTTTAAAAAAGAAATTTCTACCAAAGCGGATTTATAAATCAAAAAGATAAATTAAGAAAATAGTTGAATTTTCTGTTAAAAAATATTTTAGTTGACTTTTCACATTCCAAATATGAATTTTCAACCAAGAAATAAGTTTCTACGAAAAAAATTGATTTTTCAATCCAAAAAAAAGAATTTTCACCCAAAAAGGATGAAATTTTAACAAAATTCTTGAATTCTCTAACCAATCGTTGCATTTTTATCCAAAAATTTTAAATTTCTCTCAAAACAGATTAATTTCGTATTTAAAAAGAGAATACATCTCTAAAAACTAGTTTTATTTTCATCCAGGAAAGATTCCAGTTGACTTTTCAAGATTAAGATATGAATTTCTTAACGAAAAATAAGTTTCTACGAACAAAATTGAATTTTTTATCCAAGACGAATTTTCACCCAAAAAGGATGACATTTTAACCAAATTCTTGAATTCTCTAACCAATAGTTGCATTTTTATGCGAAAAACATGAAATTTCTCTCAAAACAAATTAATTTCTTATTTAAAAAGAAAACAAATTTTTAAAAGATAGTTGAATTTTCATCCAGGAAAGATTCCCGTTGACTTTTCAAGATTAGGATATGAATTTTTTAACAAAAAATAAGTTTCTACGAACAAAATTGAATTTTTCATCCAAAAATACGAATTGTTACCCAAGAAGGATGAATTTTCAACAAAATTGTTGAATTCTCGATCCAATAGTTGCATTTTCATAAAAAAAGATCTAATTCCTCTTAAAACAGATGAATCATCAATAAAAGGACAATTTTTTTTTAAGTTGACGTTTTATCAAGAAAAGCTTTCAGTTCATTTTTTAACACCAAAATATAAATTTTAACAAAAAGTAAATTTTCTACGGAATAGTTAAATTTTCATCAAAAAACTAGAATTTTCAACCAAAAGTATGACTTTTTAACAAAATAGTTTTATTTTCAACCAAGCAGTTGCATTTTTAATCCAAGAAGGATGAAATTTCTCTTAAAGCAGATGAATTTTCAATTAGAAAAAAAATTTCGAAGAAATAGTTGACTTTTCATCCAGAGAAGACTTTAGTTCTATTTTCAACGCGAAAATATATTAATTTAACCAAAAGGTAAATTGTCTAGAGAATAGTTAATTATTCAACAAAACTGCAGAATTTTTAACCAAAAAGTATGACTTTACGCAAAAATTGTGGAACTTTAAACCAAAAAGTTGCATTTTTATCAAAGAAAGATGTAATTTCTGCTAATGCAGGTGAATTTTGAAATCAGAAAGACAAATTTTCAAAAAAGAGTCGAACTTTCAACCGAACAGTTGCATTTTGATTCGAGAAAGATTTATTATTCCTTTTGAACAGATGAAATAGAAAAAAAACTTTCAAAAAGTAGTTGAATTTTCATCCAAAGAAAATTCTAGTTCACTTGCCAACAGTAAGACAGGCAAATTTTTGAATCGAAAGACAAATTTAAAAAAAAACAGAGTAGAAATTTCATCCAAAAGGTTTTCAATAGAAGTTTCTATAGAAAAATACAAATTTTAAAGAAAAAGTAAATTTTCTAGGAAATAGTTGAATTTTCAACAAAGAAATTGAATTTTCGTTGAATAAGGTTTTTCGTCGATCATAGGGGGTAAATTTCAATAAAAATCCACAATTTTGTTTTGTAAAGTTTCGTCAGCTTGGTTCGCTGACCTCTTCAGACTGAAATTTTATTTAAAAAAAAAGAAACAACATCTAGAACTAGTACAAAACACGAATTTTTTAATGATTTAAAAAATGGTTGCACTTCACCTTATATAACGCTGTCAAGACATACGAAAATTTTAAAATTAGAAATCCGAGATATTCATCACCATATTCAGTATTTAAACAAATTATTGAGAAGCATTAAAGAACAAGTTACTAATTCTGATATTGAAATTAATACTATAAGAAAATTCTTGGAATTGTCTAGTAAAAAATTTAAAACTGTTCTTCGTAATTATAATATCCATCATAGAAAAAAATTTGAAAATTTGTTATTAGATAACGGCCGTTGCAAAAGTGTAAATAGAGACACTTGGGTTAAGAACCTGACTAAAAAACAAATCCCTTCTGATGTTATTGATATTGTATCTTTGGGCCCTAATCACAGTATTCCTTCAAAATTTTCTCCCAAAGATGCGATTAATGTGATTAAAAATATAGAAACGTCTTTACAATCACTAGACATGACAGATATTACAAAAAACGAAATAAGAGACCAACTGACTAGAAACATATGCAGTAATACAAAAAAGGACACTCATATTTCTGTCGAAGAAAGATCCTTTGCTAGAAAACTAAAGGCCACAAAATCTTTCATCAGTAAGAATCCAGATATCTTTTTCACAGTTGCTGATAAAGGAAATGTTTCAGTTTGTTTGTATAAAAAAGATTACATGAAAAAAATGAATAATATTTTGTTGGAT
>CAKNXH010002141.1:0-15476 GCA_932178445.1 Andricus quercusramuli | reverse complement strand
TGTAAATTTTGACTTTCTAACATTGACCATCCATTTTTCTCCGTGTAGTTGACAAGAAAAACATTTAGTTTCTTGTCTACTTAAAAAATTTTAAATTTTATGTGATGTCTTGACAGCGTTATATAAGGTGAAGTGCAACCATTTTTTAAATCATTAAAAAATTCGTGTTTTGTACTAGTTCTAGATGTTGTTTCTTTTTTTTTAAATAAAATTTCAGTCTGAAGAGGTCAGCGAACCAAGCTGACGAAACTTTACAAAACAAAATTGTGGATTTTTATTGAAATTTACCCCCTATGATCGACGAAAAACCTTATTCAACTATTTTATTTATTTACTCAGACGCATAACATCGCAAGCTTACTTTCACCATCGATTAATAAGAATTTACTTTTCGACATAATTTGGTATTTATTGATAAATATTAGATATTGTTTATGATTTTGTAAATCTCACCGATGGGTTTCTGTGCATAAGGGATGCCGAACCAAGCGTCGACCTTCTTGCCGGTGGTAGCAGTCAAGGTCTTACCCTTCACCCGACCATTTAGTATTTTGACGACCAGAGGATCGTCCTCCGGGTTCGAGGCAAGCGGCTCGGCCCGCGGTAACTCCTCGTTGACCTCTATCGATCTCATGTTCTTCGGCTCCTCGTGCGACAGATCCGCGTGGTGTCTACTTCTGTGAGGTGGCGAACACCTTCCAAGGTCAAGGCCAAGGATCGTCAGGAACATCACCGCCAATACTCTTGTCTCCACCCTCACCACCCATCTTCTTTCATTATTAGGCATCGTGTCCTCACCTGAAAAATTATATTCAAATACAATTTTACTAAGGTAAAGGTACCTATCATGAAACATGTCCCAATTATGAAACAGTTTGACAAATAATTCGATTTTTAAATAATTTCAAGGTATATTTTTAATACAAATCACTATATTAACAATTATGAAAGTTAGGCTTCTTATCTATATAAAAATCCAGTATGATTCTGAAGTTTTAAACACTGAAAAATAATTTTAATTATCTAACCTCCACACTCGGGAAAATTGACTGCCATTTATCCGAGTCAGAAGGCTTGATACCTATAATTTGTTTTATTTCGTGTATTCACAAATTTTGATTATTTCACATGTGTAATACATTAAATGACAGCTTAAGGTTTATAGATTTGAGATTACTGCGCTTTTTCTCTATTTGGATGCAACTTTATTTATTAATTAGTGGTTTCATAATAGGTACACTTTTTTGAAAATGGTCCCTATTTATGGAACGCAGAAACATGGGTGTTTCATATCGAAGGGCACGTTTTCAACGCTTGCTCCTATTTATGGAACAGAGGAACTTTTTCAATAAAATTTGTTTTTCATTATATTCATATGTACTATGTTACGTTATTATCATATAATACTCAAACTTTGAGTTGAACAAATTAATTGTCAACCAAAAAAATATTAATTTTCGACAAAATAGTTGAATTTTCAACCAAAGTGATCAATTTTCAAATAAAATGATGAATTTTTAATTGGAATAAGTGAATTTCAAACCAAAAACATAAATTTTCAACTAAAATGACGACTCTTTCAACTGAAATGGTGGAATTTTCAACCAAAAAGATGAATATTCAACCATGAAGATTAATTTTCTAATATATTTTCTATATATGAATTTGCAACCAAGTTGTTAAATTTCCAACTGAGAATGAATAATTTCTAACCAATAGTTGAATTTTACAAAAAAAATGGAGAAGAATGTTCAACAAAACATAGAATAGTTGAACGTTAAGTTAGACAAATTAATTTTTAACGAAAAAAAGCAATTTTCAATCAAACAGTTCAATTTTCAACTAATGTGATGAATTTTCAACTGAAATGATGAATCTTCAACTGGAATAGTTGAATTTTATACCAAAAAGGTACAAAAAATTTCCACCAAATATTTTAATTAAAAAAAAAGATCAATCATCAATCAAACAGTTAAACTGTTGTCTGAAAAGATACTTTTTTAACCAAAAATAGAATAGTTAAATTTTCTGTTCAAAAAAGTAATTTCAAAAATGAAAAAAATATGAATTTTTAACCAAAGTGATCAATTTTCAAATGAAATGATGAATTTTCAACTGAAATAATTGAATCTTAAAACAAACAGATAATTTTTCAATTAAAATGATGAATCTTTCACTGAAATGGTTGAATTTTCAACCAAAATGATGAATCTTCAACTGGAATAGTTGAATTTTATACCAAAAAGGTACAAGAAATTTTCACAAAATATTTTAATTGAGAAAAACATCAATTATATCAACCAAACAGTTAAGCTGTCGTCTAAAAAAGATACATTTTTGATCAAAAATAGAATAGTTAAATTTTCTTAAAAAAAAAGCAACTAATTTCTAACAAAAAAAAAGCGAACTTCCAACAAAATAGTTACATTTTCAACTGGAATAGATGAATTTTCAGTTAGAAAAATTGATTTTCAGCAAGGTCATTAAATTTTCAATCAGAAATGAATTTTCAATTAGAATGATGAATCTTCAACTGGGATAATTGAGTTTTATACCAAAAAGGTACACAAAATTTTCACCAAATATTCCCATTTTTAAATGAAAGAGATCAATTATCAATTGAACAGTTAAATTTTCGTCCAAAGAAGATAACATTTTAACCAAAGATGAAATAGTTATATTTTCTGTTTAAAAAAAAACAACTAATTTCTAGCAAAAAAGGAAAGATTTTTCAACAACATAGTTAAATTTTCGAAAAAGTGAGCATTTTGTAAATCTAATTTTTAAACGCGATAATATGTTATAAATAATTCCGTGTTTTAATATATTGTTCAAAAATCATCAGAGAATAAGAATCAATCATAAATTTTGATGTTGAATAATTTTAAGCCACTCTTATGGGTCCCCAAAGAAAACCCCATAAGTGTCAAATGTGAATTTTACGTAATATTGCGATTTATTGACGCTTTTTGAAAGTTTTTTAAAAATAAATAATCATTGATCAGTAATTTACGAATACCCAGTTATTTGTTAACTAATAATCAATTGTTTAAACAATTTTTAATTTATTTGAACATCTAAGAGTGTTCTTAAAAAGCAAAGTAGAACATAAAAATTCTCGTTAGTAATTCTAATTTACATATAACTTTTTTATATAAACGTAATTATATGGTCCTTCTAACTTGAAAATAGTATTTTACTGCTTTTTAGTATTTCAAATAGGTTTTTCCAGGCAAAAAAAATCCGCTCAGGGAAATATTTTTATTTCATCAAAAATGGTTCCCCAGAAGCATTCAAAACAATCTCTTATTCGTAACTTTGGGGTACCTGAAAATAGCATTTAACATTTTTAAAGGCCACCGTGTATTTTACTACTAGTAGAAAATTTACCCGATACAAATTTTATTCGCAATACAAATAAATAATTCATTGCAACTTACAGATTCTAAAAAAATTTCTGGGGTAATTTTGTTTTTTCTTCTACATGTTAAAAATATAATCAAAGAATTATCCACATTTGTCTGAGTTCTTAACTTTTAATTATAAAATTTTTATTTTATAAATTAATATAACTATGAAATTATGAACTAAAAAATTATAAATTTAATTAAAATTGAATTAAAGAAATTAAATTAAAAATTGAATTAATTTAATTAAAATTTAAATTATATAAAAATGCAATATAGCAAATTTCCATTTTAATCTCAATTCTAGATGCTCGAATTTGAACCATCCCGGAAGAGGATCAGACTAAAAGAAAAGCTTCCAGCATAGGGAATTAAACAAATTTCCCTCATTTTGATTATTTTTGTTTCACAAAAATAAATTTTTAAATAAGAATATTAATTTCCTACCAAAGAAGAATTTTCAACAACATACGTGAATTTTCAACCAAATGGTTGAATTTTTAACTAAAAAAGAGAAATTTTCAACCCAAATTGAAATAGTCAAATTTTTCGTTCGAAAAATTACTTTTCAACAAAAAAAAAACAATGTTTCAACTAGTTGAAAGCAACGAAAAGAAAATTTTTGATAAAATAGTTGAATCAGCAAAAAAGTAGGTGAAGTTTCAACAAAGAATATTAATTTTCGACCCAAAAAGGAGAATTTTCAACCAAAAGGTTGAGTTTTAAATCTACAAAATTGACAGTTTTAGGAAGCAGTTGACATATAAACCAAAAAAGATGAATTTTTGATAGAAATTTGATTTTCAAACGAGAAAGTTCAATTTTCAACAATATACATGAATTTTCAACAAAATGGATGAATTTTCAACAAACCAGATTAATTTTCTACCCAAAAGGACGAATTCATAATAAAAAAGATCAATTTTTTTCCAAGTAGTTAATTTTTCATCCTCTAGAGGAAAAATTGTCCACCAATAATGAAATAAATACATTCTCAAATTAAAAAAAAAAAATTAGGTGGAGAAAAAAACAAATTTGCAATAAAATAATTGAACTTTCAATCAAAAAGATCCATTTTCAACCAAATAGTTTTTTTCAATCAAAAAGATTAATTATCCACCAAGAAGATTAATGTTTTATCGAAAAATACGAATTTTCAACCAAATTTTTTAATTTTGAAGCCAAAAAGATGAATTTTCTACGAACCAATTGAATTTGCAACTAGAAAAGAAGAAAATTCCTGATAAAAATATCAATATCTAACTAAAAATGGAATATTTAAATAATCAGTTTTGAAAATTGCTTTTTAACAATAACAAAAAACGAATTTTGAGCTACTTGAATTCAACGAAAAATTTTTTTTTCAATAAAATAGTTGAGTCTTCATCCAAATAGATGAATTTTCAACAAATGAGAATAATTTTCTAACCAAAAACAGGAAAGTCAATTTTCACTAAAGAAAGAGTAATTTTTAACAAAATAGTTAAATTATCAACTAAAAAAATAAGTTGTAAACCGAAAGTAAAATTGTTAAATTTTCACTTAGAAAACTTGATTTTCAGCAAAAAAAAAACTAATTTCAAACTGGTTGAATTCGACCGTTAAAGAAGATTTTTTTTCACAAAACAGTTGAATCGTCAACCGAAAAAATAAATTTTCAACAAACAAGATTAATTATGTACTCAGGAAATAAAACCGTTGAATTTTCAACTAGAAAAGATAAATTTTCTATTAAAAATATTAACTTTTAACCAAAATTGGAATAGCTACATTTTCCGTTAGAAAAATTAATTCTAAAAAAAAATAATTTTCAATAAAATGTTTAAATTTTCAACCAAAAAGATGCACTTTCAACTAAAAATTTTAAATCTTTAAAAAAAATACTTCTCAGCAAAAGTGTTCAATATTCAACAAAATTTGCAAACAGAGAATTGAATTTTCTACTGAGAAGATAACTCTTCAACCAAATAATCAAATTTTTAACGAAAGAAAGTAAATTTTCATCGAAAAATGGTATATATGAATTTTCAGTTAAAAAATTTATTTCTAATCCAAAAATGAAACGAATTTCGAACAAAATAGTGAAATTTTCAACAGAAGAGAAGAATCTTGAACCGAGAAATTAAATTTATTCTAAAGTAGTACAAAATATGAATTTTCAACGAAAAATGTAATACATAATTTAATGTCAATTGTTCTTGGTCGACAGGTCGAAGATGAATATTTTCTAAATATTGATTTTCATTTCGAAATTATGAAGAATTTATCTCGAGCAATTTTTTCTTTACAGCCCTTACAAGTTGAATGAAATACTGATTGAATAAAAATATTGATTTTAGTCCAAAAAACAATTAACATCAAATTATTTAATAAATTTTATCTGGTCAAACCATAACATCAAAAAATATGAAAAATGTAATAGTCGATATTTCAACAAAAAAGGATTTTAAATTTAAAACAAAAAGAGTTGAATTTACCCTAAAAAGACGAATGTCAAACAAAATAGTCCAATTTTTACCCAAAGAGTTGAATTTTCAACAAAAAACAAAAATTATTTTCAACCGAATAATTGAATTTTCTATCGAAAAAATTAATTTTCCACCAGCAAAAAATGAATAACGGAATAGTTGAAATCTCTTTGGAAATGAAAAAATTTCCTTTAAATCTTCCAGAAATTTTCCTTGAAAATTATTTTTTCCAAATAAAAAAATATTTTGAAATTTTGAATTATTTTCGTTCTTTTCAGAACCTCTAAACATTTTTAATATCTACTGAAATGATTTGAATTTGTTCTTGAAATTTAAAGAAAAATTGCATGAATTCATCAAACTCATAAATATATAAAATTCAAAAACTGTTCTAACATTTTATTCTAACATTTTTAATATTAACATTTTAATTTTATTCTAAAGTTATCCTAATATTTGAAAAAAATTCTGCATGATTAGAAAAATTGCCTTAAAATCTTTTAGATTCTTTTTTTGATGATTTTAGTTATCTTTTGTAATATTTTGAAAGCTTTCCTAAACTTTTTCTACAAAATCTTCAACAAACTTTTTTTTGTTTTAGATTTTTTAAATCCTTTCAATTGTTAAATTATATTTGAATCTTTTTAAAACTTTTAATTATCTCTTAAGCTTACTCTAATTTTTTCAAAACTTGTAATCTTGCAAAATTTCAAAATGTTGCTTCAAAATCTTCTACATTCTTTTTCGAAATTTCAGGAAATCATATGAAACGTTTTGAAATCTTTTTCAACTTTCTCTTAAAGTTAATTTTTCAAAATAATAAATCATTTGAAATTTTCTCAGGAATCTAAAGCCATTTTTTTGACTGTCTTGAAACTATTAAAAATTCTTAAAAACCTTTTTTTTTCAAAAATTTGAAAATCTAAATTTTGTTTAAAATGTTGTGAAATGTTCTTAGGATTAAAATTATTTTGGAATCTTTTTAAGACTTTTAATATATCTTCTGAAATAATTAATTTCTCCTAAAAAAGTTTAAATCCTGTGAAATTAAAATAATTGTCCTGAATTCTCTCAGATTCTTCTTTGACGTGTTTTGAAAACTTCAAAACCTAAAATCAATTTCATTTGTCTCATCTTTCCAAAAGTATGAAAAACATTACAAATTATAGCACGAAAGCAAAATGTTCAAAACAGGATTATTTCCAATTATTTACAAGAAAAATGTCAGATATAATAAAGTTTTTTCGAATAATTATTGTTGACATGTTGAGCGATTTGGAAAATGTCATTGCAAATACTATTTACACAAACAATTTCAGATGTAACAAATTCGTTAAAATTGTTCAGTATTTGTGACACGTTCAGGGGGATGCTTCCTGGGTCTGTCCTGACTGGGCGATCTGACTGCCGTTTTTTGATAGTTAATTCTGGCCAATGGCGACGACATCCCCTTCAAAGTACTTTCCTTTGAAAGCGACAACCTTCTTCCAACGAACCTCCCATTTTCAAAAGCACTCTTTAAAGTCACGTTTCGGAATAGCTAACAGCTGCTTCATCGTATTCTGTTTTATTTTCTCTACGTCTTGAAATCGTTTTCCTTTTAGAGGATACTTCAATTTGGCAAACAGCCAAAAATCACAAGCAGCCTGGTGAGGACTGTATGGAATTTGCAGAAGTTGTGTAAAACCGTGTTTCACCAGAAATTGCTGAATGAGCTGCGATGAATGAGTTACTTTTCCACTAATCAGGCCGTTTTCTTCTTACTGCGTCACATAATCGCTTGAGAACTTCTTGATAATAGTCTTTCTTTACCTTCTGATCTTTCGAAGCGTATTCATGACGCATAACATCTTTCTGGTAAAAGAAAACACTGAGCATTGCCTTGTTTTGTTTCCGATTTTCCACTGAAGTAAGACCACTTTTGAATCGCCTGAATCACTTTTTAATTAGAGTTTCACTCATAGAATCATCAGCATGCACTTGAATGGAAACGATGCAAAATTTAATGTACCATCTTTGTTCGGTGCGATTCGTCATCCTGAAATGCGACGCGTACGTGTCTAGATGTTTACGCAACTATGTACCCCGAGGGTTCAACCACTCTCAAATCATATTTTTTTAAAATAAAAAGTAAAATTAAAAAGGGGGGAGGGGTTATTATTTCGTACGGTCTTTTATGTGAGCATTGGGGGGGGGGTATTTTTACTATGAGTACATAACATTTCTAATCTTTTCCTAAAAAAGAACTGACAACAATTTTAAATTTATAAATGTAAAATTTTATTACAACATTTTCACTTAAAATAATTTTCAATCAAGGAAAAGGAAATTTTCAACAAAATAGTTGAATTTTTAAACAAACTGATAAATCTTCGATAGAAAAATTATTTATCAACACAAAGTGTAATAGTTAATATTTCCAAAATGGAACACAAAAATATACATTTTCTATTAAAATAATTGAATTTTTTACTAAAAAAGACAAGTTTTTGATAAAAGTGAACATACAACTGAAGAAGTTCAATTTTATGACAAAAATAGAATAGCTATATTTTTAGTAAAAAAAAAAAGAATTTGCAAGCAATTTGTTGAATTTTTGAAAAAAGAAATTATATTTTAACTACAATGATATATCTACAATCAAAAAAATAAATATGTCATCAAATAGTTGAATTTTCAACCCACAAGATAAATTTTCTACCAAAAATTACAAATTCTCAACAAAATAGATGAATTTTTAACTAAAAATAGATAAATTTTCAACAAAAAATAGAATGGTTCAATTTTTAATTATGGAAATAAGTTTTTAGGCAAATAAAATAAAGTTTCAACAAAATAGTTAAATTTTCAATAAAAAAACTAATTTTAAACCAAAGAAATGAAATTTTTACCAAAAAGATTAATTTTTAACTAAATACATGAATTTTGAACCAAAAAGGTTAATTTGCTACCAATAAAGGGCAATTTTTCAACAAAATAGATGAATTTTCATCTCAAAAATTTGAATTTCTAACGAGGAATAAAATAGTTCAATTGACAGTTCAAAAAATAGGGTTTTAAGTAATTAAACTAAATTTTCATCGAAAAAGTTAGATTTTTAACCAACCAAGTAAATTTTCCAACAAAAAGATTAAATATCTACAGAAAAAATTTTCGACAAAAACTTTAGTTAAACTTTCAATGACAACAAAAAATTGAAAAAAAAAAATTTAACGAAATAAATGAATTTTCAACCAAAAGGATTAATTTTCTACCAAAAAGTCCAGTTTTTGGCAAAATACTATAATTTTCAACAAAATATTTCATTTTTTTAATGGAATTTTCAACCTAATAGTTGAATTTTTAAGCAAAAAGTGAATTAGTCACCAAGAAGATTAACATTCTACCACAAAATACAAAGTTTCAACAAAATACGGAAATTTTCAAACAAATAGATGAATTTTCAACTGAAGAAGATTGGTGCTCAACCAAACAATAAATAGCTACGTTTTCAGATTAAAAAATTAATCTTCAATGAAAAATAAAATTTGAAGCCAAATAAATTAAGTTTAAACCTGAAAGATTAATTTTTGTTTCGAAAAAGAGATTAATTTTCAACGAAATCCATAAACTTTCAACCAAATGAGTGAATTATTTACCAAGAAGATTAATTTCCTACCGTTTTGAAGGGATTAAAAAATAATTAAAACTTATAAGATATTTCAGGAATTTTGATTTCAAAAGATTTCCTCGAATTTCGGAAAAGAGTAGAAGATTTCAAAGAAAAATGTTTCAATTCGGTATGATTGATAAATTAAAAAAAAAAGAGTAAACTCAAGAAATATTTAGGAGATCTTAAGAGATTGAAGACGAATTTTAAACTGTCAAAGATATTAAAAAGTGCAGATTTTTTTAAAAAGACTTCAAAGAATTTTGAAAGGTTTCACGCGAATAAACAAATTTTCTTAAAATTCCTAGGAAAATTTGAAAGATTTCAAGGCAATTTCTTTACATTTTGAATGATTTTCGAAAATTTCACGAAAAATGCGAGTTAGCTAAAAATGTTTCAAGGAATATGAGAGGTCTTATATATTCAGAAATCTTCTCTTATTTTCACAAGAATATTATAAAATTCATATTTATATGTACTTAAAAACAAACTTATGATACTTCTTTTCTTGTAAGTAATTTCAATATTTGTGTGACAAGAAAAAATATTTAAACTGAATCCCTTCAATTAAACTGAATCCCTTAAATTCTACGAACAAACCTCAAAAGCAGCGATGGGATTTATGGAAAATTTATCAACTAAAATATTTAACAAATCCAAGCTTAAACCGGAAGTTTGGTGCCGTTACGTTGACGACACTTTTGCCATGTTCATGGACTAGATGAACTGCACATTTTCTTCGATTCCATCAATCAGTTACACCCTAATAGCAAGTCCACCAAGGAAATTGAACAAAACGGAACATTGCCTTTCTTGGACGTACTAGTTTACAAATGTCTGATAACACATTAGGACATGAAGTTTACCGAAAACCTACCCATACAGATACCTAAATGCTTCCTCCCATCAAACAAATTAATAAAGCAATAAGAAAATACACTAAAAAAAAAAACAAATCAACACAACCTACTAAAGAAAGAGAGAGAAAAACGATCACCATCCCACCCTACATTCAAGGTATCACAGAACAAATAGGGAGAATTCTCAACAAACACATTCAACAACACAAACATCCAAACAATATTTAAGCCACCTGCAAAAATAGGACAACTTCTAAACAACCCTTAAGACAAAAAGGCACCTCCCAGTGATGCCGGAGTATATAAAATCCCTTGTTCTTGTGGCAAAGTCTATATTGGAGAAACCGGGAGGGCGGTGAGCCAACGTGTGGAGGAACATGAGAGTAAAGTCAGGCTAAAACATTTCATGCAATCAGCATTATCTGAGCATCATATCGAAACAGGACATAGCATGTTATTTGACAAAACAACCATCATCGTAAAAGCGTACAATATTTTTCCATGAAAACAAAGAGAAGGAATCAAAATCTTAAAACACCCTGTCTCACTGATATCTACTTCACCTTCAATAACCAATTCAACTAATAAACCTCAGGAGCAGCGATTGGATATTCAATCTCACCTATAATAGCCAACATCTTTATGCAAAATTTAGCAACTAAAATCTTTAACAAATCCACGCTTAAACCGGAAGTTTGGTGCCGTTACGTTGACCACACTTTTGCCATGTGAAGACATGGACTAGATGCACAAGTTCTTCGATTCCATCAATCAGTTACACCCTAATAGCAAGTCCACCAAGGAAATTGAACAAAACGGAACATTGCCTTTCTTGGACGTACTAGCTTACAAATGTCTGATAACACATCAGGACATGAAGTTTACAGAAAACCTACCCATACAGATACCTATATGCTTCCTCTCATCAAACAAATTAATAAAACAATAAGAGAATACACTAAAAAAACAAATCAACACAACCTACTAAAGAAAGAGAGAGAAAAACGATCACCATCCTACCCTACATTCAAGGTATCACAGGACAAATAGGGAGAATTCTCAACAAACACATTCAACAATACAAACATCCAAACAATATTTAAGCCACCTGCAAAAATAGGACAACTTCTGAACAACCCTTAAGATAAAAAGGCACCTCCGAGTGATACCGTCATACCGGAGTATATAAAATCCCTTGTTCTTGTGGCAAAGTCTATATTGGAGAAACCGGGAGAGCGGTGAGCCAACGTGTAGAGGACCATGAGAGTAAAGTCAGGCTAAAACATTTCACGCAATCAGCATTATCTGAGCATCATATCGAAATAGGACATAGCATGTTATTTGACAACACAAACATCATCGCAAAAGCGTACAATATTTTTCCAAGAAAACAAAGAGAAGCTAAATCTTAAAACACCCTGTCTCACTAATACCTACTTCAACTTCAATAACCAATTCTACTAACAAACCTCAGGAGCAGCGATGGCATCTCCAATCTCACCTGTAATAGCCAACATCTTTATGGAAAATTTAGAAACTAAAATCTTTAACAAATCCAAGCTTGAACCGGAAGTTTGGTGCCGTTACGTTGACGACACTTTTGCCATGTTCATGGACTAGATGAACTGCAGAAGTTCTTTGATTCCATCAATCAGTTACACCCTAATAGCAAGTCCACCATGGAAATTGAACAAAACGGAACGTTGCCTTTCTTGGACGTACTAGTTTACAAATGTCTGATAACACATCAGGACATGAAGTTTACAGAAAACCTACCCATACAGATACCTACATGCTTCCTGCCATCAAACAAATTCATAAAGCAATAAGAAAATACACCAACAAATCAACACAACCTACTAAAGAAAGAGAGAGACAAACAACCACCATCCTACCCTACATTCAAGGTATCACAGAACAAATAGGAAGAATTCTCAACAAACACAACATCCAAACAACATTTGAGACACCTGAAAAAATAGGACAACTTCTAAACAACCCTTAAGATAAAAAGGCACCTCCCAGTGATACCGGAGTATATAAAATCCCTTGTTCTTGTGGCAAAGTCTATATTGGAAAAACCGGGAGAGCGGTGAGCCAACGCGTGGAGGAACATGAGAGTAAAGACAGGCTAAAACATTTCACGCAATCAGCATTAGCTGAGCATCATATCGAAACAGGACCTAGCCATGTTATTTGACAACACAACCATCATCGCAAAAACGAAGAATATTTTTCCATGAAAACAAAGAGAAGCAATAGAAATCTTAAAACACCCTAATAACATCAGTAGGAACAATGGATATTATACAAATTCGATTTGGCTTTTTTTCCTCCCAGGTTTTTTAAAGAAGACTTGATTGGCCATTCAATTTCGACTAGACCCCACCATGGGGTGCTCTGGCCAATCAGCCCTGAAGAAGTGAACTGCAATGCTCACCAAACGTCGCTAACATTCATGGTTTCGCACACGATTGAAACCCGAAAAAGCTTTAAAGTATTTTAATTTAAATTTATCAGATGAAATACTTGTTTGGCTTTGATTCAAACACATTTATTCTTTATTTGGTCGCCTCCTCGTAAAAATATCTTTCTCGGTCTCATGTGGATTTTCATACCGGATATCTGATTTATTCAGACCAGTATCGAGTTCGAGGCAGTTCAGCCTTGACGCAACTAGCTAGCTTAATTTTCCTCTGTCGATAGCATGCACAGATTGTCGATTCGAGTACAGAACTCGACACTGCAGTCATAAAATAAAGTCACAAAGTCCTAAAGATATTAAACCTCAATCTCATTCCAACTTATAACATATCTGTCTTTAGCATACAAAGATAGATGAGGTGCAACAAATTACAATATGTGACTGGAATTTTTTCAGTAGGAAATTGGTTTCTTCCAATCAATTTTTTATTAGTTATCAACTAGCATATTTAAGTTTTAAAAATATAATTTCTAAAACTTCATCTCTCGTGTCGCAAAAAGGAAACGTAACTACATTGATTAGCAAACCATTTATTAATGGTTGTAGTGTGACTTTAGGGGGCGTGCATAAATTACGTAGTTTTTTCTGAACATTTGAACTACATACCCCCCCCCCCCCCCAAGTAATTTCTACCAATTATATTTTTTTGTCAATTTACTTAACGTTATTTAAAAAACAACTTGAGACGATTTGGATTGAGAGGTGAGGGACGGAGAGAAGAGGAAGGGCGTACAATCTCACTGTTCCTTATGAATTGAACAAAAAAATTAATTCTCAACAAAATAATTAATTTTTTAAATAAAAAAGATGCATTTTTGTTAAAAAATGATTTAGTTAAATTTTCAGTTGGAACAATGAGTCGTCAAAGAAAAATGAAATCAGTTGCATTTCTAACAAGAAAAAAGATAAAATATCTAGGAGAAGAGACGAATTTTCAAGTCAAAAAGATGAATTTTCACAAGAGTTGAATTTTTAATAAAAAAGAAAGTTTTCTACGAAACAGTTGAATTTTCAATAAAATTTCTTAAATTTTGAAGATTTTAAAAATCAAAAGTCAAATTTTCTATTGCAAATCTAATAAATTGAAGAAATTCCGAATAAAATTTGTTAACGTTTTTTTGTGCGTAATTTTGAAGGTTTTCCTTAATAGTTCCATTTTGAAAATTGAAAATTTTTGATTCGGAATTTGAACGAAGCAGTTTATAATTTTGAATTTTCAATATTTGCAATTTAAGTCTATTTATTATGTAATGCGTCTGATAGAAATATAATAGAAAATAGAATAATACAATACAAATTTGTCATTCGACTTAAAAATGCAACAATTTGGTAGATAATTGAACTATTTAGTTGGAAATTCTTTTTTTCTTTTTAAAATAATTTTTTCATCTAAAAATGTAGATATTCCATTTTTGATGTTAAATTTTTCGTTTATAAGTTGAAAATTCAACTATTCCGTAGAAAATTCATTATTTTGTTTACAATTCATCTTGTTTATTGGAACTTCATAATTTTGGTTTAGGATTCAACTATTCTGTTAAAAATTCGTACTTTTTATTTTAATTGACTAATTGAAAAATTATTTTATTTTTTTTTATTTTCTAAAACATTCAAATTTTTAGCTTGAAAACTTAACTATTTTGTTAAAAATTTGTCTTTTTTTAGTAGAAACTGATGGTCTTGAATTGACTTTTTTCTTCAAAATTAATATTTTTGGCTGCAAATTCAACTACTTTGGTAAAAAATTGAACTATTTTGTCGAAAATTTAACTATTTATTCGGAAATTCAACTATTTTGTTAAGAATTCATTATTTTTCTGTTGTTAGAAAACTAACCACTTGGTTTGAGGTTGTACTATCGAGTAAAAAAGTAATTTTTTTCATAATTCGAAAATATTACTATTTCTTCGAAAATTCTTCTTTCTTGGTTGAAAATCATTTTTCCTGTTGAAAATTATTCTTTTCCGCTTTCGAAATAAAATTTTTGTCTGAAACATTGGAATTCTTAGCTTGAAGCCCTAACTATGTTTTTGCAAATTTGTGTATTTGGGTAAAAAATTAATTTTCTGAGTTGGAAATTCATCTTTGTAGGATAAAAATTCAGCTAATTGGTAAAAAATTTCAACTATTTTGTTGAAAGTTGACTTATTTCGTTGAAAAATCATATATTTTCTTGAAGTAATCTTTTTTGGTCATTAATTCAACTGTTTTGTTGAAAAATTCGTCCTTTGGGATTCAAAATTGATCTTTTATGGTAGAAAAATCACCTTCCTTGGTTGAAAATTCATCTCTATTAACTGAAAATGAACTTTTTCGTCAAAAATTAAATTTGTTCTTTCGAAAATTCAACTTTTTTCTAAAAAATTCGTATTTTTGTCTGGAAAATTCAACTGTATGGTTGAAAATGCAACTACTACAATTTTCTTCATCGATTATATTCGTCTTTAATTTAACGACATGGATTCTAAATGTATTATTAGATCAGAGAAGTGTCACGTAATATGTGGACGCTCCCTTCTGTGAAATACTGGAAGGCTACCATAACTGATTTTTCTACTTAAATAAGAATGAGGAATAGCGTTCAGTAGAAGATGATTTTTTATCCAG
>CAKNXH010002140.1:123531-142899 GCA_932178445.1 Andricus quercusramuli | reverse complement strand
TTGAAAAGTTCCGGAATAATAAAATTCCACATTAATAAATTTTCGAACAATAAAATTCTAGAATTGAAAAATTACCGAAAAATAAAATTCCCGAATTGGAAGATTCCGGAATGATGAAATTCCAGAATTAGAAAATTACCGAATAATAAAACTGCCGAATTGAAAAATTCCGGAATAATAACATTTCCGAATTGAAAAATTCCGGAATAATAAAGTTCCTGAATAATAAATTTTCAAATAATAATAAAATTTTCAAACAGCTTATAATATTATAAATTGGAAAATTCCCAAATAATAAAATTCCAAAAAAATGAAATTTCCGAATAATAAAATTCCCGAATTGGAAAAATCTCGATTAATACAGTTCCCGAATTGAAAATTTCTTCGATTAATAAAATTCACGATTAATAAAATTCCAGAATTAGAAAATTTCCGAATAATAAAATTCCCGAACAATAAAATTCCCGAATTGGAAAATTCTCTATTAATGAAATTCCCGAATTGAAAGATTCTCGAATAATAAAATTCCTAAACAGTTTATAATATTACCACATTGGGAAATTCCCGAATTATAAAATTCACGAATAATGAAATTCCCAAAAAATGAAAATTCCGAATGATGAAATTCACAAAATGGAAAATTCTCGATTAATAAAATTCCCGAATAATAAAATTCCTGAATTGAAAAATTCTAGATAAATGAAATTCCCGAATTGGAAAATTGCCGAATAATAAAATTTCCGATCATTAAAATTTCTGAATGATAAAATTCCAGAATTAGAAAATGACCGAATAATAAAACTGCCGAATTTAAAAATTCAGGAATAATAAAATTCCCGAATTGAAAAATTCTGTATTAATACAGTTCCCGAATTGAAAATTTCTTCGATTAATAAAATTCACGATTAATAAAATTCCAGAATTGGAAAATTTCCGAATAACATAATTCCCGAATAATAAAATTTCCGAATAATAAAATTCCAGAATTAGAAAATTACCGAATTGAAAAATTCCGGAATAATAAAATTTCCGAATAATAAATTCCCGTATAGGAAAAATTTCGAATAATGAAATTCCCGAATTGAAAGATTCTCGAATAATAAAATTCCCAAACAGTTTATAATATTAACAAATTGGAAAGTTCCCGAAAAATAAAATTACCAAAAAATAAAATTTCCTAATAATAAAATTCCCAAATTGGAAAATTCTCGAATGATAAAATTCCTGAATTGGAAAATTGTTGATTAATAAAATTCACAAATAATAAAATTCCCGAATTGAAAAATTACGGAATAATAAAATTCCCAAACAAATTATAATATTATAATTTAAACAATTAAAGAAATTGTGTTTTTAATAAATCATATTTATTAATTAAAACTAAAATAATGAAATATTTTAATCACAATTTTTTTGCTGTTCAATTTATTTTCTTTACATTATTGTTTGAATTCGAAATAACAATAATAGAAAAAAATCTTATTTCCAAAGAATAACATAAGTACAAGATTTTTGTTACAAGAGCAATAATTTTGAAAAACTACTATGCAAACTTTAAAAAAAAATAGCATTTATAATTTTCTTTTAATTATTGATATTCCAAATTTAAACAATAATTTTAAAATTACATTGATCAAGATATTCCATTATTGAACTTGTAATGAGTAAATAATATCAGTTAAAAAATAAATTTTTCAATTGTTTACACTCGGTAATTTTATAATTTCGGGAATTTTTTATTTAGAATATTTTCTTATTTGGGAATTTTATAGTGTCAACAATTTTATTTTTCCATATTTTCCAGTTGTCCCTTTTGGATAATTGAGAAATCCTGAATATTAAAATTCCCAAACTTTTTATAATATTACCGAAATATTTATCAATTAAAAACGCAATAATTAAATATTGCGAATATATTAAACATTAAAAATAAAATTTTCTTTCATAGAAATATTTAATTATGTTTATTTATTAAATAAACGATATTGCATAAAAGAAATTTTTTGATATTTAATTTTGGTAATATTATAAACTGTTCAGTTATTTTCTATTTCAAATATTTTATTTTCCGGGAATTTTACAATTTTGGGAATTTTATTTTCTAGGATTTTTCAGCCGCCCCTTAAAATTGTGACGTCGTAAAAAATAAAATAAACGCAAATTTTCAAATTACTTTTCATACAAAAAAATTGAAATTCAATTTCAAGCAATTAGATATTTTATGGAAAGTCCTGTAAAACGTTTATTTCAATAAAAATTGTACAAAATAAGAGTTTTTATTCAAAATTCAAATTTCGAAACTTTTTCAACCTTAATTTTGGCGGGAGGTTCAAAAAACTGCTCATAAGAAATCGCCAAAAAGATCACAATGTTCTTAAAATTAAAATCTAAAATCAAAATTAAAATTTTAAATCAAATATTTACCTTAAATAATAAATAAATATAAATTTTGTAGCTGCTCAAATCTGAAACACAAATTTAAATTTGGAATTCACAAAAAATAAAAATTTTATAAAAACGCATTTATAGTTGAATGGAAGCCTTACACAACATTGGACTTGAACTTGCAAAGGCTAAAAAAATATACTCTATAATTTGGATAATTTGATGATAGCCGGTTTCTGGAAATCTTCCTGCTATCAAGTCGTAATTATTTCGTTGACACGAATCTTACATGTCTTCCTTATTATTTAATTCCCTCTCCTCTTCCCCTTAAATTTCAACGGAAAATTTTATTTTTAAACACCTCAAATAAATAGTTAAATTTTCATGGAAGCAATTTGTAATTTCTACAATATTCATCATTATTTATGATCGGTCGTCCAATTATTTATTTAACTAAATGAAAATACTATAATTACTAACGAAGCTTCAAGACAAAGTTAGAGTATTATTGTAAATCTTACTGTTATTAATTTTTTTAAACTGTAATTGGGACGACTTGAAACTCTCGAAAAATAAGATTCCCGACACTGTTAAATTCCCGAATGATGAAATTCTCAAAAAATAAAATTTCCGAATAAAAAAATTCCAGAATTGAACAATTTACAAATTAATAAAATTCCCGAGCAATAAAATTCCCAAATTATGAAATTTACGAATTGGAAAATTCTCGATTTATAAAATTTCCGAATAATAAAATTCCAGAATTAGAAAATTACCGAATAATGAAATTCCCGAATTAGAAAATTCTTGATTACAAAAATTCCCAAATCGGAAAATTATTCAATAATAAAATTCCCGAATAAAATTTTCAAATAATAATATTCTCGCATTGGGAAATTCTTGATTTATAAAATTCCCGAATAATAAAATTCCAAAATTCGCGATTGAAAAAATTCAGGAATAATAAAATTCCCGAATAATGAAAATTTGAATAATAATATTCCTGACGTATAAAATTCCCGAATTTGAAGATTCATGATTAATAAAATTCCCGGATCATAAAATTTACGAATAATGAAATTCCGGAATTGGAAAATTCTCGATCAATAAAATTCCCGGATAATAAAATTCCCGAATTGGGGAATTACTGAATGATAAAATTCCGGAATGCCGAATAATAAAATTCACGAATCGGAAAATTATCGATTAATAAAATTCCCGAATTATGAAATTTTCGAATAATAAAATTCCCGAATTGGAAAATTCTCGGTCAATAAAATTTCCGAACGATAAAATTCCCGAACGGGAAAATTATCGATTAAATAAATTCCAGAATAAATTTCCGAATCGGAGACTTACCGAATAATAAAATTCCGGAATGCCGAATAATAAAACTCCCAAATTATAAAATTCTCGAAAAATAAAATTCTTGATTGCAAAAATTCCCAGATCGGAAAATTATTCAATAATAAAATTCCCGAATAAAATTTTCGAATAATAATAATCCCGCATCGGGGAATTCTTGATGTATAAAATTCCCGAATAATAAAATTCCAAAATTCCAAAATTCGCGATTAAAGAAATTCAGGAATAATAAAATTCCCGAATAATGAAAATTTGAATAATAATATTCCTAAAGTATAAAATTCTCGAATTTGAAGATTCATGATTAATAAAATTCCCGAATCATAAAATTTCCGAATAATAAAATTCTCGATTAATGAAATTCCTGAATTATATAATTTCCGAATAATCAAATTCCGGAATTGGAAAATTCTCGATCAATAAAATTTCCGAATAATAAAATTCCCGAATTGGAGAATTACTGAATAATAAAATTCCGGAACGCCGAATAATGAAATTCCCAAATCGGAAAATTCTCGATTAATAAAATTCCCGAATTATGAAATTTTCGAATAATAAAATTCCAGAATTGGAAAATTCTCGGTCAATAAAATTTCCGAGCGATAAAATTCCCGAACGGAAAAATTATCGATTAAATAAATTCCAGAATAAATTTCCGAATCGGAGACTTACCGAATAATAAAATTCCCGAATAATAACACTCCCGAATTATAAGATTCCCGATAAATAAAATTCCCGAATTAGAAAATTCTCCATTAATAAAATTCCCGAATAATAAAATTCCCGAACGGGAAAATTACCGTTTGATTAAGTTCCAGAATTCTGGATAATAAAATTTCGGAATATTACAATTTTCTAATGATGATATTCCCGAATTATAAAATTCCCGAATAGAAAAATTCTCGATTAATAAAATTCTCGAATTGGAGAATTACCGGATAATAAAATTCCGGAATGCCGAATAATAAAATTCCCGAATTGGAACATTCTCGATTAATAAAATTCACAAATAACAAAATTTCAGAATTATAAAATTCCCGAATTGGAAAATTCTCGAATAATGAAATTCTCGAATTGGAAAATTACCGAATAATAAAATTCCGGAATGCCGAATAATAAAATTCCCAAATAATAAAATTCCCGCATTGGAACACTCTCGATTAATTGTATTGTATTGTATATTTGAACTCTCCCTTTTACGGGTTTGAGGGCCTCCGCTCCCTGTACATATAATTACATTTCATCCTTAGTCTAACTTAACCGCTACTTATTTTCTAATGCATCGCCTTAAATAATAACAATAAGATCAGTACTACTCTTAGACTACAGACAATGAGCGATCTTCCCGGGCTTCCGTTTTCTCTTACCCTCAAATGCATTTTCACCGATTTAAAAATTTTAAATTTTTACAAGTTACTTTCCTTTACACCGGATTACCCGTTTGGCTCTGCCCTGATCCCTTGCTTTCTCTTATTTCTTCCAATTTTTTCATCCACATCACTCCCTGTCCATTACCCTCCAAAATCCATCTTACACATTCATCCACACTCAACTGTCCATCTTCCTCTCCTGTACACCTCTCTAACACATGTGCCCATGACTCCACTTCGTAACCACATACTCTGCACAGATTGTCCTCTTCATCCATCCAATATCTACAAGCTCTCACTCCTTCTCCCATTCTAAATCGTATCACCCTATTCCATTTGTCTTCCTTTTTCATCTTTTGCAAATATTCTGGTTCCGTCACCCCTTTGACCATCATATACCATCTATTGTACTTCGAATCCATAATCTTTCTCCATCTCTCTTCTCCTTGTCTTACTAATAGCTCTAATTCAATCTTCTGCCAATCCAGAACCCCTTCCTGTATATCACAAACACTCCTCATTTTTTTCCTTTCTTCCTCCCATTTTGAATTTCCCCAATTGCCTCTCGTCTCCTTGTTCCGAACTTCGTCCAAGCATACTTGTGCTATTCTACTCCCCTCTCCCCTTTTCAGCTTCTCTTCAAACCTCCAGGCTCTCTTAATTTGTCTAGTTACCATTTTTTCCCTTCCTAGTTCTTCCCTTATCATGTATCCTGGACAACTCCAACTAACCCCCATTACCCATCTCAGAAATCTTTCATGTGTGCTTTCCACTTTCCTATGTTCCTTCCATCCCCAAAACTCCACTCCATAACACAACACCGCCCAAACCAACGCATCAAACAACCAAACCCTTATTCTCCGATCGTCCTTGAACCTTCTCTTTCCTATACCCCATACTTGGCCCATTACTTTACTCGCACTTTCGATTCTTTTCTTCACCTGCAAATCGTTTCCCCCTCCTGACTCAAACCAAAAACCTAGGTAACAGAACTCCTCCACACTTTCCACTGTTTGTCCGTTCATCTTCCCAACGTAACCTACTTTGATCTTTCTATTTCTGAAGCACATCACCTTGGACTTCCCTACGTTCACCGTCAGTTCTTTTGCTCCCACGTACTCTTCGAAAAGTCTTATCATTAGGTTCATTCCCTTCTTATCGTCTGCTATTAGAACTACGTCGTCCGCGTATGCTAGGGAATATAGTTTGCTATTACCTAGGATCGTCCCCCCTTTCCCTTCCTCCTTTAGCTTCTCCTCTAGGTCTGCCAGCAGCATATTAAAAAGTAGTGGACTCAACGGGCACCCTTGCCTTAGACCTCTTCCTGTCCAGAAAACCTCCCCTTTCACCCCGCGTATCTTCACTCCAATCCTGGTTTCAGTAAAAATTTCCTTTATCCTCTCCACCAGCCCTTCTTCTATTCCCCTCTTTTTCATTTCCTGCCATAGCACTTTTCTATTCACTGAGTCAAAAGCTGCTTTGAAATCTACAAACAAAGCGACTAATTTACCTCTTTTTCTCCCTAAGTTTCTGTTAACCAAGTAGTTGAGTACCTAAATGTTGTCTATTGTCCCCATCCCTTTTCTAAATCCCGTCTGGTTATGTGGGATACTTTGCTTCTCTTCTATCTGATTCTCTAACCTTTTTCTTAGAATTTCTGTGTATATTTTATAGCCCACTTGCATGAGAGTGATTCCTCTGTACTCTTCTACCTTCTTACCCTCCCCTCTCTTAACAAGCGGTACTACCAGCCCTGTCATCCACTCCTCCGGCCACCCTTCTCCTTTCCAGACCTTGTTGCATATCCTTCACATCACTTCCCTAATCCCTTCTCCTCCATACTTTATCGCTTCGTTCTCCATACCATCCTCTCCCGTGGCCTTGTTTCTTTTCAGTCTATCTATCGCCTCATTCACTTCTTCTCTTGTTATTTCGTTCGCTTCCTCCATTTCTCCCTGGACTGTCTTTCTATTTTCCCCTTTGATCCTATTTTGTTCTCCCCCTAGCAGACCCTTAAAATAATCCGTCCATTCATCCATTCCTATTTCTTCATTCACGCCCTTCCTTCCTCCTCTTTCCCTGTTTATCACATCCCAGACCCTACCTTCTTTGATTGCTTTTTCTACTTCTTCCTTGTATTTCTCTTTTCCCCTTTGCTTTTTCCCTTCCAGCATCTTCTCATGTTCTCTTTTTCTCCTGCTGTACTCCGCCTTCTCTATTTCTCCTTTCCTCCATTTTCTTACAGACTCTTTCAATCTCTCCTTACTCTCCCTGCATTCCTCGTCCCACCAGCCTCTCTTTCCCCCTTCTCTTCCTTCTTTTGTACCTATCTCATCCCTCACCTTCTCAATCGACCCTTTCAACCTTTCAATTAACGGGTCTACTCCCTCCTCCTTTTCATATCTAACATTCTCCTATTCCATCTTCTGTTCAAACACTTTTGATTTATCTACCCCACAGACTCCCATTTTCGTGTTCCTTCCCCCCCACCCCCCTCTTTCCTTTCTCTCTCTGACATGCTTATGGACGCGACCTTTCAGTGTAGCTATTACTGGGAAGTGTTCAGACCCTATCTCATTCCCTACTTTCACGCTGCATATCATATTACTCATTCTTTCTTCCGCCAGGATATAGTCTATTACTGTTTCTCCCTAACCTATAAATGTAATCTCTCCTTTCTCATCTCCTTTCATGTTGCCATTACATATTAACCATCCGGCTTCTCCTATTATGTCTAGTAACCTCCTCCCCTCCCGGTCTATCTCCCTATGTTTGGAGCTCCTTATATATGCCTCCTTTTCTTCATCCCGCGTCCCTCCCCCTTGCTCGCCAGTCCAGGCATTCAAGTCACCTCCTATCGAAACCAATTCTTCCTTCTGTTCCTCGATCCACCTCCTTATTACTCTCCAACCTTCCTCTTCCCCTCTTCTTCTATATACACGAACCACCGCTATTGTGACTTTCCCTATTATAATCCTCCTTACCATTGTTCCCTCCTTTTCTTCCCTGTCCTGCTCTGTTTTACCTTTTACTGCCAATTCTTTTCTGACCACTGAGACCATGCCGCCCATCCCTCTACCTTTAACGTGTTCCTTTCTTGCTTCTTGCATTGTCCACACACACCCTTTAGGTAACAACCTTTTCATCCCCTTCCAATCCTTCTCATCCGCCCAGGTTTCACTCATCATAATCACATCCCAATTTTCTAACTCCCGCCAGAAACCTTCATTCTCGTTCTTCAAGCCTGACACATTCCAGAAAGCTATTTTCACTTTTTCCTCCTCCCATCCCTCCCCTATCCTCCTTACTTTTCTTCTGCCTTGCTTTTTGGAAACCCCACTGTTTGCTCTCTAGCCTCTTTTGTATCTTCCTTTCTTCTACCTTTCTCAACTCTTTTTCCCTTTTTCCTTATTTCTTCTACTTCCTCGTCCCAGACCCACTCCTCCCCATTTATCCATAATCTGTCTCGCCTTATCCATGCCATGGATCCCTTTTTCCTCTCTATACATGCTCTCTGTTCTATGTGCCATCTCCTTTTCCTCTCCCTCCAAGTCAAATCCTCTTCAATTCTCTCCCTTCTTCCTTTCAATAATTTTTTGTTCTCCATAATTTTCTTTTTCTCCTCCTCACTCCCTACTTTTACTACAACCATTCCTTCTTTTCCTTCCTTCGTCATTCCTACTCTCTTAACTTCTTCTACCCTTACCCGAATTCCAACATCTATCAGCAGATTTTTGACTTCAATTTCCCCTGTTTCACTCTCTATTTTCAATCCCTTGACTACTATGTTATTTTTCCTCTTCGCCCTTTCTTCCCCCTCCAACCTTCTTTCAATCTCACTCAGTCTCTTCTTCAATCTTCCCTTCTCATTTTGCACGTTATCACTCCCTTCTACTTTTCCCGCACTCTCTGTTTCCTTCCCCATATGCTCATTCCTAACTTCTAATTTGCTTACCCGTTCTTCCAGTTGTTTTATCTCCCTATTTGTCTGTTCGTCAATCTCTCTCTGTCTATTCTCTATGGCCTCTAGTTTACTCCATACCTTGTCCTTCTCCTCTTTCCAGAGTTTATCCCGCTCTTCCCACTTTTCTCTTACTTTTCTCACTTCTCCCCTAACTTCTTTCCCCTGCCTATTCATATCTTCCAGACTCTTCCTTGTTTCCTCTCTAAACCCTTTTATGAGGGCTGCTAGCTTCTCAAACATCCTCCCATCCCCCCTATCTCTGCCTGGAGTTTTTCGTTTAATCTTCAATTTCTTGTTATCCTTGTCCCTTTCAGAATCATCTTCCCCTTCCTCTCTTTGCCTTTTACCTTCCCCTTCACTGCTAGTCACGTTCCCCTTCTTTTGCCATTCACTTAGACTCCTATTCGAGCCCGCGCTACCTAGCCTGTTGAGGCGCTGTAAATTTGAAGGTCTCCCGCGTTTCTGGCTCGTGCCTGATCCCCTTCTCTCAGCTGAGCCGACCCTGGTCGGTGTCTCGAACGTCTCGTCAACGCTACTGTCAATTTCTCCCTTCTCCCCACTAACCGCGCTCTCAACCACTTCCGCTCTTGCTTCTTCCACTCCCTGTCCTCTGTCGCCCGTTTGTGGACTTGGTATGGTCGGCATACCTACCTTACCAAAGAGTCCTCGATGTTTCCCGCTCTTAGCTTGCCTACCTCTTGCCCCCCTTGCCCGACAGCTATTTTCTACTCCTAACCTCAAAAAAAAAAATTTGCACGTTCCAACTTTCCATTCTCACAACTTTTTTCTGATTCCCTTCACCAAAGCCAAAAAACGCAACACTTCACACAAACGAGTTCTCTCACGATCGGTACCGAAAACGGAAGTCCACTCTCAATTAATAAAATTCCTGACCAACTAGATGAATTTTCTACCAAAGTGTTGAATTTTCAAAAATACAAATTTTCTATAAAACAGTCAAACTTTCAATCCATAAATATGAAATTTGACCAAAAAAGTTAATTTTTAACCAAAGAGGTAAATTTTCAAGGAATTATTTGAACTTTCAACCAGAAAATGTAAATTTTGAAGAAAAAAAACTAATTTTCAACCAAACAATTGAATTTTCAAACAAAGAGATGAATTTTCTACCGTTCATTTGAATTTTTAATTTAAGAAGATAAATTTTCTAAAATCTTGTAGAATTTCCTGCCCAAAAATATGAATTTTCCAAAACAAAAAAGACGTTAAAAATTTCTGTTATTCTCTCATGATAATATAGATTCCTTGAAAAATGTCATTTGTACTATCTAGCATAATTCATGCATTTCTGAAAAAAAGTTTCTTCTCTTTATTTCTCTAGTAGCTTGATAGGAAAGCACCTGACCGGAAATCATAAGTTCTGTGCGATTCCCGGTCAGGCGCTGTCCCATCTAGTAGCTTATTTACTCCCATTAAGCTACTAGAGAGATCTTGTAGCTTATTTTCTCTCATTAAGCAACCAGAGATATCTAGTAGCTTATTTTCTCCCGTAAATCTACTAGAGAGATCCAGTAGCTAATTTTCTCACATTAAGCTACTAGAGAGATCTAGTAGCTTATTTTCTCCCGTTAAGCTACTAGAGATATCTAGTAGCTTATTTTCTCCCATTAAGCTACTAGAGAGATCTAGTAGCTTTATTTTCTCCCGTTAAGTTACTAGAGAGCTCTAGTAGCTTATTTTCTCTCATTAAACTACTAGAGATATCTAGTAGCTTATTTTCTCCCATTAAGCTACTAGAGATATCTAGTAGCTTATTTTCTCCCATGAAGCTGCTAGAGCGATCTAGTAGCTTATTTTCTCCCATTAAGCTACTAGAGAGATCTAGTGGCTTATTTTCTCTCATTCTATCAAAAAAAGTTATTTAAAATAATTAACAAAAACTATTATTTTTTCTCAGTGAATTTAGCAGCCTTGGCCTATGGGAGCTCCTTGGGATGGATATCTCCAGTTCTACCTAATCTTCTTAGTAAGGAAACTCCAGTGGGAACCGAACCCATGACGGATGAATCCGCATCCTGGTTGGTTGCGATCCTCTGTCTCGGTGGTTTAATAACCACACCAATTCTCGGACCACTCTCAGACAAATTTGGACGGAAAGCAGTCGGATGTTTAATCACCCTGCCATCAATAATGAGTTGGCTTCTGAAAATTTTTGCTCGAGATCAAAATTATCTCATCGCTGCAAGATTTCTTGCTGGAGTCAATGG
Source organism: Andricus quercusramuli (assembly GCA_932178445.1). Classification (NCBI taxonomy): domain Eukaryota; kingdom Metazoa; phylum Arthropoda; class Insecta; order Hymenoptera; family Cynipidae; genus Andricus; species Andricus quercusramuli. Next base: position 131,587 of record CAKNXH010002140.1, on the reverse strand, counting down.
AGCAGGCTGCATTTTTTTTATTCCACTTTACATTTCTGAAACGACGTGTGATGCCATCCGTGGAACTGCAGGCAGTTTTTTGGTCCTTTTTCTCAATATTGGCTTCCTTTTCTCCTTCATCATCGGACCACTCATATCTTTCAATTTATTTGCCATCGTTTGTCTTATCCTGCCTCTGATCTTTTTGGCATTTTTTGTCTTCATGCCAGAGACACCTGTGTACTTAATCAGGAAAAATAAAATTGCTGAAGCCACGAAGTGAGTTTAGAAATTAGATTTAAATTTAACAGTTAACAATAATTTTAATAATAATGATTTTAATTAATGATAATAATTTAATAATTAATTTGATACCAGTACATACGGGATATTTCGTATTTTTTATAGCAGGAATGAGATAAAGAAACTTCAATTATTTTTCAGGTGCTTTCCCATTAAGCTACTAGAGAGATCGAGAGAAGCAACTTTTTTCAGAAATACACGCATTATTTTGCTAGTTGGTACAAATCAAATTTTTTAAGGAATCTGTATTATCATTAAGGAATGACAAAAATATTTAACTTCTTTTCAGACTAGATGGAGCTATGAAAGAAAAATTATTTTTAATTATTTTCTGAAAAAAAAATCTTCTGCTTTCGCTCCGCTGGGAATCGAACCACAGAACTTCCGACTGCCGGTCGGATGCATTCCAATTAAGCTACTAGAGAAATCGAGAGAAGAAACTTCTTGCAGAAATACACGCATTATTGTGCTAGATGGTACAAAACAAATTTTTCAAGGAACCTGTTCTGTGGTTCGATTCCCAGCAGAGCGAAAGGAGAAGAACTTTTTCAGAAAAAAATTCGAAATAATTTATTTTTCATAGCTCCATCTAGTCTGAAAAGACGTTAAATATTTTCTGTTATTCTCCAATGATAATACAGATTCCTTTAAAAATTTTATTTGTATGATCTCGCAAAATAATGCTTATATTTCTGAAAAAAGTTTGTTTTCTCGATCTCTCTAGTAGCTTATTGAGAATGCACCTGACCGGAAATCACTGTGGTTCGATTCCCAGCAGAGCGAAGGGAGAAGAACTTTTTCAGAGAGTAATTTAAAATAATTTTTCATTCATAGTTCCATCTAGTCTGAAAAGACGTTATGAGAAAATTAGCATTATCCAGTAGAAACTTTTATTATTTGTTTTAATAATTTATAATATGTCTAAAGAATGCTTATATGCCTGAAACAGATCTTTATTGTTTAAACAAGTCAAAATTGTTTAAAAAAATTAATTGTTGATTTTAAATTAAAAATAGATTGGGTCAATAACAAAAAAAGAATTTTCAATAAAATTGTTTACTTTTCGACCAACAGGATGAATTTTCAACAACAACAAAAATAAAATTTCAACAAAGTTCAACCACCAAATAAATAATTTTATTCATCCAAAAAAGGAGACAATTTTTAATAAAGTAGGAGAATTTTCAGAAAAATATTTGAATTTGAAAAAAGTTGAATTTTCAACCAAAAAGATTGATTTTCTACCAACAATGAGAATTTAGTAACAAAATGCAAATACAAATTTTCAACCAAAAAAGATAAATTTTCAACGAAAAGTGGAATAGTTAAATTATCATTAAAAAAATCTGATTTTCAATAAAAAAGATGAATCTTCAAATAAAAAAATTAAATTTTTGACAAAGTAGTTCATCTTTCAAGCAAACAGTTGAATTTTTAACCAAAAAAAAGGATGTCAATTTTTAATAATAAATAATTTTATTAAACCAAAAAGACGAATTTCTAATCAAATAGATGAATTTTTTACCAAATAATTGAATTGCAGACCCAAAAGATCAATTTTTAACCAAAAATTAATTTTCTACCAAAAAGATGAATTTGCAACAAAATATAAATAAAAATGGTTCAACTTTCAACCAAGCAGTTGAATTTTTAACCAAAGGATGTTAATTTTATATAATAAATCATTGAATTCATCCAAAAAAGACAAACTTTTAATCAAATGGATTAACATTTGACCAAAATTATTAAAAATAAATTAAATATAAATTTCTTCCTATTTTAATACGCATTTTAATAATTATTATTATTAAAATGCGTGAATTATAATATATAAGGGATAGTGGTCCTAAGTCGGCACTGTGTGTTAAGCCAGCACTCTCGCGTTTCTCAGAAATGTCATGCATGTCGACTTAACCATTTTCTCATATGACAGGTGCATAATAGCATGAAATATGCAAATATTTGTGGTGGTCCTGAGTCGGCACCAACCCGGTGGTCCTATGTCGGCACTTTTTTGTTGCTTTTGTTCTTATTTGTGTTTTATTTTATTTTGTTGTGTTTTAATTCCATGTCACTCGTCTCTTGTTGGTGTTTTCTAGTTTGGTTGTGTTTTGATCGCATGTTGCTTGTCTCTGTCCACTTTCAATCCTATAAATAAAGCTTGAGAATATTTTACATGTTTTTTCATTGTAAACGGTTTAAATTTGTCCATTTCCTCTTAAAACTTATATAACCTGCCCTTTTTCTTGCATTCGAGCGGAAACAATTATCTGCTGACTCATGACCAGGGGGTGCCGGCTTAGGACACCCATTTTTAAAAAAATTGAGAAAATCGACTTCTTCACTTTGCGCTGCATTGCGACCGCGAAAAACACTCTACGCTTCGACAAAAACTCTAAATGTGCCGACTTAGGACATCTCTCCCCTATCTATAAACAATTTCCAAGTAATTTCAACAATATTATTATTATTTTTTATGGAATTCTAACAATTTTTTATAAGAAGTATAATCCAATTTTTTTCTGGTGAAAACAAAAATTAAAGTTCATTAATCTCATCCCTACGAAGAAAAAATACGAATGATCCAGTATGTACCACGCGCCCCAACCTATTAAAGTGCTTTATTAAAAAAATATTTTTTATTTCAGAGCATTGACGTGGTTAAAAGGAGGAAATAAGGAGGCTATTGATCGGGAATTAGTCCATCTGCAAGGTCAGATTAAAGAAGCAAGTTCTTCCAATTCAGCCAAATTTTCTGATCTCTTCAAGGACAGAGGAACGGTTAAAGGACTGATAATTGCTTTTGGCTTGCTTGGCGGCCAACAGATGTGTGGAATGCTAGCAGTGGTAATTTTGAAAAAAATTATTAATTTTGTGTTTTTAATAATAATTAGGGTGGTGATTATAAATTAGAAGTTCGATTTTCCAAAACGGTACCCCAACCAATTTTTTTCTGCTAGTGAAAGAAACTTAATTGAATTTTTCAAGTGCTGGCCCATGCAGTTTCTCAGCGGACAGGGCGAGGGATGGTTGCGACTCTCCTCGGAAGGGCCGTAGTGCACAAGTACTCATTTGAGTATATTGCGCAATATTATGCATTCCAATATTGCGCAATATTATGCTTTCCAATATCGCGCAATATTATGCATTCCAATTGGAAGCCGCTCAGGCGGCCTTGACTGTTTACGTTTCGAGGGTACCGATTTGGTAACAAGGCCAGTACAAGGCAACCCGCCGGAACTGTTATTATATCGGACTTGAAGTGTATTTTAAAAAGGGTTAGTGGTACCGAAAAGTTTTCTGAATTTTTGAAATTTATTTTATGGGTACAAAAATGCTAGAAAAATGTATTTCGTGTACTATTTAGAAGCGAGTATGAATATACAATTTAAAATATTACAAAATATCCTGCTGAATATAGGATTCCTGTTTTCACTGAAAAAAATTACTTTCTAAAACATTTTTTGAATTTGAAAAAATTCCAGTGAGTTTCTTTCACTAAGAGGAAAAACTATAACAATTTTAAAACTTGTTTTCAATACTACATTCGCTCTTTCTTCAATTTTTATCTGCTGAATATATAGAAAAAAAATGAATTTTCAAAAGTTGAAATATAAAGAAAATTGAAAATTTAATTTTAAGCAGTTTAAAATTAAAAATTGAGTTTTCAACAGTTGAGACTTGAAGAAAATCGAAAACTGAATTTTCAACACATGAAGTTTGAGTTTAAAATTAAAGAAAATTCCATTTTCCTACTTTCTTAATAGTTGAGAATTATAGAAAATTCAATTTTCAACAGTTGAATTTTGAACTCTGGAAGATAAAATTTACAACAGTTGAATTTTCAAAAGTTGTGTTCTTAGCAGTTGAGTTTTCAACTGTTGAAAATTTGAGAAAAATAAAAATGGAATTTTCAGCGGTTGAATTTTGAACATTTGAAAATGGAAGAAAATTGCGTTTTCCACAGTTAAAAATTAAAAAAAAAAAAAAAAAAAAATCAATTTTCAACAAGTGAAAATGGAAGAAAATTGAAAATTCGGTTTTCAACAGTTGAAAATTGAAGAAAATAGAAAATTCAATTTTCAGCTGTTGAAAAATTAGAGAATTGAAGATTCAATTATCAACAGATAAAGTTTGAGTTGAGAATTGAAGAAAATTCTATTTTCTCGAATTTTCGGAATATATGAAAGAAATAGAAAATTCAATTTTCAACATTTCAAAACGGAAGAAAATTGAAAAATGGGTTTTCAACAGTTGAAAATTGTAGAGAATTGAAAATTAAATTTTCAAACATTGAAAAACTGGAATTGAAAATTCAATTTTCAACAAATGAAGTTTTGAGTTAGGAATTGAGAAAACTCTATTTTCTTGAATTTTCAATATATAAAGATTGAAAAATAAAGAAAATCCAATTTTCAGCATTTGAGAATGGAAGAAAATTAAAAATTGGGTTCCAACAAATAAAAATTAAAGAAAGTTCAATTTTCAACTGTTGAAGAATTAGGGAATTGAAGATTCAATTTTCAACATTTCAGAATGGAAGAAAATTTGAAATTGGGTTTTCAACAGTTGAAAATTGAAGATAATTGAAAATTAAATTTCCAACAATTGAAACCTAGGAAATTGAAGATTCAATTTACAACAGATGAAGTTTGAGTTAGGAATTAAGAAAACTCTGTTTTCTTGAATTTTCAACATATAAAGATTGAAAAAAAAATAGAAAATTCAATTTCCAATATTTGAAAATGGAAGAAAATTGACAATTAGGTTTTCAACATAAGAAAATTGGAGAAAATTCAAAATTCTATTTTCACCAGTTGTAAAATTAGGAAATTGAAGATTCAATTTTCAACAGATGAAGTTTGAGTCGAGAATTAGAGAAATTCTATTTTCAAGAAATATGAAAATTGAAAAAATTAGAAAATTAAATTTTCAACATTTGAAAACGGAAGAAAATTGAAAATTGGGTTTTCAACTGTTGAACATTGGAGAAAATTGGAAATTCAATTTTCAACAGTTTAAAAATTAATAAATTGAAGATTCAATTCTTAACAGATGAAATTTGAATTAGGAATTGAAGAAAACTGTATGTTTTTGAATTTTCAACACATGAAATTTGAAAAAAAAAATTAATTTTTAACACTGGAAAATGAAAGAAAATTGGAAGTTTGGTTTTTAGAGTTGAAAATTGGAAAAATCTGAAAATTCAATTTTCAACAGTTGCAAAATTAAGAAGTTGAAAACTCTGTTCCCAACAGATGAAGTTTGAGGTGAGAATTAATGAAAATTTCATTTTCTTAAAGTTTCAACATATAAAAATTTAAGAAAAAATCCATTTTCAAAAGTGGAATTTTGTACATTTAAGTTTTCAACTGTTGTAAATAGAAGAAAATTGAATTTTGAGAAGTTGATAATGAAAGAAAATTGAAAGTTGGGCTTTTAATGTTTAGAATGGAAGAAAATTGAAAATTAAATTCTCAGCAGTTGAAAAAATAGGAAATTAAAAACACATCTTCAAACAGATGAAGTCTGAGGTGAGAATGAAAGAAAATTCCTTTTCTTAAATTTTCAACTTATGAAAATTAAAAGAAATTCAATATAGAACAGTGAAATTTTTTACAGTTAAGTTCTTAATTGATGAAAATAGAAAAAAATTGAATTTTTAGCAGTCGAAAATGGAAGAAAATTGAAAATTGGGTTTTCAACAGTTGAAAACGGAAGAAAATTGAAAATTCAATTTTCAGCAGTTGAAAAATTAGCAAATTGAAAATTCAGTTTTTAACAGATGAAGTTTGAGTTGAGAATTAGAGAAATTTCTATTTTCTGGAATTTCCGAAAAATATGGAAATTGAAAAAAAAAGAAAATTCAATTTTCAACAGTTGAAAATTGAAAATTGCAAAAAATTGTGAATTCAATTTTCAACAGTTACAAAATTAGGAAGTTGAAAACTCAATTCCAAACAGATGGAGTCTGAGGTGAGAATTAAAGAAAGTTCCATTTTCTTTAATTCTCAACTTATTAAAATTGAAGAAAATTGAATATTAAATTTTCAACAGTCGAAAAATTAGGAAATCGAAGATTCAATTGTCAACAGATCAAGTTTGAGTCGAGAATTAATGAAAATTCTCTTTTCTCGAATTTTCAACATATATGAAAATTGAAAAAAAAAATAGAAAATGCAATTTTCAACTTTTGAAAATGGAAGAAAATTGAAGATTGGGTTTTCAACTGTTGAAGATTGAAAAAAAGTGATAATTCAATTTTCAACAGTTGAAAAATTAGTAAATTGAAGATTCAATCTTCAACAGATGAAAATTAAATTAGGAATTGAAGAAAACTCTATTTTCTTGAATTTTCAACATATGAAAATTGTAAGAAAAAATAAAATTCAATTTTTAACAGTGGAATTTTAAGCTGTTGAAAATTTACCAAAATTGAAAATTAAATTTCCAACAGTTGAAAATGGAAGAAAATTGAAAATTCAATTTCCAGCAGTTGGAAATTTAGGAAATTGAAAATTCAGTGTTCAACAGATGAAGTTTGAGTCAAGAATTAAATAAAATAATATTTTCTTGAATTTCCAACACATATGAAAATTAAAAAAATAATAGAAAATTCAATTTTCAACAGTTGAAAATGGAAAAAAATTGAAAATTGGGTTTTCAACAGCTGCAAACTGGAGAAAATTGAAAATTCACTTTTCAATAGTTGCAAAATCAGAAAATTGAAAATTCAATTTCAAACAGATCAAGTCTGAGTTGAGAATGAAAGAAAATTCTATTTTCTTAAATTTTCAACATAAGTGAACTGAAGAAAAAAAATAATTGTCAAAAGTGTAATTTTTTACAGTTAGGTTCTCAACTGTTAAAAATAGAAGAAAATTCCACTTTTAGTTGTTAAAATTTTTTGAAAATTGACAACTGAGTTTTCAACATATGAATTTTGAGTTAAAAATTGATGAAAATTAATTTTTTCATTTTTCAATAGCTTAAAAATGAAGAAAACTTTTCAATTTTCAACTGACCAAAATTCTATTTCTAACAGTTGAGTTTTACACTGTTAAAAATTGGAAAAAATTGAAACTTGAATTTGCAACATACAGAAATTCAGTTTTCTTCAAGTATTAATTTTCTTAATTTTAAAAAAATTGAAAATTGAATACTCAACAGTTGAAATTTACACAATGTTGAAAACTGAATTGTTAAAAATTCTAAGAAAGGTGAATTTGGTATTAAAAACAAGTGTCAAAAATGTTAAATTTACATGATTTCACTCGAGAATTAAACAAATATATCAATCAATAACAAAAAAAGGAAAAAAGTAGATTTTTTTGAAATTTATTTTATTGACCATTGTTAAATAATATTTTGGCAAATTACTTGTCATCCAGTGGACTCTTCAGTAGTGAATTTCATTCAAAAGAAAAATATTCGAAGGGAAAAAAGATCTCCTCCTTTCGCTCCGCTGGGAATCGAACCACATAACTTCCGATTGCCAGTTGGGTGATTTCCCAATAAGCTACTAGAGAGATTGAGAGAAGAAACTTTTTTCAGAAAATACACGCATTATTTTGCTAGGTGGTACAAATCAAATTTTTCAAGGAATCTGTGTTATCATTAAGCTACTAGAGAGATCGAGAGAAGTAACTTTTTTCAGAAAATACACATTATCTTGCAATGTGGTATATCAAATTTTTCAAGGAATGTGTATTTCCTGAAAAAAATTAATTCTCTCGATCTCTCTAGTAGCTTAATCTAGTAGCTTAATGATAAT
>CAKNXH010002140.1:103604-123189 GCA_932178445.1 Andricus quercusramuli | reverse complement strand
ACCTTGCAAGATAATGTGTATTTTCTGAAAAAAGATAATTCTCTCGATCTCTCTAGTAGCTTAATCTATTAGCTTAATTTTAATACAAACACCTTGACAAATTTTCAGGTCAGCTATTCAACAACAATTTTTGAGATGGCAGGAAGTATCCTCTCCCCTTCTATAGCAACAATCATCATTGGAGTGATACAGCTAACCGGTTCATATTTATCAACAGTACTTATAGATCGAGTTGGTAGAAAATTATTAATTTTAATATCCTGCGCATTAATGTGTACATGTCACGTAATTTTGGGTATTTTTTTCTATTTTCAATCCCTTGAATATGATTTAAAAGCCCTTGGCTGGATTCCAGTAACAGCTCTTTCCGTTTTCGTTCTAGCGCACTGTTTGGGACTGGGTCCTGTACCTTTTATAGTGGTTTCCGAAATATTCAGACCAGAACTTGCTAGTTTGGCGAGTGGATTTTCTTTATGTACATTATGGCTTCTCCTTTTTATGGTGGTCAAATTTTTTGCAACTGCAATCGCACTGATAGGAATTTCCAGTTGTTTTTTTATCCTGGCTGGTTTCTGTGCTTGTACTTTTTTCCTCACGCTTTTAATCGTTCCTGAGACGAAGGGACGAACTATTGAATCCATTTTTAGTGAATTGAATGGAATTTCTAATTTAAATTCCAAAGGAAAAGTTTAAATTATTTCGGTAATTAAATTTATTGAAAGTTAATTAGATATTTTTCAATTGTTTATAGAAATATATCAGCAGAAAATTATCCAACTATGAAATTCTTGGTCATTGACCAAAAATCCAACGATCTTTGGACAACACACCTAAATGTCTTATTTTGAATCAAAAATATTAAAAAAAGAACGAAAAATACAAAATTTTTGCATTCTAGTATCTTCCTGGCGAAATTATAGGATAGGAATTCCTTCCGAACCAATCCGAAGTGATCCGAATCATTCCGGAATCTGTATCCGAACCAATCCGAGTTAATTGGAACTATTCCGAAAAAATGTCTACATTTCGTTGAATCCAAATTGGTCAAAAATTAATCCGACTCAATCCGATTCAATCCGAATAATTCCGATTCAAATTTTCAATCCGAATAAATCCGATTCAATCCGAACTCGGATTCATTCGGATTGAAAATTCAGTGTATATCAATCCGAGTTCGGATTGGTTCGGATTGAACCGGATTGAGTCGGATTAATTTTTAAACGATTTGTGTCGAATGAAATGTAGAACTTTTTTCGGGTTGGTTCGAATTGATTCGGATTGGTTCAGAAGGAATTCCTATCCGATACTTTAGCCAGGTCTATTATCTAAAATAATAGAAAAGACAATATTTTCGATAATTGATGAAAATTAATATCTTTTACCTTCACAATTGATATATAATAATTTTTTATCATATCGTAAAAATTCTTCAAAATCGAATAATTTTTTATTAACAATAGACATTTTAGACGAAAACTCTTAACCTTTTTTCAAATTTAATCATTTTTGTTTTAAATAATCGATTTCTAGTGAAAAACGTCAATACAACCTGAAAAAGTTCAAACATTCAAATCATGTTCAAACTAGAATTTTTATTTTAAAATTCCGAAATTCTCAATGTTTTTCAAATCATAAGGATTTTTTTAAATAATTTTTTTCTGAAAAAAGATCTTCTCCCTTCGCTCCGCTGGAAAAGGAATTACAGAAATAATGATTTCCGGACAGGTGCTTTCCAATTAAGCTACTAGAGTGACCGAGAGAAGAAACTTTTTTCAGAAATACAAAAATTATTTTGGTGGATGCTACAAATCAAATTTTTCAAGGAATTTGTATTATAATTTAAGAATAAGAGGAAACATTCAACGTCTTTTCAGACTAGATGGAGCTATGAAAGAAAAATTATTTTAAATAATTTTCCTTCCATAGCTCCATCTAGTCTGAAAAGACGTTAAATATTTTCTGTTATTCCCTAATGATAATACAGATTCCTCAAAAAATTGACTTGTACCATCTATCAAAATAATGCGTGTATTCCTAAAAAAAAGTTGCTTCTATCGATCTCTCTAGTAGCTTAATGGGAAAGCACCTGACCGAAAATCAGTAGTTCTGTGGTTCGTTTCCCAGCGGAGCGAAAGGAGAAGATCTTTTTTCAGAAAAAATTATTTAGAATATTTTTTCTTTCATAGCTCCATCTAGTCTGAAAAGACGTCGAATATTTTCTTTTATTCTCTAATGATGATACAGATTCCTTGAAAAATAAGGATTTTTTTACTAAAATACTAATTTTTTGTGTAAAAATCTAACATAATCTAACCTGAAATTATTAAAAATTGTGAATCTTCTCTTAAATCAATTTCCTAATTAAAAAAGGAATCTGCATTATCATCAGAGAATAACAGAAATTTTCAACGTCTTTTCAGACTAGACGGAGATATGATTAAAAAATTATTTTCATTAATTTTCTTCTGAAAAAAGATCTTCTCCTTTCGCTCCGTTGGGAATCGAACCTTAGAACTTCCAATTGCCAGTCGGGTGCTTTCTCATTAAGCTACTAGAGAGATCGAGAGAAGAAACTTTTTTCAGAAATACACAAATTATTTTGCTAGATGGTACAAATCAAAATTTTCAAAGAATTTGTATTATAATTGAAGAATAACAGGAAACATTTCACGTCTTTTCAGAATAGATGAAGCTATGAAAGAAAAATTATTTTAAATAATTTTTTTCTGAAAAAGATTTTCTCCTTTCGCTCCACTGGGAAACAAAGAAAGGAAGGAAGCGGAGCGAAAAGAGAAGATCTTTTTTCAGAAAAACATAATTTTAAATAATTTTCCTTTCATAGCGCCATCTAGTCTGAAAAGACGTTAATTTTTTTTTGTTATTCCCTAATGATAATACAGATTCCTCAATATATTGATTTGTACCATCTATCAAAATAATGCGTGTATTTCTAAGAAAGTTGCTTCTATCGATCTCTCTAGTAGCTTAATGGGAAAGCACCTGACCGAAAATCAGTAGTTCTGTGGTTCGTTTCCCAGCGGAGCGAAAGGAGAAGAGAAGATCTTTTTTCAAAATAAAACGCTAACATAATCTAACCTAAAATTATTAAAAATTGTTAATCTTCTTTTAAATCAATTTCCTAACTAAAAAAGGAATCTGCATTATCGTCAGAGAATAACAGAAATTTGTGACGTCTTTTCAGACTAGATTGAGATATGATTAAAAAATTATTTTCATTAATTTTCTTCTGAAAAAAGATCTTCTCCTTTCGCTACGCTGGGAATCGAACCACAGAACTTCCGATTGCCAGTCAATTGCTTTCCCATTAAGCTACTAGAGAGATCGAGAGAAGAAACTTTTTTTCAGAAAATACACGTATTATGTTGCCAGATGGTACAAGCTAAATTTTTCAAGAAATGCAGCGGAGCGAAAGGAGATCTTTTTTCAGAAAAAAATTAATTAAAATAATTTTTAAATCATATCTTCATCTAGTCTGAAAAGACGTTAGAAATTTATGTTCTTTCCTTGAAAAATTTAACTTGTACCAGCTAGCAAAATATTGCGTGTATTTTCTGAGAATAGTTTCTTCTCTAGATCTCTCTAGTAGCTTAATGAGACGGCACCCGACCGGCAATCGGATGTTCTGAGGTTCGATTCCCAGCGGAGCGAAAGGAGATATTTTTTCAGAAAAAATTATTTTAAAATTAAAAACACCAATTTCCGACAAAAAACTAACACAATCTCAAAATACACCAACATTGTTTACAAATGTCAATCTTCTTCTAAATCTAATTATTTTTGTTCAAAATAACCGATTTCCTATGGAAAATGTTCATATAACCTGAAACTGTTCAAAAATTGTCAATCTTGTTCGAAATATAATGATTCTTGTTCTAATACAAATTTTTGATGTAAAACGCTAACATAACCTGAAATTGTTCAAAGTTGTGATTGGTATTTAACAAATATATTTTTTTCGAAAATACTAATTTACCAAAATTGTGATGATTCTAAATCTTGTTTGAATTTTAATGATTTTTGCTTTAAACTATAAATTTTTTGTGTAAAAGGCTAACATAACCTAAAACTGCTTAAAAATTATAAACCTTCAATATCTAATCATTTTCCTTCAAAATAACCAATTCGTACTGTGGAAAATATTCACAAATGTTAATATAACCTGATACTGTTTCAAATGATCAAATCTTGTTCGATCTGTACTGATTTTTGCTTTGAATAACAATTTTTAAAAACATAACCTAAAATTGTTACATGTAGTGAATCTTCTTTGAAATTTAATTTTTCAAAATTAAAAATACTAATAAATTCCGATTAAAAACACATACATAACATCCCTGGCGAAAGTTTCGGATAGCAATTCATTGCTAACCAATCCGAAGTTATCCGAATCATTAAAGAATCTGTATTCGAACCAATCCGAGTTAATCCGAATCAATCCGAGTTAATCCGAACCAATCCGAAAAAAGTTCTACATTTCGATCGATCGAAATCGGTTTAAATTAATCCGACTCAGTCCGATTCAATCCGAATATCCCCGCACCAAATTTTCAATCCGAATGAATCCAATTCAATCCGAACTCGGATTCATTCGGATTGAACCTGATTGAGTCGGATTAATTTTAACCGATGTAGAATTTTTTCCGGATTGGTTCGGATTGATTCGGGTTGGTTCGGATAGATTCGGGTTGGTTCGGATACAGATTCCGGACTAATTCGGAATGATTCGGAATTAATTCCAATCCGATACTTTCGCCAGGGATATAAAAGAAAATTGTTTACAATTTTTCAGTCTTTTACCAAATATAATTTTTTAGTTCAAAATTGCTTATTTCCTGCGAAAAACGTTAATAGAACCTAAAACAGTTCAAAAATTGCAAATCTTGTTCAAACTATAATAATATTTTTGTTTTAAAATACCAATTTTGGAAGTAAAACGTTAACATAACCTGAAATTGTTTAAACTTGTAAATCGACATTACTTTGTTTTTAATTGAACACATTCATTTTTCGACGGAAATCCCTAGCATAATCGAAAATTCCTAGAAGATTCAAAATTTTGATCAAATTATCATTATTTCTCTTTTAAAATGCCAATTTTCCATGTAAAAAGCCAACGTAACCTAACAATGTTCAACATTTAAAATCTGATGCTTTGTTTAAAAAAAGTCAATTTCCGATAAAAAAAAACGCGAACAAAATCGAAAAATGTAAATTGTTGAAAAAATAGTTATCTAATAAGTTTGCATTCAAAAGACTCATTTCCGGCGGAAAAACTAACATAACCTCAAATTGTTAAAAACCGAGAATTTTTATGACGATTTTTGTTTAAATTTATGCTTAAAAAAACTGACAAAATGAATTTTTTATAAATTTTTAAATCTTATTGGAAACCTTATAATTTTATAATAAATTTATAATAATAAATTTTATAATAATTTATTATTGAAAATAGTATATTAAGCACAAATTTTTTTCAATTCGCATAAGGTTTTATATGATTTGTAGATTTAATTTAAAAAAAAACCTAGAATTGTTCATAAATTAATTAATTAAATTAATTGAACTAAATTTTTGAAAAATGTTGTATCCAATAAATTTTTATTCACAATACAAATTTCAGGTTGAAAATGATAACATAACCTCAAATTGTAGAAATTGGGAATCATCAACAACCAAGATGGTGGATTTTTTGTAAATGTTTCTTGATTATTTTAAAAAAATGAAAATGAAGCGAGAGAAAAAAAAAGAAGAATGAAATATGAATTATTGTTTATCAATTTATTTAATTTTAATGTCCTGCGCATTAATATGTACATACCACGTAATTTTGGGTATTGAATTTTTGAAAAAACGAAATTTTAATTATTTTGTTGAAAATTTAACAATCTCGGTAAAAAGTTAAACTTTTTGTTTCAAAATTCAAAATTTTTTTCAAGTGACAAATTTTGTTTTTTTTCAAGTGACATTTCGATTTTTTTTCTAATTTTTGTAAGGCTTATTATTAGGGCCTACGGTATAACACTGAGGCCAACAATGTTTTTTTTATTTGAAAAATTATAAAAATTATTTATAATATATTTTTTTTTTTCGTTTTTTACCATTTGTATGGAGACAATGTGTTATACAAATTTTATCGTTGGATTTTTTTAATCTTCAAGAAGAATTAAAATTTTCATTAATTCTGAATTTAATTTCTTAAATTTAAGCAAATTATCTGTGATTTGGGACAAGTCTCGAGTTTTTTTACTTAAGTGAAGTTTTATTAATTTAAAGATTAATGAGTTGGAAAATCAAATTTCCATATTTAGAAAGAGCATTGTTTTTATTTTAAGCAGAGTTTTAGTTATTTAAAATTGTAATCTATAATAATAACATTAGACGTAATTTTGTATCAAAATTACTTAAGTGTCTTATAAATAAATCTATCAGTTTAAAATAAAAATATCCTGATCTTTTTCATGTTTCTTTAGATAGGCGACAATCAAATTTTGCAAGTAGACTTTTATATAGTTATTATTTTTTTATTATATTATATTTTCTATCAAAAATTTGAATCCAAAATATATAAAATAAAAAATAATGAATCCAAAATTATCATACTTTCTGAAGAAAGGATTTTTTTCAATTTCATAAAAATCAGATAATTAAATTAATTAAATATAGATAAGCCGTTAATAAAAATTTAACTGTTTGTGGAAAATTAATTTTTTTGAGTTGAGAATCAATTTTGCTAACTAAGAATGTAACTATTTTATTTTTAGTTGACAATTGATATTTTTAGTTGAAAATTCCTCTTTTTTTGTACAAACATTTATTTTCTTGGTTGAAAATTCTTTGGTTAAAAACGCAACTGCTTGGTTGTAAAAATACTTTACAAAAAATTCTTTTTTTTTTAATTGTTGAAGAATCATATAATTGAAGATTGGCTTCCGTTTTCGGTACCGATCGCGAGAGAACTGTTTTGTGTCAAGTGTTGGTTTTTTTGGCTTTGGTGAAGGGAAACAGCGTGTGTGGAAGCAGAAAGGGCATTGAGTGCGGAGATCAGGTGTGAAGGAGGAAGGGTGAGTGTAGGCAAGGGTGTAAAGGTTGAAAGTGAGGTGTGAGAAAGGGAAATTGGAGCGTACGAAAGTTTTGAGGTTAGGAGTGAAAAATTGTTGTCGGGCAAGGGGGGTAAGAGGTAGGCAGGTGAAGAGAGGGTAGCGTCGTGGAACAGTGGGTAAGGTTGGATACTGGGATGCCGACGGTAAGAAGTCCGCAAACGGGCGCCAGAGGTCAGGCGGGAGATGAGGCAATTGCTGACGAGGTTGCGAGCTCGGTTAGTGGAGTGAAGGGGGAAGATGACAGTAGCGGTAGCGGTCAAGAGACGTTTAAGACGCCGACTAGGGTGGGGATGGCAGAGAGAAGGGATTCAGGTACGGCCCATAAAGCCCTCTAACTATACGGCCCTCTAACCTACAACGCCTGAACAAGCTAGGCAGCGCGGGCTCGAATCGAAGTTTAGACGAATGGCGAAAAAAAGGAAACGTGACCAGTAGTGAGGGGGAAGACAAAAGAAAAAGAGAGGAAGGGGACGATGAGTTAGAAACAGATAAGGAAAGCAAGAAAGGCAGGAATAAACTCACTAAACGGAAAACACCAGATAGAGATAGGGGGGACGGAGGGATGTTTGAAAAATTAGAGGCTCTCATAAAAGGGTTTAGAGAGGAAACAAGGAAAAGTTTGGAAGATATGAATAGGCAGGGAAATGTTGTAAGGGGGGAAGTAAAAAAAGTAAGAGAAAAGTGGGAGGAGTGGGATAAACTCTGGAAAGAGGAGAAGGATAAGGTATGGCGTAAGGTAGAGAGCATAGAGAATAGACAGAAGGAGGATGACGAAAGGAGAAATATTGAGATAAAACAGCTGGAAGAACGGATGAACAACTTAGAATTGAGGAATGAGCACATGGGGAAAGAAACAGAGGGTGCGGAAATAGACATAGGGAGTAATAAGAACGTGCAAAATGAAAATGAAAGATTGAAGAAGAGACTGAGTGACATTGAAAGGAGATTGGAAGGGGAAGAAAGGGCGAAGAGGAAAAATAACATAATTATTAAGGGATTGACAATGGAGAGTGAAACAGGGGAGGCGGAAATCATAAATCTTCTGAGAGATATTGGAGTGCAGGTAAGGGTAGAAGGAGTTAAGAGAATAGGAGGGACGAAGGAAGTAAAGGAAGGAATGTTTGTAGTAAAAGTAGGGAGTGAGGATGTGAAAAAGAAAATTATGGAGAACAAAAAATTATTGAAAGGAAGAAGGGAAAGAATTGAAGAGGATCTGACATGGAGGGAGAGAAAAAGGAGATGGCAAATAGACCAGAGGGCATGGATAGAGAGGAAAAAGGGGCACATGGTATGGATAGGGCGAGACAGATTATGGATAAATGGGGAGGAATGGTTCTGGGACGAGGAATCAGAAGAAATAAGGAAGAAGGGAAAAAGAGTTGAGAAAGGTAGAAAAAAGAAAGATACAAAAGAGGCTAGAGAGCAAACAGAGGGGTTTCCAAAAAGCAAGGCGGAAGAAAAGTAAGGCGGATAGGGGAGGGAAGGGAGGAGAAAAAAGTGAAAATAGCTTTCTGGAATGTGTCAGGCTTGAAGAACAAGAATGAAGGTTTCTGGCGGGAGTTAGAAAAGTGGGATGTGATTATGATGAGTGAAACCTGGGCGGATGAGAAGGATTGGAAGGGGATGAAAAGGTTGTTACCTAAAGGGTATGTGTGGACAATACAAGAGGCAAGGAAGGAACACGTTAAAGGTAGAGGAATGGGCGGCATGGTCTCATGGGTGAGAAAAGAACTGGCAGTAAAAGGTAGAACAGAGCAGGACAGGGAAGAAAAGGAGGGAACAATGGTAAGAAGGATTATAATAGGGAAAGTCAAAATAGCGGTGGTTTGTGTATATAGAAGAAGAGGGGAAGAGGAAGGTTGGAGAGTAATAAGGAGGTGGATGGAGGAAAAGAAGGAAGAATTGGTTTTGATAGGAGGTAACTTGAATGCCTGGACTGGCGAGCAAGGGGGAGGGACTTGACATGAAGAAAAGGAGGCATATATAAGGAGCTCCAAACATAGGGAAATAGACCGGGAGGGGAGGAGGTTACTAGACATAATAGGAGAAACCGGATGGTTTATATTTAATGGCAACATGAAAGGAGATGAGAAAGGAGAGATTACATTTATAGGTAAGGGAGAAACAATAATAGACTACATCCTGGCGGAAGAAAGAATGAGTAATATGATATGCAGTATGAATGTAGAGAATGAGATAGGGTCAGAACACTTCCCAGTAATAGCTACACTGAAAGGTGGCGTCCATAAGCGTGGCAGAGGGAGAAAGGAAAGAGGGGGGGAAAGGAACACGAAAATGGGAGTCTGGGGGGTAGATAAATTAAAAGTGTTTGAACAGAAGATGGAAAAGGAGAATGTTAAATATGAAAAGGAGGAGGGAGTAGACTCGTTAATTGAAAGGTTGAAAGGGTCGATTGAGAAGGTGAAGGATGAGATAGGTACAAAAGAAGGAAGAGAAGAGGGAAAGAGAGGCTGGTGGGACGAGGAATGCAGGGAGAGTAAGGAGAGAATGAAAGAGTCTGTAAGAAAATGGAGGAAAGGAGAAATAGAGAAGGCGGAGTACAACAGGAGAAAAAGAGAACATGAGAAGATGCTGGGAGGGAAAAAGCAAAGGGGAAAGGAGAAATACAAGGAAGAAGTAGAAAAAGCAATCAAAGAAGGTAGGGTCTGGGATGTGATAAACAGGGAAAGAGGAGGAAGGAAGGGCGTGAATGAAGAAATAGAAATGGAGGAATGGACGGATTATTTTAAGGGTCTGCTAGGGGGAGAACAAAACAGGATCAAAGGGGAAAATAGAAAGACAGTCCAGGGAGAAATGGAGGAAGAGAACGAAATAACAAGAGAAGAAGTGAATGAGGCGATAGGTAGACTGAAAAGAAACAAGGCCACAGGAGAGGATGGCATGGAGAACGAAGCTATAAAGTATGGAGGAGAAGGGATTAGGGAAGTGATGTGGAGGATATGCAACAAGGTCTGGAAAGGAGAAGGGTGGCCGGAGGAGTGGATGACAGGGCTGGTAGTACCGCTTGTTAAGAAAGGGGAGGGTAAGAAGGTAGAAGAGTACAGAGGGATCACTCTCATGCAAGTGGGATATAAAATATACACAGAAATTCTAAGAAAAAGGTTAGAGAATCAGATAGAAGAGAAGCAAAGTATCACACGCAACCAGACGGGATTTAGAAAAGGGATGGGGACAATAGACAATATTTACGTACTCAACTACTTGGTTAACAGAAACTTAAGGAGAAAAAGAGGGAAATTAGTCGCTTTGTTTGTAGATTTCAAAGCACCTTTTGACTCAGTGAATAGAAAAGTGCTATGGCAGGCAATGAAAGAGAGGGGAATAGAAGAAGGGCTGGTGGAGAGGATAAAGGAAATTTTTACTGAAACCAGGATTGGAGTGAAGATACGCGGGGTGAAAGGGGAGGTTTTCTGGACAGGAAGAGGTCTAAGGCAAGGGTGCCCGTTGAGTCCACTACTTTTTAATTTTCTGCTGGCAGACCTAGAGGAGAAGCTAAAGGAGAAAGGGAAAGGGGGGACGATCCTGGGTAATAGCAAACTATACTCCCTAGCATACGCGGACGACGTAGTTCTAATAGCAGACGATGAGAAGGGGATGAACCTAATGATAAGAATTTTCGAAGAGTACGTGGGAACAAAAGAACTGACGGTGAACGTAGGGAAGACCAAGGTGATGTGCTTCAGAAATGAAAAGACCAAAATAGGTTACGTTTGGAAGATGAACGGACAAACAGTGGAAATTGTGGAGGAGTTCTGTTACCTAGGTTTTTGGTTTGAGTCAGGAGGGGGAAACGATTTGCAGGTGAGGAAAAGAATCGAAAGTGCGAGTAAAGTAATGGGCCAAGTATGGGGTATAGGGAAGAGAAGGTTCAAGGACGATTGGAGAATGAGGGTTTGGTTGTTTGATGCGTTGGTTTGGGCGGTGTTGTGTTATGGAGTGGAGGTTTGGGGATGGAAGGAACATAGGAAAGTGGAAAGCATACATGAGAGATTTCTGAGATGGGTAATGGGAGTTAGTTGGAGTTGCCCAGGATACATGATAAGGGAAGAACTAGGAAGGGAAAAAATGGTAACTAGACAAATTAAGAGAGCCTGGAGGTTTGAAGAGAAGCTGAAAAGGGGAGAGGGGAGTAGAATAGCACAAGTATGCTTGGACGAAGTTCGGAACAAGGAGACGAGAGGCAATTGGGGAAATTCAAAATGGGAGGAAGAAAGGAAAAAAATGAGGAGTGTTTGTGATATACAGGAAGGGGTTCTGGATTGGCAGAAGATTGAATTAGAGCTATTAGTAAGACAAGGAGAAGAGAGATGGAGAAAGATTATGGATTCGAAGTACAATAGATGGTATATGATGGTCAAAGGGGTGACGGAACCAGAATATTTGCAAAAGATGAAAAAGGAAGATAAATGGAATAGGGTGGTACGGTTTAGAATGGGTGAAGGAGTGAGAGCTTGTAGATATTGGTTGGATGAAGAGGACAATCTGTGCAGAGTATGTGGGTACGAAGTGGAGTCATGGGCACATGTGTTAGAGAGGTGTACAGGAGAGGAAGATGGACACTTGAGTGTGGATGAATGTGTCAGATGGATTTTGGATGGTAATGGACAGGGAGTGATGTGGATGAAAGAACTGGAAGAAATAAGAGAAAACAAGAGAGCAGGGCAGAGCCAAACGGGTAATCCTGTGTAAAGGAAAGTAACTTGTGAAAATTTAAAATGGTTAAATCGGTGAAAATGCATTTGATGGTAAAAGAAAACGGAAGCCCGGGAAGATCGCTCATTGTCTGTAGTCTAAGAGTAGTACTAATATGATTGTTATTATGTAAGGCGTTGCATTAGAAAATAAGTAGCGGTTAAGGTAGACTAAGGATGAAATGTAAATATATGTACAGGGAGCGGAGGCCCTCGAACCCGTAAAAGGGAGAGTTCAAATATACATACTACATGCATACATATAATTGAAGATTCACATTTTCTGTTCGAAAATCCAACTGTTTTGTAGAAAGTTTGTCTTTTTAGATTAAAAATTCAATAATTTGGTAAAAAATTAAAATATTTGGTTGAAAATTAACTTTTTTGTTGAAAATTTATATTTTTGATTGAAAATTCAAATATTTACTTAAAATTTTTACGAAAATTTAACTATCTGGTAAAAAATGTATTTACTTAAAAAACATATTTTTGGGTTTTAAATTATATTTTTCAAGATGAAAATTTGATGATTACATTTTTGTTTTAAAAAAATGGATTTTTTAATTGAAAAGTCAACTATTCGGTGGAAAATTCAACTATTTTGTTTAAAAAAATTTTTTTTTAGTTCAATTCGACTGGTGGAAAATTAACTATTTTTGTCGCAATTTTAATTTTTCGGGTTGAAAATTAAACCGTTTTCTAAAAAATTAGTTTTTTTTAATGAATTCAACAGGTTGAAAATTCGTTTTACTTTGTTAGAAAATTGATTTTTTAAACTGAAAATTTGGCAATTCTATTTTTATTTCAAAAAATATATTTTTTCGTTGAAAATTCAACATTTCCTTGAGGATTCAACCATTTCGTTAGAAATCCTTTTTTTTCGTTGAATTCGACTGGTTGGAAATTCATCGTTTATGAATTTTATATTATTGAATATGAAATAAACTTTTTGTGGAAAATTCCACTTTTCAGTTTGAAAATTCTACTGTCTTCTCAAAAATTCGTTTTTTTTATTAATTCAACTGGTTGAAAATTCTTTTTTCTTTCTTAAACAATAATCTTTTGATTTAAAATTTACCGATTCCGTTTTGATTCAAAAAATAGATCTTTTCGTTGAAAATTTAACTATTTTGTTGAAAACTCAAATATTTTTGGTTGCATTTTAATTTTTTTTTTTCGTTTGAAAGTTCGGCCAATTTTTTGAAAATACATTTTTACAGGTTGAAAATTCAACGGTTTTGAAAGTAATTTTTTTTTTGTCAAAACGTCAAATGTTTTCTTAAAAATTGGTCCTTTTGGATTGAAATTTTTTAAAGAAGAAGATTAATTTTTTATGAAAAAAGGCGATTTAAAAAAAAATACATCAATTTTCAAATGGAAAAGATTAATTTTCAAAGATGAATATTTTTCAAACAAGATTAATTTTCTACCAAAAAAAGACGATGTTTTTAACAAAATACATAATTTTTTAACGAAATAGTTTAATTTTTAACTAAAAAAAAGATAAATTTACAAACCAATAATTGAATTCTGAACTAAAAAGATCAAGTTTCAACCAAAAATGGAATATTTCAATTTTCCGTAACAAAATTAATTTTTAACTAAAATTATGAATTTTCAACTAAAATAGTTGAAATTTCAAACAGAAAGATGAATTCTCAAAAAATACATAAATTATCGACTAAAAAAGATGAGTTAGACAAAAATTGGGTAGTTAAATTTTCAATGAAAAAAATTAATCTTCAACAAAATAGATGAATTTGCAACCAAAAATGGAAGCCTAATTTTAAGTAAAAAAATTTATTTTCAGAAAAAAAAATGTAACAAAAATATTTGAAATTTCAACTATAAGGCGATGAATTTTCAAACCAAAATGACAAATTTTCAAACAAAAAAAGTCACATTTTTATATACGTAATATAAATTTTCTTCTAGAATTATGAATCTTTGACTAGAATAATTAAATTTTCAACCAAATTTGAAATTTCTTCAATTTTCAAGCAAAAAGATGAATTTTCAACCAAGAAGAATAATTTTCTACAAAAAAAAAACAACAAATTTTCAACAAAATACATGAATTTTCAACCGAATAGTTGAATTTTCGACCAAAAACTATAGTTTTCAACCAAAAACAGAATAGTGTTACATTTTCAGTTAAAAGTATTAATTTCGAAGAAAAAAAACCGAATTTTCAACAAAATTAAGCACGTTCTCAAAAATTTCCTTGACTTTAGAAAAAAATCCCTGACTTTTATTTAAAGGAATTTATTTCCCTATTGTGAAAAATCACAATCGGGACAGATAATTAAAAACAAATAAAAAATAATTAAAAATTGCAAAAACGCTCGAAGTGGATCAATTTTAAAATAAAAACGAATTAAAAACGAAAAAAATCCTTAAAACATGACTAAAAGATAAAAGAATTTATATTTTATTTTAAACTAGCCAAATTTTCAATCGCATTTTGCAAAATTAACCGGCTTTCTTAATTTTGTTCTGCAAATTACTTGTCTCTAATTGTTTTGAGGATTTTTTTCCATTTTTAATGAAAATTGTAGATAAATAATTGTAATTTCGTAATCTAAAAATTTTTTTTTCTAGCGAAAATAGGAATGTATTATTTGTAAATTTTTGGATAAATAAAGTGTATTTTATTACTTTATACAGTATCGTTTTCTGGTAAGTAATTACAAAACTCTTCATAATATATGAGCAAGTCTAGATATTTTTAATTAAACAATAAGAAACGATGAAAAAGAATGTTTAAAATGGTTGCAATTATATACAAATGTATATTAATTATTGAAAAAATTATAATTACTGTTTTCAAACTTTTTCTTGTACTATAATTTCATAAGGTGATTAAAAAAAAATTATTTTCTAATCTGAACACTCACAATAGCCTAACTTTTAACTTTTTATTCTCCTATTAGACTTTTTGTTTAATAAAAAATTTAAAAAATAATTTTTTTTGTATATAAAATTATCCTCATGAATGAAAATAATTTAATGAAAGTTTTTCTACACATTTTTCAAGGATGATTGAGAAATCCGGAAAAATAAAATTTACGAATAATGAAATTTCCTAATTTGAAAATTCCCGAGAGAAAATTGCCGAATTATAAAATATTCAAACTAGAAAAATTTAAAATAACAATAATTTTTTTTTAATCCATTCAGAAATATATTTCTTTCAATTATTATTATTTTAAATCCAAAAAATAACTTGAGAAACTTTGCACATTAAAAATAATATTTTTATTGATAAAAATATTTGATTATTTTATTTAAAATAATTAAATAATATTTATATAATTTTTATTAATTTACTTTACTTTTATTATTCGGGAAGCTTGGAATTCGGGAATTTAGTGCCGGGAATTTAATTTTTAAAATGTAATTTACACACCGTAAATCAAATTTTTATCGAAAAATGTGAAATAATTAGGATAAAATTATTTTTTTACTTAAAAATTAGTTTCCGAATAATAAAATTTCCGCCAGAAAATTCCCGAATTATAAAATATCCGACACTGTGAAATTTTCGAACTTACACAATATTTGAAAAATTGTTCTTTAATAAATATTATTTATGTATTAACAATACAATAACAAAATATTCCAACAATAAAATTGAAGAATCAAATTTTTAAAAATTTTTTTTGACCATAATATTTTATTATTGTATTTTTATTATTGTATTGATAAATAATTTTAATCATTTTTTCAATTCGGAAATTTTAATGACGCCTATTTTAAATTCGGCAATTTTCTGTCGAGAATTTTCTTATTCAAAAAATCTTTTATTACGGTAATATTATGATTCCCGAATAATTAAATTCGCGACAATTAATAATATTACCGAATTTGGACATTAAATATTATTTATTAATTAAAAATAAAATAATAAAATATTTTTATCGAAGAAAATTTTTTTAATGTTTTTAGTTTTCTAAAATTATTGTTTGAATTTAAAATGACAATAGTTTAGAAAACTATATTTCTCATTGTAGAATTTTGTTTAAAAAATTTCCCGAACAATGAAAAAAAAAGATAAAATAAGATAAGAAATTTTTTTATCTTTAAAGTCTGTTAACATTATTTTTTGGATCTAAAATAACAATAATTGTAAGAAAATTCTATAAAAAAATAAATTGAAAAATACGTGCTGCTCAAATGAAAAAAAAATTGATCCCTAAATTTTCTTCGATCATAATAATTTCCTTCATATATTTTTTTATATTATAGTTTTATAAATATAATGCACATATTCAAACAAAAAAAATATACATTAAAAAAAATTGTTAATAGTTCAAGTTCGGGAATTTTCTTGTTCGAATACTTTATAATTCAAAAATGTTCTGTCGGGAAGTTTATTAATTGAAAATTTTTAAATTCGGGATTTTTATACATATTTCAGCAATTTCATTATTCAGGAATTCTTTTATGCTGAAATTTTCTAATTTAGGAATTTTTTAATTCTGGGTTTTTATATTTCGGCAATTTTAAAATTTCGGGAATTTTCCATTTCGAATATTTTTTTCGAGAATTTTATTTTTTTTAATTTTATTTTTTTATTTGTTGACTAAAAACTTAAAATTTACGTCAGTGTGCGTGTTCAGATTCGAAAATAGGCGGGTTTGTTTTAACATTTTTTTCTGATTGAATTTTAAAATTATAAAAAAATTTGGAAAAGAAAAATGTTTCTATAGGTTCAAAAATGATGGAACATTTTTTGTATGAATAGTTTTTGCTAATAAATAGTAATAAAGAATTATAAATTTAAAAAAAGCATTTTTAAGCTAATTTTCAATTGTTTAAAATTTTTTTATTTGTTACGGCAATTCTAATCTTTTCAAGATTTTTAGGAAGAACAATTGTTTGAACGAATAACAATTATTTAAATAATTTCCAAATATCGTTGAAAAATATATTACTCTCGAAATTGGTTAATTGTGTCATAAATTTCACAAAATAATAACAATTTACGATTTACAGGAAAAAAATGGTTTGAAAAAATGAAAATTGTTTATATACAATGTACAGAGAGAAAACAAAATTTTTAAACAAATAATATTTTTCTAAACAATTGAAAATTATTTGAAAAATACTTCGAAATTTGTAACTTATCGAATTAAAATAATTCTTGTTGGAAAAATTGAAAAAAATACCTTTAGCAGGAATTTTACATAAAATATAGTAGCAAAAAATAGCAATTTTGGGGCATTTTCGAGGATTTAACTAGATTTGAAAAACATGTTTTCTGCACATTTTTAAAAAAATTCTAAATTAAACAAATAATTTTTTAACTTATAATTTTTTAACACTATTCATTGGCAAAAAATATGCAAACAAAAAATTTGCTATCATTTTTCAACTAATAGAAAAAATTTTTTTCTTCAAAAATTTTATTTTAACAAACCGACCTATTTTACAATTACTTTGAAAATTCTATTTATTTAACATATAATTAAGGATTAATCTGAAAACCTTTTCCTTAAGGTTTTTTGTCCGAAATTTCTTTTTTTAAATGTTGAAGGAATTTCTCCTTCGTCATCAGATCCTGTGATTATCCTCTTTACGGTTTTTTCTTTAAAAACCCGTTGAGAAGGCGGCGGCTGTTCATTTTGCAAAGTTGGTGCGGCGACAGGTTCTTTTTTTGTTGGCAATTGCCAATCGATTGGTTTTTTTTTACTGAAATGAAAAAATATTTTATTTTAATAAATAACACTAGAATATAAATAAAAATAAAAATATAGAAAACTAGAAAAAATATTTAAAAAAAAGAAAAATAGCTACTAGAATCTTGATAGTATTTAATATAATTATTAATAATAAATATATCAATTAAAATAATTTTTTAAGGTTTATTATTAGGGCCTAAGGTATCGCAATGAGGCCAAAAATGTTTGATTTTGAGAATTTAAACAAATTTTTCTATTGGTAGGAAAATTATACTAGTTTTACTTTATGTAGAACTAATTTTTATATAAAAAATATAACATTTTTCAAGTTATAATAGTTTGAAAATGAGCAAAAATGACGTTTTTTAAGATTTGGTTAATTTTCATTAAAATTATTTAAAAAAAATATTATCTATGATCTCTAATTTCTTTAGATTCGAAAAAATTCTTCGACTTTAAGGCTGTTAAAAAAATCATAAACCACTAAAATCATCACAATTTTTTTAAAAATTAATTATAACGTCTAAGAAATCACACATAAATTTTAAAAAATTAGTAAAAATGAACTGAATTTGAAAAATGTAATTTTTTCTGATTTAAAAAAATTCTTACTGAGATGAAAGATATATTTTATAAATTTCAATTTTTTAATAACATTGAATACCAAAAACTTTACATAAAAAATTATTATAATTTTGGAACCCATAGGGAAATTACTTCAAATTCTTTTTTTCGGTTAGAATTTTTCAAACCAAATTTTTGTGAACTTTAAGTTTGCTAAAAAACTAAGCTACATACATGTAATTAATAAATTAAACAAAGTGAACTTAATAAAAGTGAACTGAATTGAAAAAATTCCATTTTTAATAATTTTTAAGAGATTCGTACTGAAGCAAATGTTATATTTTACGAATTATAATTTTTTCATAGCATAAAAACACTTAAAAATTCCCGAATTATAAAATCCCGGAATTAAAACAATCAAAAAATTGTTTTTA
The DNA here is from genome assembly GCA_932178445.1 of Andricus quercusramuli. NCBI lineage: Eukaryota > Metazoa > Arthropoda > Insecta > Hymenoptera > Cynipidae > Andricus > Andricus quercusramuli. The sequence continues at coordinate 104,674 of CAKNXH010002140.1, read as the reverse complement.
TCAATACTATTTATTTAATAGAAATAAAACGATGAAATTTCCTAATAATTTTTTTTAATATTCAGTTTATTTTGTTACACTATTGTTTAAATTTAAAATAAAAATTCAATAAAAATTCAATGCACGTTTTTTTGAATTGTGCATGGTAGTTTTTTAAATTATTGCTCTTTTAATGAAAATCTTGTTCTTATATTGTTCTTTTATATTGAGAAACTTTTTTTTTCAATTATTATCTCAAATTCAAACAGTAATTTAAAAAAAATACATTGAACATCAAAAAAAAATGTTATTAAATTATTATCAATAATAATAATAATAAATAATATATATTACACATATATTATATTTATAATAATAAATATTGAATTTGATAATTTTCTAGTGTATGGAATTTTGCACTATCAGATATTTAATAATTCGGCCATTTTCTGTCGGAAATTTTATTATTCGGAAATTTTTAATTTCACTAATATTAAAAATTGTTCGAAAATTTTATTATTCGAGAATTTTCTGGCTAAAGACATGTCATACGGAAATTTGAAAAAAAAATTAACTGAATTAAAAAAAGTCACTTTTGCTAATTGAAAAAACTTCTTACTAAAAAAAAGTTGTATTTTATAAATTTACATTTTTCAATAGTATTGAATACCAAAAACTATACATAAAAAAATTACCATAATTTTTCAAGTCATAGGTAAATGTTTTCAAATTCTGAAAATAAACCATTTTTGAACTTATCACGAAAATGTGGAAATATTTTTGTTTTTAGAAAATTATTAGAGATTTTCATCTGTAATAAGACACCCTGTTTATTATTTATTTATTAATTATTTTATTATTTTTATTTATTCATCTAATTATTTATTAATATTAAGCTAGTTATCGTGCCAAAAATCAGATCTCTGAAAAAAATAATTTTTCTATGATTTTAAGAATATAAATAATACTACAGTTGTAATTTAAAATAAAAAATAACATTATTTTTAATGGAATTGTTGAAATTTAAAAAAACATTTATTTTAACAATGTATTTTGTAACTGAATTTTTCTTACTATCGTTTATTACAAAT
>CAKNXH010002140.1:84636-96485 GCA_932178445.1 Andricus quercusramuli | reverse complement strand
CAACCCTTCCCCACCCCTACTTTCCTTCCCTAGCCAACACTTCCCCTCCCCTACTCACACGCACTACCTGAGTAGCCCTCCTTTCACTTCCCTCATTAGCCACCCTCACTTCCAATTATTTACCGTACTTCCTCTGCCAAATTTTCCTTCACTTCCTCTCCCAAATTTGTCCTCACTTCCCCTACTTCCCATCCCTTATTCACCCTACATCCCCACCCTCACTTCTCCTGTTTCCCCTCTTCTTACTTCCCCATCACTTCGCCTACTTCCTCTTCCCTCATATAATCTTGCTTACCCTTGTTCCTATACTCCCCGTTATTAACTTCCCTTCATTTCCCTTCACCTCCTATACTTACTAACCTTATCCTTACTTCACCAAGTTTCCCGTACGTTCCCTTACCGCATTTCCCCTACTTCTTTAACCCTGATTTCCCTTAATTCCTAACCCCTCATTTCCCCTACTTCCTAAACCCTCATTTCCCCTACTTCCTAACCCCTCATTTCCCCTACTACCCGGACCCTCATTTCCTCTCCCCACAGTTTCTTTACTACACATCCCCTAATTTCCCTTCGCTTTCCCGTCCCTAAATATCCCTATTACCCATCCCCTCATTTTCCCTCGCTTTCCAACTCTAATTTCCCCTACTATCGATCCCCTTATTTCCCGTCGCTTCTCATACACCCACCCTCATTTCCCTCACTCCCGCTACTTCCCCAATTCACATTTCTCCTCGCGTCCCCCACTTCACTACCCTCATTTCCCTTAGCATCCTCTACTTCTCGACCCTTTTATTTTTCTTCACCTCCTATACCACTCCTACCCTTATAACCCTACGCTCACCATACTTACCCTATCCGCATTTCTCCTACTTCCTCATCCCTTATTTCCCTTACTGCCCCTACCCTCTTTTCCCCTCGCTTCCCCTCCTAAAGTTCCGCTACTACACCGACCCTCTTTTCCCTTCGCTTCCCCTCCCTACAATTCCCCTACTACACATCCCCTCATTTCCTCTCGCTTTCCTAACTTAATTTTCCCTACTACCCCTACTCTCATTTCCCCTCACTTCTCATATGCCACCTTCCCTACACTTCCCGTACTTTTCCTCTCCGCATTTCCCCTAGTTCCTCATCCCTCATTTCCCTACTTCTTCACCCCTCATTCCCTTACTACCCCTACTCTCTTTTGCCCTCACTTTCCCTCCCACTGTCTCCCCACCACTCATCCCCTCTTTTCCCCCTCGATCTCCCACCCTCATTTCCCCTACTGGCCATCTTCTTATTTCCCCTCACTTCTCATGTCCCACTCTCATTCCCTCATTCACCATACTTCCCCAATCCTCATTTCTCCCCGTTCTCCACCCTCATTCCCCTTCACCTCCTATACTACCGCTACTATCGTTTCCCTACACTTCCCGTACTTTTCTTCTCCGCATTTCCCCTACTTCCTAATCCCTCATTTCTCTGCTTTTTCACCCCTCATTCCCCTACTACCCCTACTATTTTTCCCCTCACTTTCCCTCTCACAGTCTCCCCAACACCCCTCCCCTATTTTCCCCCTCTATCCCCCACCCTAATTTCCCCTGCTACCCATCCTCTCATTCCCCCTCGTTTCTCAAACTCCCGTGCATATTTCCCTCACTCCCACTACTTCCCCAATCCTCATTTCTCCTCATATCCTCTACTTCCCCAGCCCTCATTTACTGTCACCGCCCCCACTTCCCTGCCCCTTATTTCCCCTTATTACCGACCAAAGCTATAAGGGCTCCTGCCCGGGGCTACGAAATTCTCAAAATGAAGATAATTTTAAATTTGATATAGTATAAATTAAAAAATTAAAATTGTTTAATAGGGTGCACAGTAAGGTGGTACAAAAATTAATTTGAAATCTTTTTCTTCAAATTTCCATGCCCCCTCTTCCTCCCCCAAAATTCGAATTCAAAAAAATTAATAAGTATTTTTTTTCAAGAATTAATATTTCTTTTTTTTCAAATAATATTCAAAGGTTCCTCAAACCCCATAAAGTTTAATACGTATTTCCCATAAGAAAAAGATACGTTTTTATAAGTTTTGGACAGAATCGTCAATATTAGGCGTGTCTAGATTTGCCTAGACAATTATCTTCAAAATTCGCTAAAGAATACAAATCGGAAATTATTTTTTCAATTTCATCCCCATAACCTTTTTTTATATAGTTCCAAAATAACCATAAGTAAAAAATTGTGTTTTGAAATTTTTGACGCTTATTCTTATTTTCTTGCGGTCTTTTTTAGTACAAATTGTTCATAATACATAAAATCTTACTGTCTGCTGCTGATTAAGTGTTTCGAAAAATTGTTTAAACAATTTATTATTTTTTATAGCAATTTTCTCTTAGAATAGAGGTAGAAAGTCGCGTTTTTTTCTAAATTTCAACATTTCAGTTAAAGCAAGGAAATAATTAATGAACATTACCAAAAATGATTGTTTGAACAATTTATTATTGTTGATAGCTATTTTCTCTTAGCGCATAAGAGGTAGATAAATAATTTTTAAGTTTTTCACTTCAGAAGAAAATTTTCACGAAAGAAAAAAATTGTTTAACAAAATGATTCTCGTTAATATTTGTTTATTATTTGTTCATAACTAAGAAGCAAACAAAATTCTAGGAAAAAATAGAAATAAATAATAATAAATGATTTAAACTAATAATTTATTAACTTGTATTAATTATTACCTGACTCTAACTAAAAAGTGAATAAAAAGTTGGAAATTTCAGAAAAAACCGAAACTTTCTAACATTATTCAGAGTAACTATTATTATTATAAATAACATTGAATTGTTTGAACAATTATATTTGTTAACTTTGATTAATTTTTACATAATTGTAGTGAATGTTAGAAAAAGTTGAAAATTTCAGAAAAATCCGAAACTTCCTAGCATTACTCTAAGAGAAGACAGTTATAAATAATGAATAATTTGAACAAATTATTTGTTAACTTTCATTAATTATTACTTCACTTTAACTAAAAAGTGACAAAAGAGTTTGAAATTTAATAAAAAATTGCAGCTTTCTAGCATAAATTTAGGAAAAGATAGTTATAAATAATAATAAATTGTTTGAACAATTATTGTTATTAATTTTTATTTAAAAATACCTCATTTTAAGTAAGAAGTTTAAAAAGTGTTCAGAATTTTAGAAAAAACCGCAAATTTCTAATATTATTCTGAGAAAAGATTGTCATAAACAATAAAAAAATCGTTTATTCAATATTTTTGTGAATAATTACTGATTTCTTCTTTTTGACTGAAAACTTCAAAACAACTTGGAAAACTAAGGAAAAAAAGCGACTTTGTAACTTTGTTCCAACAGAAAGTTGCTATAAACAATGATAAATTGTTTAAATAATTTTTTTGAAAATGATTGAAGAATGAAATAAAAAAATGAAAAAATAAGATTATAATTATTCATTAAAAACTATTTGTAGTGAAATAAACAGCAACAAAATCAGATTTAGAATTAAAAACTCGAAAACACCCATTTTTTCACTTATGGGGTTTTTTTTGGACCCTATAAATCACAGGCTGTTCTTTTTGGTGTCAAAACAACTCCTGATTTTTGGCATAATTAAAAAAATATATATTTATGGGTAAATAACATGCTTACTTTATTTCAATAATCGCTGCTAATGGATTTTTTTACTTCGAGAGGCATACAATGTACTATTTTTACTCAAATAATTTACTAAGATCTTTGGAATTTTTTTTTGTTTTGTCTCAAACCTCGTCTCGAATCTCGTCTCGAACATTGCCTCGAATTTTATCTTGAATCTCGTTCCGAGCTTTGTCTCGAGCCTTGTGTGGAACTTTGCCTCAAACATTGCCTCGAATCTCGTCTCGAGTCTCGTGTAGATTCTCAACTCGAATCTCGTTTTGAATCACGTCTCGTGCATCGTCTCGAATCTCGTTTCAAATATCGCCTCGAATTTCATCTTAAATCTCGTTTCAAGCTTCGTATCAAACCTTGTGTAGGAGTTCGCCTCAAACATCGCCTTGAATCTCGTTTCGAATATCGCCTCGAATCTTATCCTGAATCTCGTCTCAAATCTCATATTGTAAAAAAAGTAAAACGGATGGATACCCGACTGAAACTATAAGAGTTTCTGCCCGTTGCTACAAAACTCTATAAAACCGGCTTGAAGGACCCCCAAATTCTGGTGGGCCCTAAATATTTTTTTCACTGCGCCAAAAATCAGGGCTCATTTCATACCAAAAGGAACACTTTGTTGGAGCGCCATTCAATAAAAAAAGCCTTTTTCGGGCCACACTATTATTTAGATAAAATAAAAAATTTCTTACATTTCTGTCAACGGTATTTTGAAACCTTGGATTGGTTCCTGCTGAAGCAGACGGCATTTGGTTCGGGTTTGTTTCTGCCTAAGAAATAAAAAATTCGTATTTTATATTTAATTTTGGTAAAGTATAATATTTTTTACATTTGCTAAAATTTCTGTAATACTTACTTTGCTAGTATCGGGTTTTAATTCCTTTTGACGAATTATCGACTCTGCTGTTAAATCTTTCGTGTTATTTTCTACGTCTTTGAGATAAGCAGCCATAGCAGCCTGAACATTTTTTTGGATAAATTAAGTTTAAGAAAAAGTGTGATAAATATAATTTTTTAAAAATCAAGAATACGGAAAACACCTCTACAATAGATAATGAGCCTACAGTGGATAATCATTAATATAAAATACTAATGTATCTAAAATAATTAATTTAATTTAGTAAATAATTAGGAGAGTGCATGTGTTGATAAATAAAAGTTATAAATAATTGTTTTAGTTATAATTGTGCTTTTAATTAATGATTATCCACTGTAGATTCATTATCCACTGTAGGATGGTCTCCCCTATACAAAATTAGATATGTACTCACGTTCTCCATTTTTTGGATGTCATCTTCGAATTTTTTTTGTTGCTTAGCTTGTTTGGTGCTATTTTTGCGAATTTCTTTGAGTTTTTTTTCCACATTTTCTTTGTGTTTTTTGCCCCCTTCATGGAATTCGATACTTGGCTTATTATCGGCGAGCCAACATTTGCAAAAATCGCAAAATTTGCGACCTTGTGATTTCCAGTAGTCAGCCCTAAAACAGAAAACATTATAAAAATTAAAAATAAAAATAAATTTAGGTTACCCCACTAAGACGGCGCGTTCCTATCTAAGAAATGGTCTTAAAATTATTTTGAAGGTTTTAAGATGATGAATATTTTTTAATATTTCAGGAAAAATTTAAATGAATTTTTTTAAATATTAATTTAGAGGTAATATTTAAAAAAATTTGAATATATATTTTGAACGATTTCCTTAGATTTCGGAAAAGATTGTAGTAAATTTCAAAGCAAAATTGTTCAATTTGGTAAGATTACAAAATTTTAGAAAGAAATCGAATAAGTTTAAAAGATGTTTCAAGGTTTTGAAAGGATAAAAAAAAATTTATTGAAAACAAAATTTCGATTTTTGAAGTTTGAAAATTTAACTATTTTGTTGGAAATTCGTGTATTTTATTAAAATTGATCTTTTTTGGCAGAAAATGATTGTTTTTGATTCAGAATTAATTTTTTGTTTAAATAAATTTTTTAACTAAAAATTTAACTTTAATACCTTTTTGTTTGAAAATTGAACTATTAGGTGAACAATTTCCTGAAAAACTAAAATATTTGTTTGAAAATTCATATATTTTGTGAAAAAATATTCTTTTTACGTAGATAAGTAGTTTTTTTCAAATTACTTCTTCTTTGGTAGAAAATTAGTGTTTTTATTGAAAAATAAATTTTTAACTGAAAATTTAACTAAACTTTGTTGTCGAATGTTTTTTTATAGACATTTAATCTTTTTGGAAAAAAATCCATTTGTATGGTAGAAAATTTCACTATTTCGTGGAAAATTTATTTTATTTGTTACTAGAAACTCACTTCTCTAAATAAAAATTTAACTATTCGATTTTTTGTTGAAAATTGATATTTTTCAGTTGTTCGGTTGTAATTTAATTTGATTGAAAATCAATTTTTTTAACTAGAAATTTAACTATTTAGCACTTCTTCCAAAAATTTTTTTTTTTGACAGACATTCAACCTTTTTGGTTGGAAATTCATCTTTTTGGTTGGAAATTCATCATTTTGGTTGAAAATTAAATAATTAGATTGCAAATTCCATTAAAAATTTTATTTAAAATTCATGTATTTTGTTCAAAAATATTCTTTTTTGGTAGAAAATTGAGTGTCATTTAATTTCTTCAGTAAGAAATAATTTTTTTTATTATTTATTCTATTTTATTTTTTGATTATTAATTTTATTATTATAATTTGTATTAATTTTTTACCTAGAAATTTAACTATTTAGCTTTTCTTGAAACAAATTTTTTTGACAGACATTCAATCTTTTTGGTTGAAAATTCATATTTTTGGTTGAAAATTAAACAATTAGATTGCAAATTCCATGAAAAATTAAAATGTTTGGCTTATAATTCATGTGTTTCGTTGAAATTATTCTTTTTCGGTAGAAAATAAATCGTTTTAGTTGAAATGTCATTTCATTGGTTAAAAATAATTTTTTTTATTGAAAATTAATTTTATCAACTAGAAATTTAACCAGCCATCTTTTCGTAATTTTTTCTACAGACATTCAATATTTTTGTTTGAAAATTCATCTATTTTATTTAAATGTTGTCTTTTTTTTAGCAATATAACCTTTTTGGATAAAAATTTCACTATTAGGTTAAACATTTATTTTTTGATTGAAGATGAATAATTTTAGTTAAAAGTTCATTTCTGTGGTTAAAAATTTAACAAATTTTTTTTTTAATGCATTTTTTAAATTGAAAATGTATCAATTTCAACATTGCATTTTGGCAGAATATTCATATTTTTGGGTTATGAATTCAACTTTTTTTCGAAAATTGATATGAAAATAAAAAGAATGAAATTTAAAAAATAAAATAAATAAACATTTAGTAAAATTAAATAAACAATGTCTAAGTTTCACAGATTTTGAAAGTTTTAAAAATAAAATTGAGATAAGATCATAACAAGGATGGGTATACAAATAGAAATATTTATGAGACTTTTTATCTATACACTTGATCGAAAACGACAATATTGGTGATAATTCTGCGTGGGTTTGTCGCCAACTCACGAATGTAGCAATTTTCACGAACCTACATGTGAGTACATTTTAGCCACCACATAATAATTTTTTCATATTACAACATGATTGTCAACCACGATAATGTTTTTTCCCTGAAAGCAGAAACCTTCCTCCAATTATTTAAACAATTTGAAATAGGAAAAATTGTTCATTTTTCCAGAAATAAGTTCCCGGTAAAATCTGATAAGAAATTTGACAGGGTAATTTTTTGAAATTCTCATTTTACCCTAAACACTCGGTTCTTGGATTTCCGTTGACAAATTACTTGTATTTCATGTCAGACAGTAAAAAAAGTTTCAGGGTGTCTACTTAAATACTGGAAAAAAAATTCTCTGACAATTCCAGGTTTTTTCCAGGTACAATTTTTCATAGTAGAGAGCCATTCGAATATTTCGATTTTTTTAAAAATATATATAATAATAAATAATTGAGAAGAAACAATTTTGTTAATATTTAAAATGAAGAATAATTCAGATTTATTTTAATTAATTTTTTTTCTGACGAAAAAAAAAATTCTCCTTTCGCTCCGCTGGGATTCGAACCACAGAACTTCTTATTCCCGGTCATATGCTTTTACCACTAAGCTACTAGAGAGATCGGGAGAAGAAACTTTATTTCAGAAAATATAAGCATTATTATACTAGATGTAACAAATAAAATTTTCAAAGGAATCTGTATTATCATTAGAAAATAAGAGAACTTTTTAACGTCTTCTCAGATTAGATCGAGCTATGAATTCAACCTTTTTTTAAATTAATTTTGTTTTTCTGAAAAAAAAGATCTCCTTTCGCTCCGCTGGGATTTGAACCACAGAACTTCTGATTTCCGGTCAGGTGCTTTTCCCATTAAGCTACTAGAGAGATCCAGAGAAGAAACTTTTTTCAGAAGTATATATATATATATAGGTATTATTTTGCTAGATGGTACAAATCAAATTTTTGAAGTCTTTTCATACTAGATGGAGCTATAAATTATAAATTATTCCAATAAATTATTCTGAAAAAAGATCTTTTTTCAGAAAGAAAATTAATTTAAATAATTCTTAATTATAAGCTCCATCAAGTCTGAAAAGACGTTAAATATTTTCTGCTATTCTCTAATGATAATACAGATTCCTTGAAAATAATGCGTGTATTTCTGAAAAAAGTTTCTTCTCTCGATCTCTCTAGTAGCTTAATAGGAAGAGAACCTGACCGGAAATCAGAAGTTCTGTGGTTCGAATCCCAGCGGAGCGAAAGGAGATTTTTTTCAGAAAAAAAAACAAAATAAAATAATTTTTGATTCACAGCTCCATCTTGTCTGAAAAGACGTTGAAAATTTCTGTTCTTATCTAATGATAATACAGATTCCTTCAATAATTCGGATTAAAAAAAATGTTTTTCTAAATTTTATTCAGAATCGTAAATATTAGATGAATCGAGTTGAAACTCAAAATCTCTCTTCACAATTAGCCATGGAATACACATAGGAAATTACTTTTTAAATTTCATCCCCATAAGCCTCTTTTATAGGGTGACAATAAAACCCCATGAGTGAAAAAATTGTTTTTGCGAGTTTTTGGCGCTAAATATGACTTTTTTTTTTCTTAATGCAAGTTGTTTCTAAAACGTGAAATACTACTTTATACTGATAATTAGATGTTTACGAAAATTGTTTAAACAATTTATTATTGTTTTTAGCAACTTTCTCTTAAAATAGAGTTTGAAAGTCGCTGTTTTTTCCAAAATTTTCCACTTTCTGTTCAACTTTCAAATAGAGTGAGGCGAAACTTAATTCATATTAAGTAACATGATTATTTAAACAATTTATTATTCTTGTTAATAATATTCCCTTAGAATAACGCTAGAAAATTGCTGTTTTTTTCAAGAATTTTCCACTTTTGTCCAATTTTCAACAAGAATCAGATAAATAATTGTTAAAGATAACAAAATTAAATGTTTAAACAATTTATTATTACTGTTAATAATACTCAATTTGAATAATGCTAGAAAGTTGCAGTTTTTTCTGAAATTTTCAACTATTTGTCTATTTTTCACTTGAAGTGAGTTAATAATTACTTTAATTAAGCAAGAAAAATTATTTAAACAAATTATTATCATTTTTCCTAAATAAAATTAAATATTAACTCACTTCAAGTAAAAATTGGACAAAAACTTTGAAATTTCAACAAAAAACCGCACCTGTCTAGTATTAATATAGAAGAAGATAGCTATAAACAATAATAATTGGTTTAAACAATTATTTTTGCTGAATTGAATTAAATATTACCTCAATCCAGGTGAAAAATGGACAAAAATTTGAAAATTGCAGAAGAAAACGCAGTTTCAGGCATTATTCAAAAAAAATATTATTAAAAATAGAAAATTGTTTAAGCAATTATGGTTTCAAATTAATTAACTCTTACCTCGCTCTAATTGAAAATCAGACAGAAAATGGAAAATTAAGCAATTATTTAAAATTTTCAAAGTTAATTTTCAACCAACGAGATGAATCTTCAACCAAAAAATCAATTTTCTATCAAAAAAGGATGAGTGTTCAACAAAATACATGAATTTTCAGCGAAATTGTTGAATTTTCAACTAAAAAAGACAAATTTTCAACGAAAAAAATTGAATTTTTCAACGAAAAAAGATTAATTTTCAAGCAAAAATGGAGGAGTGGAATTTTCAGTAAGAAAATTAATTTTCAACAAAACTAATGAATTTTTCAATAAAATGATGAATTTTTAACTGGAATAGTTGAACTTTAAACCTAGAAGATCATTTTTTACCTGAAATGATGAATCTTGAACTAAAATAGTTTAATTTTCAACCAAAAAGATGAATTTTCAACTTCAAAATAAAAATTTCCAACCAAAAATTGAATAGTTAAATTTGCAGTTGAGAAAAATTAATTTTCAACCAAAAGATTAATCCTCAACTAAAATTATGGAATACTCAATTGGAATGGTCACATTTTCCGTCAAAAAAAAAAATCTCAAAAAAGGAAAAAAGAATAGTTACAGTTTCAAAGAAGGTGATGAATTTTCAAATAAAATGATGAATTTTCAATGGAATAGTTGAATTTTCAACCAAAAATATTATTTTCCAGCTAACGTGATAAATCTTTAACTTTAGTAGTTAAATTTTCAACCAAAAAGATGAATTTTCAACCAAGAAGATTAATTTCTACCAAAAAGACAAATTTTCAATAAAATACATGAATTTTCAACTGAAAAAGATAAATTGTTAACCAAGAATTGAATCGTTAAATTTTCCGTTGAAAAAATTAGTGCTCAACCAAAGAGATTAATTTTCAGCTGAAATGATGGAATATTTGATTGAAATAGTAAGTTACATTTTCAACTTTAAACACAAAATAATTTTTAACAAAAAAAAACTGATTCTCAAAAAAATTCACTTTATTGTTAAAAACTCATAATGTCGGGTGAAAAATTTAACTTTTTTGTGGAAAATTAATGTATTTTATGTCTTTTCAAGCAGAAAATTAATTGCCTTTTTTGAAAAACCATAATCTTGTTGAAGGATTCAACTATTTTGTTAAAAATTAGTATTTTTAGTTTAATTTAACCAGTTGAAATTCAGTATCTTCCTATTCAAAATTAATTTTGTAAACTGGAAATGTAATTATTTCATTTTTGGTTAACAACTTATATTTTTAGATGAAAATTAATCTCTCTTGATTGAAAATTACATTCTTGGTGAAAATTCATCTTTGTGGATTTAAAATTCAACTGTTTTATTGAGTCATCAGTTCAGTCGGCATACCACTCCAGGTTTTTTTTTGTCCGTACAGCTCTAAGTCACTTTTTTTTTTAATTTGTCACGACAGCTGATTGTAGTAAAATGCAATAAGCAAAATGATCTCTTTGTTCATGATATCATGAAAACTCAAAATCGAAAAAAAATGACTTGGAGCTGTATACGGACTGAACCAGAACAGGAGCTGTATTCAGTGGAGCCGTCGACGTATACTGAGCTCTTGGAAGCTTCTAACATCTATTAGCGTTTTGCTTCAGTCCGTACACCACTCCAGGCTTTTTCTGTCCGTACAGCTTTAAGTCACTTTTTTGCAAATTTTTCAGGAGAGCTGATTAAAGTGAAATAAAAGAAGCAAAATGATCTATTTATTCAAGCTATCACAAGAGCTCAAAATAAAAAAAAATTCTTAGAGCTGTATACGGATAGGACGAGAGTTCGAGCTGTATAACGACTGAACCAGAACAAGAGCTCTCTGCAGTGGAGCCGTCGACGTATACTAAGCTCTGGGAAGCTTTCAACGTCCACTAGCGTTCTGCTTCAGTCCGTATACGACTCCAGGCTTTTTCTGTCCGTGCAGCTCTAAGTCACTTTTTTTTTAAATTTGTCACGACAGCTGATTGTAGTAAAATGCAATAAGCAAAATGATATCTTTATTCATGCCATCATGAAAACTCAAAATCGAAAAAATGACTTGAAGCTGTATTCGGACTGAACCAGAACCGGAGCTTTCTGCAGTGGAGCCGTCGACGCATACTGAGCTCTTGGAAGTTTGTAACGTCTATTGGCATTTTGTTTTAGTCAGTACACCACTCCAGGCTTTTTCTGTCCGAACAGCTTTAAGTCACTTTTTTTAATTTGTCACGACAGCTGATTGAAGTAAAATGCAAAAAGCAAAATGATCTCTT
>CAKNXH010002140.1:53324-64097 GCA_932178445.1 Andricus quercusramuli | reverse complement strand
TTTTTATTGAAAATTCACCTTTTTTATTTAAAAATTCAACTACTTGGTTGAAAATTCATGTATTGTAATGAAAATTCTTCTTTTTTGGTACAAAAATACTCTCTTGGGTAAAAATTAATTTTTTTGGTTAAGAATCGATTTGCATGGTTAAAAATTGAACTCCTTTTTAAAACTCCTTCAGCTCAAAAATCTTTTTTTTTTGCTAAAAATTAATTTTTCTCCCAAGAATGTAACTTTTCCATTTTTGATTGACCAATTCAGAAAAAAAATTGAAAATAAATGATTCCTCCCTTAAACTCGACAGAAAGCTCGAAAAAGAAAAAAATTTCCTTTTACGAATTCAGAAAAAATTGAAATCCGAAATTCCTTCCCTTCCAACCGAATAAAAATAAAAAATTCTTCCAATTCATAAAATATTACAAACCAAAAATTCCTCCTTTCTAACTCGATACAAATAATAACGTAAACAACAGAAAAGTTCCTTTTCCGATTCGGAAAAAATTTAAATGCCAATATTTAATTTGTGATTGCTTTTTTTAAATCAAGTCAAATATTGCTGAATATTAAAAAGTCTCCTTTTCTTAAGTAAAAAATTTCAAATTTAATGGGTTAAAAATTAAATATTTTCGACTGAAACGATATTCGATAAAAAATACTCGTGATTAAAAAAGAGACTATTAAGTCGTTCTCGTCTCGAGTCACGTCTTGTCGTGAATCTCGTCTCGAATCTTGTCTAGTAACGTCTCATGTCTCGCCTCTAATCACATATCAGACTTTGCCTCGTCTCGAGTCTCGTCTTGAATCTTGTCTCGAGTCTCGTCTTGAATCTTGTCTCGAGTCGCGCGGGAAAAGTACAATAAAGACCTGAAATGAACAATTTTTGGAAGTAAAATATTTTAGAATTCTTCAAAGCTTCATTTTGAAATTCTTTAAACTATAAATGTTCGGTTTAAAAATAGTTAAATGAGGAGAAATGCGCCTAGAAAAAGAGTTTCGCTGCTTATTAAGTACTAAAAATCTCCCATTCCCTTTTCCCCCTCCTTTGCCCCTCATCTCATCAAGAATCTCGTCTCGAGTCTCGTCACGTGTCGTGTCTTGTCTTTCACCTCATATCAGGTCTCGCCTCGAGCCTCGTCTTGAATCCCGTCTCGAATCTACTCAGGAGTCTCGTGAAAAAAGTACTACGAAGGAACCGATATCCAAACAAAGCTATCAGGGTTTCTGTCCGGGGCTACGAAACTGTAAAAATGAAGATTTCTAGGGCAAAAATTTCGAATTAGAATATTTTATAATTCTTCGAAACTGCATTCGAAAATTCTTTAAATTGAGAAGGGAGGCCTAAAAATTAGCGAAAGTACAAGAAAGGGTTTCGTAGCCTATTGAGTCGTTCTCGTCTCGATTTACGTCTTGTCTTGAATCTCGTCTCGAATCTTGTCGAGTCACGTCTCGTGTCTGGTCTCTAATCTCATATCAGACTTTGCCTCGTCACGAATCTCGTCTGGAGTCTCGTAACGTCTCGTGTCTTGTCTTTCACCTCATATCAAGTCTCGCCTCGAGCCTCGTCTTGAATCCCGTCTCGAATCTAGTTGACTGAATGATTTCACAGTTGAAAAACTGAGCAAGTTGAAATTGAATTTATTGTAAATTACATTATATCATATATAATTTGTTTAAATTAAGAAATTATGTATTAATTAATCAATCCTATTTTCGATTCCTTTAGAGTTGACCTTGTGCGATAAGTATATATATGTCTTCGGTGACAAGTACTAATACTGCATGAACTTGGACGCTCTGGGAAATTGGATGTTGCCCAGATTATTGACACTCATGTACTTTAGACAATGTGGAGCATCTATCTGAGCAGACAGGCAAGAACCTTGCAGGTCTTCATGCTTAACAACAGGCTTACAAATTCTTGTCGTTTCGAACGATTGAGTGTCCACTGTCCAATCTGACCTTTCAAAGGCCTTGTCCAAATTCCAGGCATAAATAAACTTTTAGATGCATGAATAATTCCATTTGACATTTTGAATCAGTATCTAAATTCATTGGTTTGATAAATGTTTCAGAATTTAAACAAAATTCCAATAGAAATTAATAGAATTTCAGATGAATCCAAAAATGTGTGTAAATCAATCGTAACATCATTAATTAAACAATTTTTTTTACACTGAATTATGATAATTACTTTGTTACCCTAAAATTATAGTCATGTCCCTCAACTGTAAAACTGAACAAATAAGGTTCACAGTTTTACCATATTCTATATTAAAACGAGATTCGAGGTAGGTCGAGACTCGAGACGAGATTCGAGACAAGAGGCAAAGGAGTAGAGGGGATAGATGGAAGGGAGAAGGAGATTTGAAGGACTTAATAGGCTAAAAACCCCTTTTTTGCAGAAGCTTGTCACATAATTTAACTGATTTTTAAGCGTCCATTTTCAACTTGAAGAATTTTAAAATGCAGTTTTGAAGGATTCTAAAATATTTTACTTTAAATAATTTCCATTATTGGTCTTCATTTTTAGGGGTTCGTAGCCCTTGTAGTTTCGGTCGGGTGTCTGTTTGTCCGCTGTACTTTTTTCTCGAGACGGGATTCAAGACAAGATACAAAACGAGACTCGAGGCGAGATCTGAGATGAAATTAAAGACGTGACGAGATAAAATTCAAGACAAGATAAGGCATGAGACGAGGCACGAGACGAGACTCGAGATGACATGGGGGGCAAAGGAGGCGAGGAAAGGGAGAGAGGAGAAAGGGAAAAGGGAAGGGTAGATCTAAACGAGGCTACTAAACACTTTTTTGTAGGGGCAAGTCACCTACTTTAACTTATTTTTAAGTGTAAATTTTCATTTAAAAAAATTTTATAATGCAGTTTTGAAGGATTCTGAAATATTTCACTTTAAACATTTTCCATTCTAGGTCTTCATTTTTAGGGTTTCGTAGCCCCGGGCAGAATCCCTTATGGTTTCGGTCGGGAGTCTGTTCGTCCGTTGTACTTTTTTCGCGAGACTCGAGACTAGATTCGAGAAGGGATTCACGACAGGACTCAAAACGAGATTCGAGGCCAGATTTGAGATGAGTTCAAAGACGTGACGAGACAAGATTCGAGACAAGAAGAGGCACGAGACGAAGCTCGAGACTAGCTCGAGACGAGGCTGGAGACACAAAAAACGAATTTACTACAAAAATATTGAACTTTCAACGAAATTGTTGAATTTTGAAGAGAAAAAGACAAATTTCGTTACAAAACAGTAGAATTGTTAACAAAAAAGTTAATTTTCAACCAAATAGTTGGATTTTCAACGTAAGAAGACAAATTTTCAACAAAATCCATAAATGTTCAACCAAATAATAACATTACCTAAAAAGATGAATTTTTAACAAAAAATATAATTTTAGAATTTTAAACCCGAAAAGATAAATTTTCAACCACAACACAACAAAACAGTTAAATTTTGGCCTAAAAAAATGTTGACAAATTAACTAAATATTTTATCAAGGAGTAGAATTTTCAAGATAGAAAGACAAATTTTCAGAAGACTGTTGAATTTTGAAATTCAGCAGAAAGCAAAATTGTTGAATTTTCAACAAATGTAATTTAATTTTTAACCAAAAAGATATTTCTACGAAAAACGTTGAATTTTCAAAGAGGAAAGATGAATTTTCTATCCTAAAAAGTACCAAAAATATAATAGTAGACTTTTCAACCAAAAAAATAGATGGTAAATTTTGAAAAATTTCAGAGAATTTCAAAGAATTTAGAATAATTCACAGTGAATTCCAAAAAAAAATTTCGAATCTTTTGAAAACCCTACGAAATCCCTCACTTCTCGTGAATAAATTCTTTGAAATCCCTTTAAACTATTGAATTAAATAAAAACAAATTCTGGAAATATTTTAAAATATCCTAAAATATTTAAAATCCTCTGAAATCTTTTTAAATCCTTTCAGATTTTTTACAGATCTTGAAAATGCCGAGGTATTTGAAAAAATACCTTAAAATATTTTGAATCAAATCAATGAAAATAATAGTTTGATCCGTTTTGCATTGTAAACTGTTTAATTAATTAGTAGCTAATTAATTTTTTGCCAAATATTAAATTACAGAAAGATTGAATTTAAACTCATTTTAATTAAGTAACATAAATTATTTACATTAAGGTTATGTAATTAAATATTAGCTATTGTTTTTAAAAAATAAGTTTATTTTTTCTTTAAAATACCTTTATTACAATTAGAGTATACTTTTAAAAAAAAATGTCGATGTTGTGAAATAAGTATCTTAATTCAATTTTCAAAATTATATATACATAGATAATTTTTTTTTTTATTAGTTTGGGAGATTATTAATAAGTCAAATTTTCAGAAATGAAAGTTCAAATTTATAAAAAATATAAAGTAAAAATTATTTGAATGTTTTGATGAAAATTATAGTTCAATTCTTTTTATTTTGTGAACTAATTAATTATTTATTAGCTGATTGACTTTTTTCACAATACATATTAAATCAAATGAAGATTAAAATTATTAATAGTTAATATTTTCAGAAAAATATAAGATAAGTATTAATTGTATGTTTTTATGAAAATCATTCTTTATCGCTTTTAATGTTGTAAACTAAGTAACTAATTACTGACTGTTCAATTTTTTACAATATTAAATTAAGTGAAGATTGAATTTTAATTGTTGTCAATTAGGTAACATGGTTACTTAGGTAACATATTTTTGTTTAAAATACGTCTCTTACAATTATATATTTTTTTGAATGTTTGTGATGTTGTGAAATGAGTATCTGAATTTAATTTTCAAAATTATACGTAAATATGTTTTTATTTTTTCAAAAATTAGTATAAAAGGTTATTAATAATTCGAATTTTCAGAAACGAGAATTCCAAGTTAAAAAAAATATATAAAGTAAAAATTATTTGAATGTTTTTAATGAAAATAATTGTTTGATGCTTTTTATGTTGTAAACTGAATAATTAATTATTGACTGACTCTGTTAAAACTTAAGTTTTCTGGAGTTAGTTTAAAAGGTTATAAATAAATTAAAATTTCAAAAATGAAAGATTGAATTTATAAAAAATATAAAGTAAACATTATTTGAACGTTTTGATGAGAATTATAGTTCAATGCTTTTTATTTTGTAAACTAATTAATTATTAGCTGATTGATTTTTTTCACAATACATATTAAATTAAAATAAGATTTAAAAAAAATTTCAATTGATTAACATAAATTATTTATTTTGAGGTTATGTAATTGAATATTGGCTATAATTTGTAGAATAAAAGTGTATTTATGTTTAAGATACCTCTATTCCAATTTATATAAGTTTTCAAATGTGTGATGTTGTGAAATGAGTATCTATATTCTGATTTCAAAATGACATAAAAGTTTATTTTAATTTTTAATTACATTAGTTTACAGAGTTATTAATAATTCATATTTTCAGACAAATACAAGATAAAAATTATTTGAATGTTTGTATGAAAATAACTGTTTATTGCTTTTAATGTTGTAAACTAAGTAACTAATTATTGACTGTTTAGTTTTTTAAATATTAAGTTATATACTTTAAGATGATGTCATTGAATACTGCCTATTATTTGTATAATAGAACTTTATTTTTCTCTAAAATACGCCTCTTACAATTATATATATTTTTGAATGTTTGTGATGTTGTGAAATGAGTATCTGAGTTGAATTCTCAAAATCATACGTACACATGTTTTGATTTTTTCGAAAATATAAAAGGTTATTATTAATTCAAATTTTCAGAAACCTATTATCAGTCAAAAAGTAAAACTAACAACATTTTAAATTGTTTATTGTCCGATATTTCTGGACGAAGAACAAAGTTATAAATAAGAGGAAAGTTCAAGGTAGTTTTACGGAAGCTTTGGTTTTGGTCTATTACCAATCAAATACAGCTGTTGAAGATTTCGTCACTCTTAAAGATTTATATTGGAACTTTTACTACTCTCACTCCAACATCGTAGGTGGTATTTCTGAAATATCTTTGTTTCGACATTTCGGAAGCTTTTTCAATGTTTCTTCTTTCTCGATTTAAAACCAATCTTTTTCGTGCTAATGAGTCCGAAAAACATCATAAAATATACACATCTGAAGATTCAGCCGAAAGTCGTTAAAAATTAGTGCTTTGAGGAAGTAAAAACATTCTGATTTGTTTAGCACTCTCAGGCCTCAGACTCACTTCACATATGAAAAATAGTGTAAATAATATCACAAATTTGGAAAAATAGCCCAATAAAAAAGTGTGCAATAGAAAATTAATAGAAACCAATAAGAGACCGTAAAGAGGGTGATTTTTCAGGAAAATAGGCCAATAATAAATAAATAAATAATGTAGTAATAAATTTTTGCAAAAAAAACAATTAATTAAAACATAATAATGATTAATTTTCTATAAAAAAAGACATTTTCAACAAAATACAGAAATTTATTACCAAATAGTTGAACTTTCAACTTCTAAAGGATAACTTTCCAACCGAAAATGGAATACTGAAATATTCAGATAAAAAAATTAAGTTTTAACCAAAAAACAATTAATTTTAAGAAAAATGTTAATGTTTCAACCAAAGATGTGAATCTTAACAGAATTTTTGAGAATTTTGAAGAAAATAGTTAAATTTTCAACCAAAAAGATGAAGTTTGTATATTACTATTGTTTGTATAATAAAAATTTATTTTTGTTTAGACTACGTCTCTTACAATTATGTATATTTTTGAATGTTTGTGATGTTGTGAAATGAGTATCAGAATTCAGTTATTAAAAATGAGTTTTTAAGAAAAAAGATAATTTTCTATGAAAAAGTTAAATTTTCATAAAAATAGTATAATTTCTAACTAAATAAACAAATTTTAACCAAAAATATGCATTCTTAACAAAAAAAGCTAATTTTCTATCAAATTGTTGAATCCTCAACCAAACCAGAATAATTTAGACCCAAACAGTTGAATTTTTAATTAAAATAAATAAATTTTCTACCGAAAGGGGAATAGTTACATTATTATTAACAAAAATTAATTCTCAACTAAAAAAAATCTAACAAAATAGTTAAATTTTTCAATTTTAATTTAAATTTAATTTAAATTTGATTAATAAATAATAACTATATAATGAAGAATATAATATATAATATAATAGATATAATTAATAAATGAATGATAATTAATGAATTTAATTTAAATTTTTTAAATTAGATCAATTTTTAACCAAGGAGGTGAATTTTGTTTTGAATGCAAATTCAACTATTCCATTTTTTGTTGAAAATTTGACTTTTCCCTGATTCCAAAGTTTTCCCTGATCTGCGGCCACCCTGAATATTGAAATAAAGATTCAATAAAAATAATTGACAGTTATTAAATATATTTTTAATCAAATTTTTCAATACTGTAAAGTTTTTCTGAATTCAATTTGGCACCCCTACAAATTGTTCCTTCTGCCCAGAAAATTACCTTTGATTTGTTTCAGAATTAAAAAAAATATATTTAGAGGTCGCTCAAGGTCATTTGAGGGCAAAAATGACCATTCCTTATTAAATTGACGCTATTTATTGATTATTTATTTCTAACGCGTATGAACTTCGTTCTTTACAAGTCAATATTGCACTTAGATTTTTTTCAGATTTTGACAATAACATTCAAAGGTAGCTCAAGGTCATTTTCTTAATAAAATGTTGATTCAATTAAATTTTCCCTGGTTTTTTTTCTATGGAAAAGTAGCGTCCATTTATTCAATTCAGCAAAAAAAAAGTCAAATTGTTTGATAAATGTTTGTCATATTATTTGAAGGACATTCAAGGTCATTTCGAAAAAAATGAGCTTTTTGTAAATTGTGATAATGAAAAAACAATGCTCACACTTGCATATTAGATTACAAATAAAATAGGTTTGAATGACCATTTTTCGTAGAATAACCTTGAATGACCTTGAAGTAATATGACACGCAGTTATTAAATCTTTTGACTAGTTTTTTGCCGCAATTAATACATTGACACTGTTTTTTCAGAAAAAAGTAGAGAAAATTTAATTTAATCAACATTTCATTAAGAAAATGACCTTGAGCCTCCTTTGAATGATATTGTAAAAGTCTGAAAAAAATCTGAGTGCAATATTGACTTGTAAAGAATGAAATTCATACGCGCCAGAAATGAATAATCAATAAATAGCGTCGCATCAGAAATTAACGATCAATAAATAACGTCGATTCAATATGAAATGGCAATTTTTGCCCTAAAATGGCCTTGAACGACCTTTGAATGTTATTGTAAAAATCTAAAAAAAATCACAGTGCATTATTGAATTTTAAAGAACAAAATACATGCGCGTCAGAAATGAACGATCAATAAATAACGTCGATTCAATATGAAATGGCAATTTTTGCCCTAAAATGACTTTGAGCAACCTTGGAATGTTATTGTAATAATCTGAAAAAATCTGAGTATAATATTGACTTGTAAAAAACAAAATTTATAAGCGTCAGAAATGAATAATCAATAAATAGTGTCAATTTAATTAAGAATTGCCATTTTTCCCTGAAATGACCTTGAACCACCTTGGAATGTTATTGCCATTATCTGAAAAAAATCTGAGTGCAATATTGACTTGTGAAGAACAAAATGCATACGCATCAGAAATGAATAATAAAAAAATAACGTCGATTTAATTAAGGAGTGGGTATTTTCGCCCTAAAATGACCTTTAGCGACCTTCGAATTTTATTGTAAAATCTGAAAAAAATTGAGTATAATATTTAATTGTAAAGAAAAGAATTCAAACGCTCCAGAAATGAATAATCAATTGATAGCGTCAATTTAATTAGGAATTGTCATTTTTGTCCTAAAATGACCTTGAACGACCTTGGAATGTTATTGTAAAAATCTTACCAAAATCGAAGTGCAATATTGAATTTCAAAGAACAAAATTCATGCGGTCCAGAAATAAATAATCAATTAATAGCTTCAATTTGATTAAGAATTGCAACTTTTGCCCTAAAAGGACCTTGAGCGACCTTGGAATGTTATTGTGAAAATCTGAAAAAATCTGAGTATAATATTGACTTGTGAAAAACAACATTTATACGCGTCAGAAATAAATAATCAATAAATAGCGTCAATTTATTAAGGAGTGGACATTTTCACCCTAAAATGGCATTGAGCGTTCTTGGAATGCTATTGTAAAGGTCTGAAAAAAATCTGAGTGCAAAATTGACTTATGAACAACAAAATTCAATCGCGTCAGAAATGAACAATCGAAAAATAACATCGATTTAGTTAGAAATGGCCATTGTTGCCCAAAAATGGCATTGAGTGATCTTGGAATGTTATTGCAAAGATCTGAAAAAAATCTGAGTGCAATATTGAATTGTAAAAAAACACAATTCATACGGGCCAGGAATAAATTATCAATAAATAACGCCAATTTAATAAGGAATTGTGATTTTTGCCCTAAAATGTCCTTTTGCGACCTTCGAATGTTATTGTAAAAATCTGAAAAGAATTTGTGTATAATATTAAATTGTGAAGAGAAGAATTCATACGCGCTAGAAATTAATAATCGATTGATAGCGTCGAATTAAATAAGAATTGCCATTTTTGCCCTAAAATTACCTTGAGCGACCTTGGAATGTTATTGTAAAAATCTGAAAAAAATCTGAATGCAACATTAAATGTAAATAACACAATTCATACGGGCCAGGAATAAATGATCAATAAATAACGCCAATTTAATAAGGAATAGTGATTTTTGCCCTAAAATGACCTTGAGCGACCTTGTAATGTTATTGTAAAAATCTGACCAAAATCGAAGTGCAATATTGAATTTCAAAGAACAAAATTCATGCGGTCCAGACACAAATAATCAATTATTAGCGTCAATTTCATTGAGAATTGCCATTTTTGCCCTAAAATGACCTTGAGCGACCTTAGAATGTTATTGTAAAAATCTGAAAAAATCTGAGTATAATATTGACTTGTGAAAAACAACATTCATACGCGTCAGGAATAAATAATCAATAAATAGTGTCAATTTAATTAAGAATTGCCATTTTTCCCTGAAATGACCTTGAACCACCTTGGAATGTTATTGCCATTATCTGAAAAAAATCTGAGTGCAATATTGACTTGTGAAGAACAAAATGCATACGCATCAGAAATGAATAATAAAAAAATAACGTCGATTTAATTAAGGAGTGGGTATTTTCGCCCTAAAATGGCCTTGAGCGACCTTGGAATGTTATGGTAGAAATCTGAAAGAAAATCTGAATGCAATATTGACTGGTGTAGAATGAAATTCATATGCGTCAGGAATGAATAATCAAAAAATAACGTCAATTTAATTAAGAATGGCAATTTTCCCCTGAAATGGCCTTGAGCGACCTTGGAATATTATTGTAAAAATCTGAAAGAATGTGAGTGCAATATTGAATTGTAAAGAACAAAATTCATTCCCGTCAGAAATGAACAATCAAAAAATAACGTCATTTTAATTAAGAATGGCCATTTTTGCCCTAAAATGGCCTTGAGCGACCTTGGAATGTTATTGAAAAAATCTGAAAAAAAATCTGAGTGCAATATTGAATTGTAAAAAACACAATTCATACGGGCCAGGAAGAAATGATCAATAAATAACGCCAATTTAATAAGGAATGGTGATTTTTGTCCTAAAATGGCCTTAAGCGACCTTGGAATATTATGGTAGAAATCTGAAAGAAAATTTGAATGCAATATTGACTGGTGTAGAA
>CAKNXH010002140.1:32866-46720 GCA_932178445.1 Andricus quercusramuli | reverse complement strand
TATTTCCTACACAGAATTTATTTTGTTTGATATTTTGCTATTATTCCTACATAAAATATTTCCTGCATAGAATTTATTATTGTTCAATACTGTTATTGTTTTCTTGCACGAAATATTTCCTAAACAAAATTTAATATTGTTTAATACTGTTATGTTCTTCTTACACAAAATATTTCCTACACAGCATTTAATATTGTGTAATACTATTATTTTTGTCGTAAACAAAATATTTTCTACACAGAGTATTTCCTACAAAGAATTTAATGTTGTTTAATACTAGTATATTATTCCTACACAAAATATTTCCTATATAGAATTTAATATTGTTCAATACTGTTATTGTTTTCCTTCACAATATATTTCGTGAACAGAATTTGATACTGTTTAATACTATTATTGTTTTCCTTCACAAAATATTTCCTAAACAGAATTTAATATCGTTAATTACTGTTTTCAATTTTCTTATACAAAATATTTCCTACACAGAATTTAATACCGCTTCATTTTTCCTACACTAAATTTGTTCTAAATAGAATTTAATATTGTTCGATACTGTTATTTTTTTCCTACACAAAATATTTGCCACACAAAATTTAATATTGTTTAATACTATTATTTTTTTCATAAACAAAATATTTTCTGCACAGAGTATTTCCTACGTAGAATTTAATATTGTTTGATACTGTTATATTATTCCTACACAGAATTTAATTTTGTCTAATACTATTTTTTTTTCGTAAATAAAATATTTTCCAGACAGAGTAATTCCTACACAGAATTTAGTATTTTTTGATATTGTTATAATTTTCCTCAACATAATATTTCCTGCATAGAATTTAATATTGTTCGATACTGTTATTTTTCCCTACATAAAACATTTCCGACACAGAATTTAATATTGTTTAATACTGTTATTGTTTTCTTTCACAAAATATTTCCTACACAGAATTTATTTTGTTTGATATTTTGCTATTATTCCTACATAAAATATTTCCTGCATAGAATTTATTATTGTTCGATACTGTTATTTTCTCCTTCACAAAATATTTCCTAAACAGAATTTAATATTGTTTGATACTGTTATGTTTTTCTTACACAAAATATTTCCTACCCAGCATTTAATATTGTGTAATACTATTATTTTTGTCGTAAAAAAAATATTTTCTACACAGAGTATTTCCTACACAGAATTTAATATTGTTTGATACTGGTATATTATTCCTACACAAAATATTTCCTATATAGAATTTAATATTGTTCAATACTGTTATTGTTTTCCTTCACAATATATTTCGTAAACAGAATTTAATATTGTTTAATACTGTTTTTGTTTTCCTTCACAAAATATTTCCTAAACAGAATTTAATATTGTTTAATACTGTTATGTTTTTCTTACACAAAATATTTCCTACCCAGCATTTAATATTGTTTGATACTGGTATATTATTCCTACACAAAATATTTTCTACATAGAATTTAATATTGTTCAATACTGTTATTGCTTTCTTTCACAAAATATTTCCTACACAGCATTTAATATTGTCTAATACTATTTTTTTTCGTAAACAAAATATTTTCCAGACAGAGTATTTTCTACACAGAATTTAGTATAATTTGATATTGTTATAATTTTTCTTAACATAATATTTCCTACATAGAATTTAATATTGTTCGATACTGTTATTTTTCCTGCATATAAAATATTCCCGACACAGAATTTAATATTGTTCAATACTGTTCTTGTTTTCTTTCACAAAATATTTTCTACACAGCATTTGATATTGTGTAATACTATTATTTTTTTCTTAAACAAAATATTTTCTACACATAGTATTTCCTACACAGAATTTAATATTGTTTGATACTATTTTATTTTTCCACACAAAATATTTTCTACATAGAATTTACTACTGTTGATTTTTTAATCCAAAAATAATTTTACTTTTAAGGCCATGTGACGAGTGGGTCACGTGACCCGATTCCTATCTTACTGGCACATTTTTTATTCCCTAACTTATTTTCACACGAATAGCCACACCAAGTTGAAAATTCGAGATAATAAATGAAAAGCACTAAGAAAGGTGGGTCTGTTTCTAAATTTTAATAATCATCAAAGAAGCAGAAAAAAAATTATTAACAAAAAAAACTTTTCTCATATTTG
Organism: Andricus quercusramuli; assembly: GCA_932178445.1. Classification (NCBI taxonomy): domain Eukaryota; kingdom Metazoa; phylum Arthropoda; class Insecta; order Hymenoptera; family Cynipidae; genus Andricus; species Andricus quercusramuli. The sequence continues at coordinate 44,559 of CAKNXH010002140.1, read as the reverse complement.
AACAATATGTGTGAAAATAAGTTAGGAAATAAAAAAAGTGTCGATAAGGCAGGGATCCGGTCACGTGACCCACTCATCATATGGCCTTAATCAAAAACAGTTGAATTGATCCCAATAAGACCAATTTTTGACAAAAGAATCATCAACCAAATAAGATTAATTTTTAACCAATCGTATTTTCAAACAAAAAAGATTAAATATTTCCCAAAAGAGACGAATTTCCTACGAAAAAGTTTTATTTCTTAACCCTAAAACATGAATTTTCGAACAAAAATTTGATTCTCAACCAAATAGTTGAATTTTCAACCGAAGACATAAATTTTCTACCAAAAAGGCGATTTTTTAAATTAAAAATATGAATCTTCAACTAAAAAAATGACTTTTCAACAAAGCAGTTAATAACTCCATACCAAGTAGTTGACTTTTCGAACGCAAAATGTTAATTCCCCGAAAAAAATATAATAGTTGATATTTTAATCTAAAAATGCTTTAATTATAAATAAGAAATAGTCGAATTCATATAACAATTTTTTTTACAAAACGGTTGAATCACCAACCAACAAAAAATTATTGTTCAATCAGTTGTATTTTTAACCAAAAGGGATTAATAATTAAAGAAAATTGTAAACTGAATTTTTAACATTTTCTATTGAAAAATGAACTGCTGAAAATTAAAATTTTAATTTTCTTCAATTTGCAACAGTTTAAAATTCAAGAAAACTTTGAATTCAATAAAAAGCGAATTTTGTATTAAAACCCAGTGCTAAAAAAGTTTAAATTACTTCATTTTACCTGAGAATTTGATAAATAAAATTTTCAATTCATAAAAATTTGAAAGGAGATTTTTTCGAAAAAGGGTCGCCATTGAAAAGTAATGTTTTGTAAAATTAATAATTACCTCTAAAGCTATAAGAATAAGTTAAAACTAAGATATCTAAACATAAAAAATTAAAAAATGGGAATTTTCAACAGTTTAATGTTCAACTGTTGAAAACTCAAACAAATTGAAAGTTAAATTTTAAAACTGTTGGATAATGCAGGAAATAGAAAATTGAAAATTCAACAGATATAATTTTTTTAATAGCTGAATTTTAAACAGTCTATAATTGAAGAAAATGGAAAATTCTATTTGCTGCAGTTGAAAATTAGAGAAAATCTAAAATTGAATTTTTAAAAGTTTAATTTTTAACAGGTGAAGTATAAACTGTTGAAAATTGAAGAAAATTGAAAATTGTAGTGTATAAACATTAGATGTTAAAAATTTAATTTTCAATTTTCTTGAGTTTTCAACAGTTGAAAATTCAAAAAATATTTGCGTCTAAACTATTTTACTTTTTAGGATTTTATTCCATTTCCTTGTAAGAAGGCAACCAATATCGTATCTCAGCCAGACCAAGTGTCTGTTGCACCTTTTGTAAATTCACGATCGAGAGTTTCCCGGAAGATCTTTTATACTCGTCACGTTTACGAAGCTTTTTTTTCAACGTAGTGCGTGTTCCTCTTGGAAACAAAGAATGAATAACAATCAGATAATAAAAAAATGAAGCACGTCAGTCCGAACTCCTTAGTCATTGATTTCTTTTTTGAAATTTTGTTTCTTTCCTACAGTACTCCTAATTTTTATTTTTCGTTTTATTTAGGTAGAGTATTGTCCCCCGCTAAAATATGCCGCATTTTTATTTTCTCTTCCGGAATATTTTGGTGAATTTTAATTTTCTCTTCCGACATATTTTGGTAAATTTTTATTTTCTCTTCGAGCATATTTTGGTGAATTTTAATTTTCTCTTCCGGCATATTTTGATGAATTGTTATTAATCTCTTCCGGCATACTTTGGTGAATTATTGTTTTCTCTTCCGGAATATTTTGCTGAATTTTCATTTTATCTTTCGGCATATTTAGCGAATTTTTATTTTCTCTTCAGGAATATTTTGATTAATTTTATTTTTTCTTCTGTTGCATTTTGGTAAAATATTCGTTTCTCTTCCGGCATATTTTGGTGAATTGTTATTTTTTATTCGTAAATATTTTGTTGAATTTTTATTTTCTCATCAGGCGTATTTTGGTGAATTATTGTCTTCTCTTCCGGCATATTTCGGTAAATTTTTATTTTCTCTTCCGGCATATTTTGGTGTATTGTTATTTTCTCTTCCGGTATATTTTGCTAAATTTTCATTTTATCTTCCGACATATTCTGGCGAAATTTTATTTTCTCTTCCGGCATATTTGGCGAATTTTTATTTTCTCTTCGGGAATAGTTTGATAAATTTGATTTTCTCTTCTGGTATATTTTGGTAAAATATTCGTTTCTCTTCCGGCATATTTTGGTGAATTGTTATTTTTTATTCGTAAATATTTTGGTGAATTTTTATTTTCTTATCTAGCGTATTTTGGTGAATTATTGTCTTCTCTTCCGGCATATTTTGGTAAATTTTTATTTTCTCTTCAGGCATATTTGGCGAATTTTTATTTTCTCTTCAGGAATAGTTTGGTGAATTTTTATTTTCTCTTCCGGCATATTTGGGTGAACTGCTATTTTTTATTCAGAAATAATTTGGTGAATTTTTCTTTCTCATCTGGCATATTTTGGTGAATTATTATTTTCTCTTCCGGGATATTTTGCTGAATTTTGATTTTCTCTTCCGACATATTTTGGTGAATTTTGATTTTCTCTTCCGGCATATTTTGGTGAATTGTTATTTTCTCTTCCGGAATATTTTGCTAAATTTTCATTTTCTCTTCCGACATATTTTGGCGAACTTTTATTTTCTCTTCCGGCATATTTGGCGAATTGTTATTTTTTATTCAGAAATATTTTCGTGAGTTTTTATTTTCTCATCTGGCATATTTTGGTGAATTATTGTTTTCTCTTCCGGAATATTTTGGTAAATGTTTATTTTCTCTTCCGGCGTATTTTGGTGAATTGTTATTTTCTCTTCCAGAATATTTTGCTGAATTTTGATTTTCTCTTCCGACATATTTTGGTGAATTTTTATTTTCTCTTCCGGCATATTTTGGTGAATTGTTATTAATCTCTTCCGGAATATTTTGGTGAATTTTCATTTTCTCTTCCAGCATATTTTGCTAAATTTTCATTTTATCTTCCGACATATTCTGTCGAATTTTTATTTTCTCTTCTGGCATATTTGGCAAATTTTTATTTTCTCTTCGGGAATAGTTTGATGAATTTTATTTTCTCTTCTGGTATATTTTGGTGAAATATTCATTTCTCTTCCGGCATACTTTGATGAATTGTTATTTTTTATTCGGAAATAATTTGGTCAATTTTTATTTTCTCATCTGGCATATTTTGGTGAATTATTGTTTTCTCTTCCGGCATATTTTGGTAAATTTTTATTTTCTCTTCCGGCATATTTTGGTGAATTGTTATTTTCTTTTCCGGAATATTTTGGTATATTTGAATTTTCTCCTCTGGCATATTTTGGTGAATTATTGTTTTCTCTTCCGGCATATTTTGGTAAATTTTTATTTTCTCTTCCGGCATATTTTGGTGAATTGTTATTTTCTCTTCCGGAATATTTTGCTAAATTTTCAACTTCTCTTCCGACATATTTTGGCGAATTTTTATTTTCTCTTCCGGCATATTTAGCGAATTTTCATTTTCTCTTCGGGAATAGTTTGGTGAATTTTTGTTTTCTCTTCTGGTATATTTTGTTGAAATATTGGTTTCTCTTCCGGCATATTTTGGTAAATTTTTATTTTCTCTTCCGGCATATTTTGGTGAATTGTTATTTTCTCGGCCGGAATATTTTGGCGAAGTTCTATTTTCTCTTCTAACATATTTTCGTGTAGGTGTTACCATATTAAAATTTAATTTAAAACGCTATAAATTCCTAAGTTAACTTTTAACACAACAGTAGATTTTTTGACCAAAAACAAAACGAATTTTCAACAAAATAGTTAAATTTTCAGACAAAATGACTTTTCAAACAAAACAAAAAACGAATTTTCAAAAAAAAAAAAACAATTGAGTTTTTAACCAAATGGATTCATTTTCTATTAAATTGTTAGTTTTTCAATCGAATTTTTAAAAATTCATTTTTAAGCAAATGGTTGAATTTTTGACCAAAATTTTAATTTTCAATAAAAGAGTAAAATTTTTATTCAAATAGTTGAATTTCCTACGAAAAAAAAGTTGAATGTTCCACTCAAAAAGACGAATTTTCACCCAAAAAGCATGTGCCTTTGATAGAATTATTGAATTTTCAACCAAAAACGAAGAAGACGAATTTCCAACAAAACAGTTGAATTTCCAACCAAAAAGGATTAAATTTTAACGAAAATAGTTAAATTTTGTACTAAAAAAAACTGAATTTTTAATAAAATAGTTGAAATTTGAACAGAAAAAAGACGAAATTTCAAAAAAATTGATGAATTTTAAAAACAACTAGAAACCACTTTTTTACAAAATTGTTTGATTTTCAACCAAGAAAGATTACTTTTCTACAGAAATAGATTAATTTTTAACCAGATACTCAAATTTCCAACCCAAAAAGAAGAACTTTCGACAAAATAGTTAAATTTGCAACCCACTTATTTGAATTTTCTTACAAAAAAAAAATTTCTACAAAAAAATTTAATTTTCAACCCAAAAATAAAAATTGTCAAGAAAGAAGTCAAATTTCACCAATGTAAAATAATTGAATATTCAACCAAACAGTAGATTTTTTAACCAAAAGTAATTAATTCAGTACCAGAAAAATATACTTTCCAACCAAAAATAATTAACTTTCGAACAAAAATAGTTGAAGTTTATTATAGTTTTCTATTAATTCAGTTCGCATTTAAGCGAAAACAGTTTCTTGAAAACAGGAGAAAAAAAGAGGATTTTTTTTTAAAAGGGGAAAAGAGTAGGGGAAAGAGTGTGCAGTATGAAAAATATGCCGGAAGAGAAAATTAAAATCCGGCACAATACGCCGGAAGAGAAAATCAAAATCCAGATAATCATGTCCTTTATTCATTAGAAGGCTTTTATTTTTTTTTAAATGCAATTTTTTCAGCTTGGACTATTCAATAATATTTTTCAACTTTTTTTATAAATTGATATAATTCCAATTTTAAAAATGAATATTAGAAATGCGAAAGATTTTTCTTCATCAAATTGTTTATTATCGAGAGAAAATTTTTTTTCACTTCATGTAGATATGTATTTTGAGGTAAATTTATAAAGTTATTTTTCGAATCCTTACAATGTTCAAGTTCATGACAATGTATTCTTCAAGCATATCAAAAATCATGTATTTTTAGAAGTTTTATGACAATAAAATGACTCAAATTTTTGGCTTCTCGGCCAAATTTTCAAAAATAAAAGTGTACTAAATTTCGAACTTAAATAATAGAATCTGAAAAATATGCTTTTCCAAAGAAAACAGATAATAAAAGCTAGAGCTTTTAAAATTCGATTTTAGATAGTCCCCTCTCTGGAAGGGATAAATATGCCGGAAGAGAAAATTAAAATCCGGCAAAATAATCCGGTAAAACTTAAAACGCGGCAAGATAAGTCGAAAGGGAAAAATTAAAATTCGTCAAAATATATCAAAAAAAGCAAATTATAACTCTGAAAAATATGCCGGAAGAGAAAATTAAAATTTGGCAAAGTATGCCAGAAATGAAAATCAAAATCCGGAAAAATAAGCCGTTAAAAATTGAAACCCGTCCACTTGAGCCGGAAGGGAAAAATATTTCGGGAAAACAAATTTTAATCCTGAAAATATGCCGGAATAGAAAATTAAAATTCGGCAAAATATGCCCGAAGAGAAAATCAAAATCCCGCAAAGTATGCCAGAAAAGAAAATTAAAATCTAGAAAAAGATGCCGGAAGAGAATATAACATTTTATTTATTTTCTTAATTAAAAAGCTATGTCAATGCCTTGACCAAAAAGGGAAAAGCTTTCCGGGAGCTTTAAGGTGAAAGGTCTCCAAAAGGAAAAAGTTGCACCGCATCAGATTAAAGTCGCAAATCCGCGGTCTGCTGAGGATTTGACGTTATTTCCGCGAACAGAAGACCGCTTGGCACTGAAAAGTTAAACAGCTGCAGATTTTACGACTGACATGCTTTTACGAGTCCGGTCAATTTTTATCGCGATTCCATAGCCAACAAAGCTCTATTAACGAGTCAAGAGTTGGAAAGGAAACACGACTTTTCGTGATATTCAAAACAACAAGTCTCTTGTTTTTCAACGATAAAAGTCACGATGACTTTCATTTTTTAGTTAAAAACATTATTTTTGGATAAAAAAATCAATTTTAATTTGCAAAGTGTATTTCGATTTTCTCTTCCGGCATATTTTGCCGGATTTTGATGTTCTCTTCGGGCATATTTCGCCATATTTTAATTTTCTCTTCCGGCATATTGCGTCGGATTTTGACGTTCTCTTCCAGCATATTTTGCAGGATATTAATTTTCTCTTCTGGCATATTTTGCAGAATTATAGTTTGCTGTTCCGGCATATTTTGCGGATTTTTATTTTTCCCTTCCGACTTATTGTTGTCAGCTTTTAATTTTTAGCGGCTCATTTTGCCGGATTTTTATTTTCTCTTCCGGCATATTTTACCAGATTCTAATTTTCTCTTCCGGCATATTTTTCAGGATTATAATTTGCTGTTCCGGAATATTTTGCCAGATTTATTTTTCCCTTCCGACTTATGTTGCCGGTTTGAATTTTAACCGGTTCATTTTGCTCGATTTAAATTTTCTCTTCCGGCATATTTTTCTGTTTCTGTATATTTTGCCGGATCTTAATTTTTTCTGCGGGCATATTTTGCTGGATTCTAATTGTATCCAGAATATTTTGCGGGATTTTATTTTTCTCTTCCGGGATATTCTGCCAGACCTAAATCTTCTCTTCCGGCATATTTTTCAGGATTATAATTTACTGTTCCTGCATATTTTGCCGGATTTATTTTTTCCTTCCGACTCATGTCGCCGGGTTTTAATTTCAACCGGATTATTTTGCCCGATTTTAATTTTCTCTTCTGGCATATTTATCGAGATAATTTTCTGTGACTGCATATTAGCCAGATTTCAATTTTTTCTGCCGGCATATGTTTCTGGATTATAACTTTCTCTTCCAGCATATTTTTCGGGATTTTAAATTTCTCTTCCGGAATATTTTTTTGGATTATAATTTGCTGTTCCGGCATATTTGGCCGGATTTTAATGTTTTCTTATTTTTTTTCATTTTATTTAGGTAGAGTATTGTCCCCCGCAAAAATATGCCGCATTTTTATTTTCTCTTCCGGCATATTTCGCTGAATTTTCATTTTCTCTTCAGACATATTTTGGTGAATTTTAATTTTCTCTTCCGGCATATTTTGGTGAATTGTTATTAATCTCTTCCGGAATATTTTGGTGGATTATAATTTTCTCTTCCAGAATATTTTGCAGGATTTTAATTTTCTCTTCCGGCACATTTTACCAGATTAAAACTTTCTCTTCCATCGTATATTTCAGGATTATCATTAACTGTTCCGTCATATTCTAATCCGGCTGGATTCTAATTTTCTCTTCCAGCGTATTTTGCGGGATTTTAAATTTCTCTTCCGGAATATTTTTTTGGATTATAATTTGCTGTTCCGGCATATTTAGCCGGATTTTAATGTTTTCTTATGGCATATGTAGCTGGATTTTAATTTTCTCTGCAGACATATTTTGCCGGATTTTAATTTTCTCTTCATGCATATTTTTCCTGATTTTAATTTTCTCTGCAGACATATTTTGTCGGATTTTAATTTTCTGTTCATGCATATTTTGCATGTTTTTTCATTTTCTCTGCAGACATATTTTGCCGGATTTTAATTTTCTCTGCAGACATATTTTGCCTGTTTTTAATTTTCTCTGCAGACATATTTTGCCTGATTTTAATTTTCTCTGCAGACATATTTTGCCTGATTTTAATTTTCTCTGCAGACATATTTTGCCTGATTTTAATTTTCTCTGCAGGCATATTCCGCCGGAAATTAATTTTCTCTGCAGACATATTTTCTCTGATTTTAATTTTCTCTGCAGGCATATTCCGCCGGAAATTAATTTCCTCTACAGACATATTTTGCCGGATTTTAATTTTCTCTTCAGACATATTTTGCCGGATTTTAAATTTCTCTTCAATTCAATTTTCAATTTTCTTTAATTTTCAAATATTGAATGTTCAACTGTTAAAAATTAAATTTTCGAAAGTTGAATTTTTAACAGTTGAATTCCGAAATTCCTACAATCTTCAATTTTACTCTTTTTTCCACAGTTCAAAATTTCATTTTCCATTCTCTTGAATTTTCAACAGTTGAAAATGTGTCTCTTAAGAATTCAATTTTCGACATTCGAAAATTCAAAATTATTAAATTTTCAACATTTGAAATTTAACTGTTGAAAATTCTCCTTTCAATTTTTTTGAACTTTAAAAATTTCAATTTTCAACAGTTCAAAATTGAAAATAAAATTTGCAAAGTTAAATTTTTAATTTTAAGTTTTCTTCAAGTTTGAGAATTTTATTTTTTAACAATTTAATGTTCAGCTGTTGCAATTTGAAGAAAATTGAAAATTGAAAAAATTGAATATTCAGCAGATAAAATTTCAAATGTTGAAAATTCAATTCTCTTTGAATTTCAAATATTCAATTTTCAACTTTTAAAAAATGAAATTTCAAAATGTATTTTAATTTTGTAGTAATTTTATATATACGTTTTCTCTTCCGGCATACATTGCTAATGCTTAATTTTCTCTTCCAGCATATTTTGCGGAATTTTAATTTTTTATTCCGGAAAATTCTGCTCTTCCAGGGAGAGGAGTATCTAAAATTGAATTTTGAAAGCTGAAGCTTTTATTGTCAATTTTATTTAGAAAAGCATATTTTTCAGATTCTAATATTTAAATTCAAAATTTAGTAGACCTTTATTTTCTTAAATTTGGCTGAGAAGCCAAAAATATGAGTTATTTTATTGTAATAAAACTTCTAAAAATACGCAATATTTTAACACGTGTTTGTACGAAAAATATTCTGAATTTTGATATGCTAAAAAAATTCAGAAAACAAATAAAATTACCCAGGCAAAGAATTGAAAATATATCGATACTCTTTTATAAAAAAAGTGAAAAAATATCAATAAATAGTACAAGCGGTATACTCAAATTTTTTTAAAATTGTTACAAAAGCATTAAATATATTTTGTTCAATGTTGTACTTTTTCCACTAAAAAAATATAAAAACTTTGTAAATTTCAAAAATAGTGGAGATTGTCTGAAAATAAAAAATTCTCCTTATTAAAAAAATACGCGAGATAAAAAAAACTATACCCATCAAAGTTTTTCTTCTTTAAAACATTTTCCTTTTTGTTCCTCCAATGATATTATTTTTAAAATTGAATTTATTCAGAAAAAAATCTCTTTTTACTCCGCTGGGATTCGAACGCCAGGTCAACAGATTGCCGGTCAGATTCTTCTTCCGAGCTCTCTAGTAGCTTAGTGGTACAGCATCTGACCGGCAATCAGTTGAACTCGCGTTCGAATCCCAGCGGAGCGAAAGGAGAAGATATTTTTTCTGAATAAATTTAATTAAAATTTTTTTTAATTAATAGCCTGAAAAGGCGTTAAAGATTTTCTTTATTTTCTTTATTATTATTAGCATCGTGGAAAAAATATAAAACATTTGATTATCAAGAACCAAGCTTAAAAATAACAAAAATTGCATTCATTATTTGATAATAATTTTTTTCTGAAAAAAGTTTCTTCTCTCGATCTCTCTAGTAGCTTAATAGGAAAGCACCTGACCAGAAATCAGAAGTTCTGTGGTTCGAATCCCAGTGGAGAAAAAAGAGAAGACCTTTTTTTCAGGAAAAAAAAATTAATTGAAATAATTTTTAATTCATAGCTCCATCTAGTCAGAAAAGACGTTAAAAATGTATGTTATTCTCTAATGATAATACAGATTCCTTGTAATGTTGGTGATAATAATTATTATAATAATTATAATTTATGGAAGTTTAGAAAAGCATATTTTTCAGATTTTAATATTTAAATCCAAAATGTAGTATATTTTTAGAAAAGTAAATAAATAACATTTTCAAAAATACACAATATTTAACTTTCCTGAGAAACATTCAGTGAATTTTTATATGATTGAAGAATATATGTATCTTAGGTCTTGTAAGGATTCGAAAAACAGCTTAAATTAAGTTAGGAGAACTTAAAGATTAAGAAAACTTCATTTTAAATAACAAAGCAAAATCCTGTTAAAATACAAAATCTATGTAAGGTATTACATAAAAAGAATCCCTGCAAAAATTGTCACAAATAGTAAAAAAAAAAAAAGAAAACAAATTAAGGAAAACTTATGACTCAACTTCGAGTCTTAATAAAATTGCTATAATTGCAAAAAAAGTTATATATTTATCCCAAAAATATATGATGATAGAAATAATGCTTTTCTATTAGCTACAAAATATTTTATAAAAAAAAATCTTTCGCGTTTATAATATTTATTTTCAAAATTGGAAACCACCAAAAACATCTTAAAGAATAAAATATTACTTTCCAGAAAATAATGAATTTTTCCGATTTTGAGGTGAATTTTTTTTTTAATATAAATTGTTTAAATAATTATAAAATATGTTAAAGAATAAGTACTTCTCTTGACATTCCACTTCAAATCATTTGCCCCAAAAGATAATAACTTTTCACGATTTACAGAAGGAAAAAATTGTTTAAACAAATTATTATTATTTAAACAATTCATAATTATTTGAAACACTTGTAAACTCGTGCCTCATCGATTAAAAATAATTCATGTTGAAAAAAATTCCAAAAGTGCCCTCTTTAGCATTTTTATAGAAAACTAAAATTTCAGATTTTTTGGGGCATTTTCCGGGCAAGATACAAAGGGTTGTGGGGGTTAAAATTGTCAACTTTAATTTTCAATTTTCTTAACAGTAAAATATGCAGTGAAATTGGGCTAATTTGAAAATTTCTGTATAAAAAATAAATAAAAAAAATATTACATTCACCCTTGTGAAAAATAAGGGTTGCAACCCCTCGGTATAAGTAATATATCTCACTGTCAGAAATAATGTGACGTTTGTTTGGTTAAAAAATTCCCAATCGTTTTTGAGATATTGAAGAATCCTCTTTTTGGGGGTGAATTTTAAGGGTGGTTTTCACCCTTAAACGAAGTGACCTTTAAAGTTACAAATAACTAAATAAATAAATAAAGTCAGTAAAAAAAGATTATCAGTATCGATTGAAAATTCTGCAACCACGGAATTTTTAAATAAGAAATAAAAAATGTGCTTTAATTATTTGAAAGGAGTTATATATCCCGATATTTATGGACAGTAAAATATTATAGGTGGAATTTTAATGTGGCAAGTGACCTGTAAACTATAAAGGCTGACTGCGTTAATTTAATGTAGGTACGTAACGAGTTTTGCAGGTGTTGAGCTTTCGAACAAATCGAGTCGATTAAGGGGAGCTTTTCAAAAGCACAGTAGGGAACATCCCTCGTTTTACATATTTACACGATACAGAATAAATAAATAAATAAATGAAAAAAATATATATTATATGTATATATATATTTAAATATTTATTTATTGTTTAAAAGAGAAAGGCTCTGATCATGCACATGTTTGTTGTATGATTCGTATTGATGATAGGCATAGGGATCATTGCCATTGTACAGAAAA
>CAKNXH010002140.1:20211-32856 GCA_932178445.1 Andricus quercusramuli | reverse complement strand
GGGCAAAAATGATCATTTTTTAAAAGAGAAAGGCTCTGGTCATGCACCTGTTTGTTGTATGATTCTTGATTGCCTATTTTTATATAACGTACTTTTTTATAACGATATTTTTTCATAAGGTAATAAATTGTTATTTCTTAAAATTATTTTCATCGACTGGAAATTATTTCTAGATATTTTTTTGCAGAAATGCAAGACCTTCTTTGATGAATTATTTTTATTAAATGAGAAACAATTAAAATGCTTTCATAATTCGTATTGATGATAAGCATAGGGATCATTGCCACTGTACAGAAAAATATCGTGATCCAGCATACAGCAACTGTAAACTAAATTTTTAATAATTGTCATAGTTAAAATCATATAATTGACGGGAAAATTCGCACAAAATGGTCACTCGAAATTTTTGTTATTCAACTTGGCAACCTTACAAATTGTTCCTTTTGCCGAGAAAATTACCTCTTATTTGTTTCAGAATTTAAAAAAATATTTAGAGGTCGCTCAAGGCTATTTTAGGGCAAAATGCTCATTCCTAATTAAATTGATGCTTTTCGTTGATAATTATTTATTTCTGGTGCATATTAATTGCGTTCCTTACAATTCAGTACTCCACTAAAATTTTTTCAGATTTTTACAATGACATTCAAAGGTGGCTCAAGGTCATTTTCTTAATAAAATGTTGATTTAATTAAATTTTCTCTGGTCCTTTTTTGAGAAACAGTGTCAATTTATTTATTGCGGCAGAAAAATTAGTTAAAATGGTTGATAACTGCGTGTCATATTACTTCAAGGTCATTCAGGGTCATTTTGCGAAAAATGGTCATTCAAATTTTTTTCTTTTTCATGGTAGTTATTTTTTTAAATTTTGCTTTAAATAAAAAATAGAGAACGTAAAAATAGTAGGATATCGGAGCTTTATTAATATATGATCAAGTTTCGTTTTCAAATTGTAATTACGAAGAATTAGTTATCAGAAGAGAAAATGACCTTGAGCGACCTTTGAATGCTATTGTAAAAATCTGGAAAAAATCTGAGTACAATAGTGAATTGTTGTGAATTGTTGAGAGATGTTTTCTCGGCAAAAGGAACAATTTTTAGGGGTTCCAAGTTGCATTTAAAAAAAAGGTAGAAAAAATCACCCTAATATATATATATGTATATATATATATTCTTTGACCTAACTCGACCCAATGGGTCACGTTACTCGATCCATGCAACCATGAAATGTGGTAACCCAAAGGGAGGAAACCTGATCAAGCGGAAGTAGGATATGTCTTTCAAATATCATCAAAGACACCGAAATGCCTTCAAATATAATAAAAATTATATCATTGAAAAAATGACAGAAAGAAAGTAGAGTGTCACAAATTTGAAAAATAGTGTCAAAATAGTGTCCTGAAAATTTTTGAATATTAGACTCATAGTGCAGTTCGAATTTAAAAGTAAATAGTCCAAAATCAAAAAGTGTGCAATGGATATAGTATATTTCGACACCAGAGGCATTTTGCTCACCAGTGTGAACATTTTTCTCACCAGTGTAAATATTTTGCTCACCAGTGTTAACATTTTGCTCACCGATGTTGGGGATTTTGCTCATCGTCTTCGTATCGCTTGGTTCAAAATTTAATTATGTTGTTGCAAATTCGTCTTCTTGGTTTAAAATTTCAACAATCTGATTGAAATTTTGTTCTTTCCAGACAAACAAATTTTTTGTTTCGTTAAAAATTGAACTATTTCGTTGAAAATCCATTTTTTCGGTTTGAAAATTTAGAAAATGTAGAATTTTCACTTTTTTTAAATAAAAATACAATTGCCTAGTTAAAAATTAGCCTGTTTCGGTTGAAATTTAACTTTGTTGTTGAAAATTTGTTTTTTTTGATAAAATTCAACTATTTTTTATTTTGGATTAAAATCTTTTTTTTAAACGTCAAATAATACACGTTTCATTTAAAATAAATCTTTTTAGGCTGAAACTTCAACTCCTTGATCAAAAATTCAATTACTTTCTTAAATTTTAATTTTTCTAGTTGAATGTTTTTTTTTATTAAAATTTAATTTTTTAACTGACACTCCAGCTATTTTGTTTTAAATTCAACTGATTAGTTTAAAATGAACTTTTTTCTCGTAAATTCGTATTCTCGGGTTAAATTTAACTACTTTGTAGAAAATTTCTATTTTCGGCTCGAAAATTCAATAATTTGGTGGAAAATTTATGTATTTTGCTAAAAATTTGTCGTTTTTCTTTGGTATGAAATCAACTTCTTTGTTAAAAATGCCACTGCTTTATATTTTAAATCAAAAATTAAAATTCAACTTCTTGGCCGAAAGTTGAACTACTTCTTCAAATGATAACTTTGGTTAAAAATAATTTTTTTTGTTTCGTTAAAAATTCATCTTTTTAGGTAGAAAATTCAACTTCTTGGTCGGAAAATGAACTACTTTCTTAAAAGTTAATTTTTTTGGTTGTTTATTTTAAACAAAAGATGATTGTATGCCCAACAATCTAAGTTTAGTTTTAAAAAAAGTACTTCACAATAATTTATTACGAAAATATTATTATTGAACTTTTCCTCGCTTCCAGTTAAATTCCTGTAATACCGACACTTGCCGACATCTGGAACATTCGATGGTTCGTGTCCGTGCTAAATTCTAAAAACGACGACAATAGGGAAATATTGGAAATTATTTTAAAGGCCACCAGAAAAGGGAGAGGTTTTTAAAAAAATAGCACAATTTTCTTGAAACGGGCTGGTTTATTAATTTCCAGACAATAAACATTGTTTCTGCCTAATAATTTCCAGTCAGAAAATAAAAAGCAGAATATGATATGTGCATTCCAGGTAAATTTAATATGTAATCAATTGAACGCATTAACAATTTGGCCATCATTGGCAACGTCTTTTTTAGTAATTCATATAATATATAATTATATATTCAGCTCAAAATAAATATTTTATATATCGCTATCGACCTTAACTTCTATTATATACAGTACAGTCATTCACTCTAGGAATTCGCTCAAAATAATTTTGTCTTTCAAACTTTTTTTTTAATACATTTTATATTTACAACGCCTTTGATATCGCAATTGACAATTTTTTTTTCTAAAATACGTTTGACTAGACTAAAATGACTAAATTGATCCATTGAAAAATCAGCAATTTAATATTATGTACCACTTTTTGGGCTCCTAAAAGTCTTTTAAGGAAAAACCTTTTTACCGTTTTTAATTATTTTTTTATATCCTTTATCCGTTTAAAATACTTTTTTATTATCTAATAGACTAGATCGATTTCAAATCAGAAATTTTATTAGAAATTATCAATATCTAAAATTTGAAGCTTGTTTAAAAACAATTTTGTTCTTTAAATCTCTCTAACTTCTGAACTCGATTTTGAATTTCTTGCCACTTTTTTAGCCACATAAAATGTTTTTAAAAAAACTACGTTTTCGGATTTTCCTTACAAAAAAAATACAGATATATAAAGATGTTAAAAAAAATTAGGGAAATTAATTTTTCGAAAAAAAACTCTTCCGGCAACCAAAATGGAAGTTTTTAAAAAAATCTTCTGAATTTCTCAAGATTTAAAAAAATTAGAATTATTTCGAAAGATAGTTCGAAATTTTCAAAGCTTTTAAACAAATTGGAAATAATTTCAATCTTGAGAAGATTTACAAAAAAATTTGTAACAAAATGTAGATTTTTAAAGATTTTGAAATAAAATTTTGAAGCTTTTCAAGAATTTTAAAGATTTTCAGGTAATTTTATTAATAATTAAAGTCAGTTTGAAAGATATTCAAAAATTTTGAATGTTTTGAAGAGATAAATATTTTTAATCTTTGAAAGATTTTAAAAAATGCATCAAATATTTTTTTAATTTCTTCCCAACTTCTACAATTCCTAAATATCTTTTTAACTAACTCGAATTTTTCCTAACGTTTTGTAAAACAAGTAAACAAATAAATTTTAAAGCAAGTAGTTACTCAAAACTTTTATTTTGTATTAAAAATTGTGTTTCCTCTCAAATTATAATTTGTTTCATTTTTTTTCTTTCTTGACTGAAAAACCTTTTTGGGTTGAAAATTCAACAAACTTGTTGCAAATTCGTCTTTTTTGGACGAATTCAGCGAAATTTTTTACGAAACAATTCAATTTTCAAAAAAACAGTTGAATTTTCAACTAATGAGATAAATATAAAACTATAGAAATAATTTTATTATAAAGTAGTTTTAAAAAATCGTATTTTTCGAAGAAAATTATTCTTTTTGTTTAAAAATTTTTTTTTTAGAATTCAAATTTGTTTTTGAAATTCCTGAACTATTTTGATAGAAAATTAAATTATTTAGTTGAAAATTAACTTTTTTATTGAATTTTCCAGAAAAAATCGATATTCTAACAAAAATATTAACTTTCAACAAAATATTTCAATTTTTAACCAAAGAGAACCTTCAACAATAAACATAATTTTTCACAATGTAGTTTGAAAAAATCTTCTTCTTGGTAAAAAATTAATCTTCCCGGTTAAAAATTCAACAATTTTGTTAAAAATTCCTTATTTTTCTTTGAAAATTAAACTGTTTTGCTAGAAAACTAAATTATTTAGTTTGAAAACGAACTTTTTGTCGAAAATTCATAATTTCGAATAAAAATTTAAACTTTTTTATTAAAAATCCGCATTTTTTGGCTTGCAAATTGAACAATTTGGTTCAGTTTTTTTCCCCTTCTTGACCGAAAATTAATTTTTGGCTGGAAATTTTTTTTTTCTGTGAATATTCGTCTTTTTGGATGAATTCAACTATTTTTATTTTGAATTCAAATTTTGTTTTAGTTGAAATATCATCCCTTACATTTTCCGTAGAGAAATCACCTTTTTTGATTGAAAATTCAACTATTTAGTTGAAAATGATCCTTTTTGATGAAATTTCGATTTGACATATCTGAAATTTTCAAAAATGTTTTGATAACTCTAAAAACGAAACAAAAAACCTTTTAAAAAAAAAATGTAAAATGGGGCTAAGCGGGACAAAAACGGAGAAAGCGGGACACTCAAAATTTTGAATTTTGTGAAAAATATTGAATTTTCTGATGGGAAAACGGGTGGATACCATGTGGGGTAAAGTGGGACACACGAAATCTTTGCATTGCAAGACTTGTTACTGCTTTCTTTTAACGAAAAGCGAGTGTCCCACTTTACCCCGATATCCCGCTTAGCCCCGTTTTACAATATTTATTCGAAATTTTCGTTTTTTTTTTTTAAATTTTTCTTCCCCTCAAATCGAAGAACTACATTGATTCTAGTATTTTCAAAAAAATCGATACCATTTTGTTAATTTTGAACCTTCCTGTCTGATTTGAAGTGGATCTGATCACTATTTGCCTTATTTGACGATCTTTGATATTTTGAGAAAATTGAAACCTTTTTTGGAAAGGACTTGAGATAGTGATGCATTCGAGACGATTTCGAGAAAATTCGAAATTTTCTTGGAACATGTTTAGGTGAACTCAAAACATCATGGAGATCGAGAATCTCGAATAAAAAAATTCGAGATCTCGAGTCGAGAATCTCGAATAAAAAATTTCGAGTCGAGAATCTTGGATAAAAAATTTCGAGACCTCGAGTCAAGAATCTTGAATGGAAAATTTCGAGATCTCGAGTCAAGAATCTCGAATAAAAAAAATCGAGATCTCGAGTCGAGAATCTTGGATAAAAAATGTCAAGATCTCGAGTCGAGAATCTCGAATAAAAAAATTCGAGATCTCGAATCGAGAATCTCGAAAAAATTTATTCGAGATTCTCGATCTTCATGAAATTTCGAGTTCACCTGAACATGTTTCAAGAAAATCTCGAATTTTCTCGAATTCGTCTCGAATGCATCACTCACTTGGGAAGGAAACTTGGAAAGGAAGAATCGATATTGAAACAAGGTAGAAGACGATATCTTCCTGGCACCCGGTGGAACCATTTCAAAATGAAACCATGTCAATAAATGACCCTGACTAGGGTATAATAGAATAGAATAGAATAGAATAGAATAGAATAGAACATAGGAAGTAAGTGGTTTCCTAAAATACCGAGGCCCGGAGTTAAAAGTCTAAGAGACACTTGCTTTTCGCGAGCATCCTCAAGTCTATCTGACTTTATATCTCAGAGTCACGATGCCTCTAGTTCCTGAGTTCAAAAATACCTGCTAGAGTTCACGATCAAATGACGCATTGCTACATCTCAGCAAATCATGTTCAACAACTAAAATCTTAATTTAATCTTTATGGATCATCCAACTCAAAAACGAAAATTTCCTTCACATACTTTAGATGAAAACAAAAAAATCGTAGATATTTTACAGTTGGAATCTAAAGTAGGGTGGCGCAACAGTTAGTTGTATAGTTTGACAGCAAAATGGAATTTTTTATTTTTCATTATTTTTTATGCGATAATAATTTGAATATTATTTTGCTCGCCTTTTTGGGTACTATTCGTCCACAGAATTTTTAAATATTGAAAAAAAGTGTTCCCAAACATTTTCAAAATCTGATCACTTTTTGAATTTTCATTCAAAATAGGTGGCTAGCGAACTTAACCTTCATTTTAGGACACTCAAAAATTATACCAATCCCCAGTTCAGTACCTTAATTCTTTTGAAAGTTATCGTGCTAACAAACTAAAACAAACAGACAGGCCAACAAACAGACAAACAGACAGACAGACAGACTAACAGACAGACAAACAAACAGACCGAAAAACAGACAGACAAACAGACCAACAAACAGACAGACAAACAGACCAACAAACAGACAGACAGACAAGCAGACAGACAGACAGACAGACAGACAAACAAACATACAGACAAACAGAGAAACAGCCAGACAAACAGACAGACAGACAGACTGACAGACAGACAGACAAACAGACAAACAGACAAGCAGACAAACAGACAGACAGACAGACAGACAAACAGACCAACAAACAGACAGACAAACAGACAGACAGACGAACAGACAAAGAAACAGACAGATCAACAAACAGACAGACAGACAAACAGACAAAGAAACAGACAGATCAACAAACAGACAGACAAACAGACCAACAAACATACAGACAGACAGACAAACATACAGACAAACAGAGAAACAGCCAGAGAAACAGACAGACAGACAAACAGACCAACAGACAGACAGACAGACTAACAGACAGACTAACAGACAGACAGACTAACAGACAGACAGACAAACAGACAGACAAACAGACAGACAGACATACAGACCAACAAAAAGACAGACAGACAGACAAACAGACAAAGAAACAGACAAACAGACAAAGAAACAGACAGATCAACAAACAGACAGACAGACTAACAGACAAACAGACATGTTGTAAAAACCTGTTTTTACCTTCTCATTATAGAATGAGAATGTAAAAAGATCATTTTTCAACAAAACAGTTCAACTTTTAGCCAAAGAGATGAATTGTCAACTAAAAATAATGAATCTTCAACGAAAAAGTGATTTCTCAACAAAATCGTTTAATCAAAGTTTCAAAATAAAATAGTTGAATCCTCAAGCAAACGAAATTAATTTTCAAAAAAGCCGTTGCATTTTTATCGAAGACAGATGAAATTTCTATCATAAGAGATGAATTTTTAAATAAGAAAGACAAATTTGGAAATGGTTGAATTTTCATCCAAAAAGGATTTGAATTTGAGTTTTCAACATTTAAATATGAGATTTAAATAAAAACTCAATTTTGTTCGAAAATACTTGATTTTTCTACCCAAAAAGTCGAATTTTCACCATACAGTTGAATCCTAACAAAAAATATTAGATTTATTTTTAAAATCTTAAAAAAATCTAGAGAAAATTCGAGTCGGTTTGAAAGATACTTAGGACTTTTATAAATTTGGAAGAAATTAAAAAATATTTTATAAATTTTCTTAAATCTTTTTCAGTAATCTTTTTTAAAGTAATAAAAAATTACTGATGATATTATTTCAATTCTTAAAATCATAGAAAACTTTTTTTTCCAGAGACCTGATTTTTAGCACGATCACTACATACATTAAAAACTGAAAGTTCAATTTTCAAAATTTTCAAAAACTTTACGTGGCAAGTAAGAATTTAAAATTGAAAATGATGAAAAAAATCCTGCTGCATACAGGAATCCTTTTTTAATTAAGAAAAAATTAGTTTTTCGGATTAATTTAAAATTTTTCATTTTGCAGTATTTTTACAAAATTTTTACAAAATAATATTTGAATCGTGAGCAGATTTCAAAAGCTCGAGAACCAAATTTACATTTTGGAAGAATTCGAAATAAATCCTTACGAATTTTAAATCATTTTTTTTTGTTTGAGAAATTTATTTTAAGAGAATATTTCAAAACTTCAAAACATTTCAAAAGAAATCCAAATTTTTCGAAAAATATTCTGAAAGATTGTAAAGAAACTTTTTTAACTTTGCAGCACTCATGAAAAATGTTTTTAAAAAATTCGAATAATTTTAAAAGATATTTAAAAGTTTTGAAAAATAATTAAAAACTTGAATAGATTTGAAATCAATTTAATTTTTGTATTAAAAAAAAATGTAAAAGATTGCAAAAACTTTGAAATAAAATGAAAAATTTTTCAAGATTTCGAAATAAAATTTAGGAGCTTTTTAAGAATCTTGAGAGGTTTCAAGATAATAAAAAAATTATCTTGAAACTCCTGGGAAAATTGTTACTAATTTTTTATTTTAATGAATTAATTTGAAGAAAATATTTAAGAAGATTTCAAACAATTTCGAAATACTTCCAAAATTTTCGAAAGAGAATCTGGAAAATTTTAACGCAATTTTTTTATTTTGCAGGATTGTTTAAAAATTGTAAGAAAAAATCGGATCATTAAAAAAAATATTCAAAATTTTTGAAAAATCTTAAAAATAATAAAAAAAATTTGAAGAAATTTAAAAATCAATTTAAAATTTGAAAAAATTTCAAAAATTACCAAACATTGCAAACATGTGAAACAAAATGTACAGTTTTGAACATTTCAAAATAAAATTTAGTAAAAAAATCTGAAAGTTTTTAAGGTAGTTCATTTTATTTTGCAGGATTATTAAAAAATTTCCAAACAAATTCGAATCGATTTAAAAAATATTAAAAATATTTGAAAATGTTTTTCTACATTTCGAAAATAATTATACATTTTTTAAATAATTTAAAACAAAATGAAAATTTTTGAAGATTTCAAAATAACATTTAGAAGATTTTTGATGAATTTTAAAAGGTTTCAAGATAACAAAAAAAGTATTACGATTCTTGGGAAAATTGTGAATGATTTTTTTTTTTAATTTTGACTAATTTAAAGAGAATGTTCCAAAATGATTTTCAAGCATGTTAAAAGATTTATAAAAATGTCAAAACAAAATCGGGAAGATTATAAGGCAATTTTTTTAATTTTGCATTATTTAAAAAAATTTGAGGAAAAATTGGAATAATTTTAAAAGATATTTGAAATGTTTAAAAGTTTTTAGAAGATTAAAAAATAATTAAAAATTTGAAAATATTTCAAAAAATTCGAAAAAAATTTAGATTTTTAAAGATTTAAAAAAAAATTCAGAATTCTATTTGAGAATTTTGAAAGATTTCTTTAAATCAATATTTTAGATTTTACAGTTTCTTCAAAATTTTGGGGAAAGTTTAAATTTAAAAAGATATTTCTTATGATTAGAAGTTTTAAAAAGATTGAAAAATAATGAAAAATTTGAAAAATGTTCCAATAATTTGAAAAAAATGTAGATTTTTCAAGATTTTGAAAAAAAATTTGGAAGCATTTTAAGAGTCTTGAAAAGTTTTGAGAAAATAAAAAAAAATATTTTCAAAAATTAATTTATAAAGAAAATTTGAAGTACTTAAGGGGTAACATTTTGGAAAATGTAACTTTTAATTGTTAAGCGTCACCCTAATCTAAAGGTTGAATATAAATCTAAAAATGAATTCTAAATCGAAACTATTCCATCCAAATTATATAATCATTTGGTCCATATCTGATCTAAACTTATTAATATATTTATATAATAATAGTCTAGCAAAAATAATCCCAGTCGTGAAGTTCAGTTTTTGAATCTTTGGTTTGAACATCACCAAATCTTCCATTTTAAACAAAAGTAAAATTAACCATATTATTCAAATTACACTCCAGGTCCCATAGAAACCGGACCGGTTTTGTAATTTGTAGAACTGCTGGCCCACGCAGTTTCTCAGCAGGCAGGGCGAGAGAGCCGCAGTGCGCAATTACTCAGTCGAGTATATTGCGCAATATTATGCATTCTCCGAAACTGTTATTATATGGGACTTGGAGTGTATACACACCTAACATACTTTTCTCTCAGAACCCAATCACAGAGTACTTCTATTTTGTACCCTTAATTAGAACCCGTAGTACAGAATATAAATCCATAGCACCATACATCTAAAAACATTCAACAAATTTCAGAGATTCAATTATTACGTGGAATTCATTTGATAATGTTAAAATTATTTTTTTTTAATCTCAAAGGACAATAAAAAATGTTTATAAACAATTTAATTATTAAAAATTTGAACCTTTATCAAGTGAATCACGTAATACTTGAATCGTCCTTTGGAGAAAAAAAAATTATTAAAAATTAAACTGTAGATCACAAGAATTAATACTAAAGAGAATGTGGAAATCATAAATAGTACTAAATAAAAAAAAAATTTCGGAAAATAACTCGTCGATTTGTGTGTGTGTTATAAATTTAGGGGAGACCACTCTACAGTAGATAATGAACCTACAGTAGATAATCATTGAGTAGAAGCATAAATATAACTTAAATAATTCATTGTAATTTTAATTTATTTTCGGTTTTCTCCCAGTCAATTTAAAAGAGTTCAAAAGATTTTAATGATTTCAAACCCTACTTCCATATCAGAATAAAAATTATTTTACTAAATTCCCATTTCATGTCCAAAATTCTCTTTTTCAAGGCAGAATTTTATTTATTTACATAATTTTGCATTACAACTATTGAGAAATTGAAGAAAATTGAACATTGATTTTTCGACAGTAAAATCTTCAAAAAGTTGAAGATTCAATTTTCAACAGATACATTTTTTTATAGTTCAAGAGTCAAATATTGAAAATTGAAAACTAAATTTTTAACTGTTGAAAATCTAGAAAATTGAAAATTGAATTTTCAAAAGTTCAGTCTTCAAAAAGTAGAAAATTCAATTTTCAATATCTGAATTTTCAAAAAGTTTAAAATTCAATTTTCCTAGTTTTTAATCAGTTTAAAGTTGAATAAAATTAAAAATTTAATTTTCAACTGTTGAAAATTGAAGAAAATTGAATTTTAAAAAAGTTTAAAATTGAATTTCAACTGTGAAAATGTAGCAAATTGAAAATTGAATTTTCAACTTTTGAAAATGTAGAATATTGAAAATTGAATTTTCAAAAAGTAGAAAATTCAATTTTCAATTTTAAGCAGCGGAATTTTTAAAAAGTTGAAAATTCAATTTTGCTTCTTTTTAATCAGTTTAAAATTGAAGAAAATTGACATTTTAATTTTCAACCGTTGAAAATTAAAGAAAATTCGACTGTTAAAAATGGAAGAAAATTGAATTGTAAAAAGTTCAAAATTCAATTTTGAAGAGATGAATTTTCAACCGTTGAAAAATAAACTGTTCAAATTTTGTATATTGAATTTTCAACTGTTTAAAAATTTAGAAAATTGAAGAAAATTGAAAAATTGAATTTTCAACTGTTGAAAAATGTAAAAAATTCAATTTTCAAAAGTTAAATTAAAAAAAATAGGAAATTTAATTTTCAACCGATAAAATTTTAATAGTTGAAGAGTCAAGTATTGAAAATTGAAGAAAATTGAAAACTAAATTTTCAACTATTGAAAATTTAGAAAATTGTAAATTGAATTTTCAACAGTTAAATTTTTAAAAAGTTTAGAATTCAACTTTGAAGAGATGCATTTTGAACAGTTGAAATCCAAACTGTTAAAAATTGAAGAAAATTGAACATTGAATTTTCAACTGTTGAAAAATTGAGAAAATTGAAAATTGAATTTTCAACTGTTGAAAATGTAGAAAATTGAATTTACAACAGTTAAATTTTTAAAAAGTTTGAATTTAAATTTTCAAGAGATGAATTTTAAACAGATGAAAATTGAAGAAAATTGAACATTGAATTTTCAACTGTTGAAAAATTTAGAAAATTGAAGAAAATTGAATTTTCAACTGTTGAAAATGTAGCAAATTGAAAATTGAATTTTCAACTGTTGAAAATTGAATTTTCAACTCTTGAAAATGTAGAAAATTGAAAATTGAATTTTCAACTGTTGACAACTTTAGAAAATTGAAGCAAATTGAAAACTGAATTTTCAACTGTTGAAAATGTAGGAAATTGAAAATTGAATTTACAACAGTTAAATTTTTAAAAAGTTTGAATTTCAATTTCCAAGAACTGAATTTTAAACAGTTGAAAATTGAAGAAAATTGAACATTGAATTTTCAACTGTTGAGCAATTTAGAAAATTGAAGAAAATTGAATTTTCAACTGTTGAAAATGTAGAAAATTGAAATTTCAACTGTTGAAAATTGAATTTTCAACTCTTGAAAATGTAGAAAATTGAAAATT
>CAKNXH010002140.1:3769-17641 GCA_932178445.1 Andricus quercusramuli | reverse complement strand
TACGATTTGTTACAGTAGAGAGGAGGGGGTCCTTCACTCATGTACGTAATTTTTGAAAATTCGCTTAGTTATAAATTTTATCATTTGGCTGAAAATTGGACAATTTTCTTAGAAAGACATTTTTTTTTTTTGCAAGTTTTGTTTAAAATACATATTTTGTTGCTGATAAGTCAACTGAAATATTTTTTGGATGAAAAGTATTTTTTTTCTGAAAATTTGTCTTTTTAATTTAAATGTTCATCTTTTTTTTAGCAGAAATATTGCATCTTTACTTGACAAAAATGCAACTATTTGGTTGAAAATTCAACTATTTCCTAGAAAACTTACTTTTTGTTTAAAATTTCTATTTTTCTGTAGAAGAGTCTATTGAAATCCTTTTGGATGAAAATTAAACTCTTTTTCTGAAAATTTGTCTTTTTGATTTAAAAATTCACCTGTTTTAGTAGAATTTTAATTTTTTTGGACAAAAATGCAACTGTTTGGTTGAAAATTTAACAATCTTATTAAAAAGACATACTTTTTAGTTAAAATTTCGACTATTTAGCAGAAAATTAACTTACAGTTCACAATTCTTATTTTGGTGTTTGAAAGTGAACTGGAATCTTCTTTGGATGAAAATTTAACTATTTTTTTGAAGTTTTTTTTATTTCATCTGTTTTCAAAAGAATATTTCATCTTTCTTGAATACAGGTGAATTTCAGGTGAAAATTCAACTCTTTTTTGAAAATTTCTTTTTCTGATTTCAAAATTCACCTGCTTTATCAGAAATTACATTTTGTTGAAAATTCTGCTGTTTTGTTGAAAATTTAACTATTTCGTAGAAAATTTACTTTTTGCTTAAAATTAATATTTCGGTGTTAAAAAATGAACTGAAAGCTTTTCTGGATGAAAGTTCAACTTTGAAAAAAATTTGCCATTTTTTTATTTAAAATTCATCTGTTTTAAGAGAAATTTCATCTTTCTTGAATAAAAATTCCACTATTTGGTAGAGAATTCCACTATTTCATTAAAAGTTCATCCCTTTTGGTTGAAAAAATTCGTCATTTTGGATGACAATTTCAATTTTGTTCATAGAAACTTATTTTTTGTTAAAGAATTCCTATTTTGATCTTGAAGAGTTAACTGGAATCCTTTCTGGATAAAAATTCAACTATTTAAAAAAATTTTTTTTTCAAATCAAAAATTTATTTGTTTTAAGAGAAATTTCATCTTTTTGGATTAAAAATTCAACTGTTTGGTTGAAAATAAAACTATTTTGTTAAAAATTCATACTTTTGATTGAAAATTCTACTGTTTCGTTGAAAATTCAACTATTTCGTAGAAAATTTACTTTTTGTTTAAAATTCATATTTTGGTGCCAAAAAATGAACTTAAAGCTTTTCTGAATGAAAGTTCAACTTTAAAAAGAAATGTGTCCTTTTTTGAAAAATTCATCTGTTTCAGAAAAAATTTCATCTTTCTCGAATAAAAATTCCACTATTTCTTAGAGAATTCAACTATTTCATTAAATATCTATCCCTATTGGTTAAAAAAATTCGTCTTTTTGGAGGCAAAATTCAATTTTGCACGTAGGAATTTATTTTCGGTTAAAAAATGCATATTTTTATTTTAAAAAGTCAACTGGAATCTTTTCTGGGTGAAAATTCCACTATTTTTTCAAAATTTGTTTTCTGTTTAAATAAAAATTCATCTCTTTTAAGAGGAATTTCATATTTTTTTGATAAAAATGCAACTATTGTATACAGAATTCAAAATTTTTTTTTTTAAATCATCCTTTTTGGGTAAAAATTCGTCTTTTTTTATTGAAAATCAAATTTTTTTCGTATAAACTTATTTCTCGGTTGAAAATTCATATTTTGATCGTGAAAAGTCAACTAAAATCTTTTTTAATAGAAAATTCAACTTTTTTTAATTAATCTTTTTGATTTATAAATTCATCCGCTTTGGTAGAAATTTCTTTTTTTATGAAAATGCAACTTTTTGGTTGAAAATTATTCTTCTTTGCTTGAGTATTCAACTATTTTATTTGGAAGATTTGGTTGAATCACTTTGTTGAGAAATTTTTTTTTTTTTAAGATTTATGTTTTTAGTTGAAAATTCATTTCTATTTTGTTGAAAATTAATCTTTTTAAATTGAAAATTCAACTACTTGGGTAAATTTTGAAAATTTATTTTTTTTATTGATTGCCTGTGTCTTTGGTTGAAATTTGAAAAATATAAATGTTTGATAGAAATGTCTTTTTTTAAATTTAAAATTAATTTTTTAACGGATAATGTAACTTTTCCATTTTTTTAAGATTGATCTTTTTTAGTTGAAAATTCTCATTTTTTTGGTATAAAGAAAAAAAAAATTTCTTAGTTTAAAATTTCATTTTTGTTGGGTTTGAAAGATTTGAAAGATTTGGTTAAACCACTTTGTTAAGAAATCTTTTTTTTTAAGAGTTATATTTTTAGTTGAAAATTCATTTTTTTCATTGAAAGTTTAACTATTTTGTTAAAAATTAATCTTTTAAAATTGAAGATTCAACTACTTGGGTAAAAGATAAAAAGTTATTTTTAGTTTAATTTTTTAGTGGAAAAGTCTTTTTTTTTTGGTTTAAAATTAATTTTTTAACAGAAAATATAACTTTTCAATTTTTTTAGATTGATATTTTTTAGCTGAAAATTCGTTGTTGTTTTTTTTTTTGAGAAGTTATATTTTAAATTAAAAATTGATCTTTCCTGGTTAAACGTTCATATATTGTATTGAAAATTTGTCTTTTTGACAGAAAATTAATCTTCCTGGTAAAAAATTAATCTTCTGGGTTGAAAAATCAACTTTTTAGATAAAATTTGAACTATTCCGCTGAAAAATCGGTTTTCTTTTTTTAAGAATTAATTTTCATGACTGAAAATGTAAATATTCCATTTTTGGTTGAGAATTTATATTTAGAATTGAAAATTGATCTTTTCTGGTTAAAAATTCATATTTTTTTTTGTTGAAAATAATTTTTTTAAGATTCATCGTTTTATTTAGCTTCAAGATTCAACAATTTGTTACAAAATGAGACTATTCGGTTGAAAATTAATTTTTTGGTTCAAAATCCATCTATTTCATTTAAAAATTGAAATATTTTGTTTCAATTTTTTTGTGGAAAATTAATTTTTTTATTTCGAAAAGTTAACTATTCTATTTTTTGTTGGAAATGTATTCTTTATGAGTTGGAAATTTAACTATTCAGCAAAATATTAATGTATTTAGTTGAAAATTCCTCTATTTGAGTAGAAAATTAATTTTCTTTTTAATCTATCATTTTGTTTGAGGATTCAATTATTTTGTTAAAAATTCGTCTTTTTTAATTAAATTCAAATGTTTAAAAATTCGTTTTATTTGTTGAAAATTATTTTTTTTTAACTGAAAATTAAACGATTCTATTTTTGGTTAAAAAGGTATCTTTTTTAATTGTTAAAAATTCATCTTTCTTTATTGAAAATGATTTCTCTTTTAATTTTTTTAATTGAAAATTTAACTATGGCATTTTTCGTTTGAATCTTTTTTTTTTCGAAAATTCAACTGCTTGGTTAAAAATGCATACTTTGTTAAAAAATTCGTTCTTTTGGACATAAAATTCATCTTTCCTGATAGAACAGTTTTTTTCTGGGTAAATCATTCATTTTTCTTTCTTGAAAATTAAACAATTTATTTCAAATTTAACTATTTTGTTGGAATTAATTTTTTTAACTGCAAAAAATTAATTTTATTTATTGTAACTTTAACATTTCGGTTTCGGATTCAACTATATTGTTGAAAATTTATATTTTTAAATTAAATTCAACTTGAAGCTCGAAAAATGAAATATTTTTATTAAAATTCATCTATTTGGTTGTGGATTCAACTATTCTGTCAAAAATTTGTCTTTTTTGTTGGATTTAGCTGGTTAATAATTCTTTTTTTTTTTAAGTAATTTTTTCAACTGGAAATTTAACGATAGGAAAAATATGTTTTTTGATTCTTTGAAAAAAATGTTTTTTTATATCGATTTTGCACTAAATTAAGAATAACTATGAGGAGGCCGATTTAAAAAAAAAGTATTTTATGTTTTTTTTTTATTTAACTAGAAATGTGAAAAAATAGGTATTCTTGAATGTTTCTTATAGCCAGAATTAGAAATCGAAGGCAAAATATAATTACACTTATTCCGAGAAGTAAAGTCTTTAAACAATTTGAAAAAAATTGAATTTAAATTCAATAATTGCCCCTAGAAATATAATTACGTTTTTAATTTTCAAAAACTAATTTTAGAAATGATTGTTAATATAATTGGTCAAAATTGATAATTTATTAGTAATTAAAGACTTTACTTCAAAAAAAAAAAAAAAAAAATCCGAGAACTTCCGTTTCCCGCGTGAAAGTGTGTGGCAGTGGTGAAATTTGGTGCTGATTTTTTCTGATAATTGTGGTGAAATTTGAGGTGAGTGGATTGTGGATGTGTGTAGAGGGGTTCGTTTGTGAGGGATTGATTGAGGGATTGAAAGATTGACAAGGGGGTGAGGATAGTTTTGGGGATCAAGACAGATTTGTGTGGAAGTTGAGGTTAGGTGGGTTTGAGGTTTGTGACAGGGTGGGAGGACCAGGTTGGTCGTAGCGTGTCGTAGCAGGGCAGGGTAGAGAGGGAGAAAGGCAAGGGGAAAGTACCGTAAAACAGTAGAAAAGGATAGATTGAGGGCGAAAAGCGTGGGATCAATTGAGGCATTCTTTAAAAGGAAGAGAGAGGAGCGGGGAAGCAGTGCAGACAAGGAAGTTATAGGGACAAGCTTGAAAAATCCAAAAATGGATGAGAAAAATAAGGGGACAGAAAGAGATAGAGATGAGGCTAAAGATCCGATGGAAATGGAAAGATTAAATGAAACGTGAGAAATGATGATAGAAGTGATGGGGATGTATGAAGAAAGGCAGGAGAAAAGGGTGGAGGAAATTAGGAAAGAAATTAGACAGGAAATGGCCGAACTTAGGAAAGAAATGAGGAAATGGGAAGAAGTCAGGGAAAAGTTAGAGAAAAGGATGCAGATGTTGGAGCAAAGACTAGAAAAGAAGGAAGAGCCTAATAAAAAGGTACAGGAGTTGGAAGGTAGAATAACAAAAATTGAAAGCTCAAACCGTGAGTTTGGAGGTGGGGAGAGTGGGAAAAAGGAGAAGGAAAGGCTGAGAAAAATAGAGCAAAGAATAGAAAAAAAAGAGAGAGAAGAAAGAAAAAGAAACATAGTGATAAAGGGTCTAAGATTAGAGGGGAAGGAGCTGAGGGAAGGAGTGCAAGAAGTACTAAAAAGGATTGATGCTAAGGTAGAGATAGAGGAAGTGCGAAGTGTAGGAAGGGAAGAGCGAAGAGGGGAGAGAATGGCACTAGTGAAACTGAAGAAATGGGAACATAAGAGGGAAGTGATGACAAAGAAGAGGATGTTATATGGAAGCTCGGAGAGAATAGAGGATGATTTGACATGGGTAGAAAGGAACATGCAGTATAGGTTAAGGAAAATAGCGGAAGAGGAAAGAAAAAAAGGAAGAAGAACATGGGTTAAGTATGGGAAAATACAGATAGAAGGTGTATGGTGGAATTGGGATGAGGACAGGGAAGATTTAGTAAAAAATGAAGTATCGGGAAACTAGAAGAGAAAGGAACAGGAGGTAAAGAAATAAGAAATAGTGAGAAACCAAAAGAAACAGGAAACGAAAGTAGGGAAGAATGGAGGATATGCTACTGGAATATAGCAGGCTTAGAAAGAAAGGATAGGGAGTTCATGAAAAATTTGACACAGCGGGATGTAGTTGTAATGATGGAGACGTGGCTAGATGAAAAGGGATGGGAAAGAGTAAGGGGAAGATTACCAAGAGGTTACAAATGGCAGGTTCAAAATGCTAAGAGGAAGAATAAAAAGGGCAGAGCAATGGGAGGAATGGTGATGGGAGTAAGGAACGAATGTATAAGAGAGAATTATAAAAAAGAGTTGAAAGAACATAAAGAAGGATTAATAGTAGAAGAGATAAATATGGGAGGAGAGAGGTGGAAGATAGTGGGGGTTTATGTGAACGGTGATATGCAGGAAAAATCAGAGGATATGAGAGAACTGATGGAAGAAAATAAGCATGAGAGTAGGCTAATAATAGGAGGTGACTCTAATGCGAGAACAGGAGATAGAGGAGGAAGGGGATGGGATGGAGAGCGAGGAAGAAAATCCAAAGACAAGATACTGAATGGGGAGGGAAAGAAGTTGTTGAAGAGCCTAGGGGAGATGGGATGGTTTATCCTAAACGGAAGTATAGAGGGGGATGAGGAAGGGGAATTTACACGTTCAGGAGGAAAGAGGGGAACGGTAATTGATTATGTGATAGTGGATGACGAAGTAAGAGAGAAGGTTAAGAGACTAGAGGTAGGCAACTACATAGATTCGGATCACTTTCCCATAATAGTGACGGTAGAGGGAGAAATGAGTAATAACAAAAACGCTAAAAAGGAAGCAAAAGTGAAAAGAGCAGGAAGAGGGGATTGGTCAATGGAAGGTAAAGAACAGTTTAAAGAAAAAATCAGGAATATCAAAATGGGGGAAGGGAATTTAAACGAGGAAATGGAAATAATGGTAGGAGAAATAAAAGGAGCATTAGAGTGCACAAGCAAAAAAGAAGTTAGTGAAGGAGGGGATAGAAGTGGATGGGATGAGGATTGTAAACAGAAGAAGAAGGAAGTGAGAAAGGTATTAAGAAAATGGAGAAAAGGGACAAGTAGTGGAGAAGAATATAGGAGAAAAAAAAGGAGTATACTGAGATGTGTGATCAAAAAAAAGAGGAAGAAAATAAAAGGTTTGAAGAAGAAGCTGAGAAGGCTAGGACGGAAGAAGAGGTTTGGAAGGTGGTAAATAAAGAGAGAAGAAGAAGGAAAAGAGTAAACCAGGATATTGAGATGTTAGAATGGAAAACATATTTTATGGAATTACTAGGAGGGGTAGAGAGGAAAGTTAGGAAAGGAGGGAGAGATGGTAGGGAAACAGATGAGGAAGAGGATATTACAAGAGAGGAAATAGTCAAGGTATTAGGGATGATGAAAGACGGAAAGGCACCTGGTATAGATGAGATTCCAAATGAAGTATGGAAATATGGGGGGACAGAATTAGAGGAATGGGCGTGGATAATGTGCAATAGAGTATGGAGAGGAGAGGGGTGGCCAGAGTTATGGAAAGAAGGAGTAGTGATACCAATAGTGAAGAAAGGCACAGGAAAGGAGGTTCAAGATTATAGAGGAGTGACACTAATGCCAACAATGTATAAAGTATATGTGACTGTTTTATCGGAGAGGTTAAAAAAAGAAGTTGTGGAGAAAAAGATAGAGCCACCGAATCAGACAGGGTTTAGAAAAGGGATGGGGGTAATGGACAATATATATGTTCTGAACTACTTAGTAAATAAGAGGATTAAAAGGGAGAAAGTGGCAATGATAGCAGTGTTCGTGGACTTGAAGGCGGCGTTTGACTCATTAGACCGAGGCGAGATAGAAAAAGTTATGGTGAAAAAGGGGATAAGAGAGGGATTAATAAAGAGAGTATCGGAAATTTTTAGAGAGACAAAACGCAAGGTAAAGGTAGGAGAGCAAGTGGGAGATAGTTTCTGGTTGGTGAGAGGGGTAAGGCAAGGATGTCCTCTGAGCCCGCTTTTATTTAATATATTAATATCAGACTTGGAAGAAGAAATGAAGAGAAAAGGGTGGGGAGGAGTTACGATAGGGAATGAAAAGATATATACACTGGCATACGCAGACGATATAGTGTTGATGGCAGAGGATGAAGAAGGGATGGCGGGCTTAATTACCGGATTAGAGAGATACTTAGATGGAAAGAAGTTGAATTTAAATGTAGAAAAGACAAAGATAATGAGGTTTAGAAAAGGAGGGGGAAGAAAAAAAGAATGGACGGGAAGATGGAAGGGAAAAAAATTAGAAGAAGTAAAAGAGTTTAAGTATCTGGGATATACCTTGCAAGCAAATGGAGATCATAGAGCTCATATAAGAGAAAGGATAAAAAAAGCAGCAGGGGTAATGAAACAGATATGGGGAATAGGAAAAAGAAGATTTAAAAAAAATTGGAGAAGGAGAATGTGGTTATTTGATACGCTGGTATGGCCGGTATTAGGTTATGGAGCAGAGATATGGGGATGGAAAGAAAGGAAAGAGATTGAAAGTTTACAAGAAAGGTACATCTGGTGGACGCTAGGGGTAGACTGGAGGACGCCGGGATATATGGTGAGAGAAGAAGCGCAAAGGGATAAATTAAGTACTAGAGCGGGAAAGAGGGCATGGAATTTTGAGACGAAGCTGAGGGAGGGAAAGGGAGGGGAGTTGGCGAGAAGGTGTTTGATGGAGGTAGAAGAAAGGAGAGAGAGGGCGATTGAATTAACGAGATGGGAGGAAGAAAGGAGGGAGTTCTTTAAGGCTAGAGATATAGAAGACGGGACTGGAGTCAACTATGAAGAAGTGAAAAAAAGGGAGAGAGAAAGACAATTAATAGAAAGATGGGGGATGATTGAGGAATCAAAATATAATATATGGTATAAAATGATAAAAAAGGAAGGAGTACCAAAGTATTTAGAAAAGGGATGGGGAGAGAAAAGATGGACAAGAATAGCAAGATTTAGATTGGGAAACGAGGTAAGGGCAAGTATGTATTGGGAAAAGAAAGATAACAGGAAGTGCAGAATATGTGAATGGGAAGAGGAAACATGGGAGCATGTATGGGAAGGATGTAGGAGAGGAATGGAAGATAAAGGAACCTGGCAAGAGAATGTGGTAAAGATTCTAGGAGAGGATGGTTTGGGGGAAGAGTGGATGAAGGATTTAGAGGATGCTAGGGGAGCAATTGAAAAAGAATGAAAGAATGGATGCAAAAAAATGGTAAAATGAAGGTACAAGAGAAGTGAAAGAAAAAGGAAACGGAAGTCGCTTAAATAAGAAGCGTAAAGATTTGTAAGTAATAATTATGTAATAGCATAAGTTAATTAAGATGCGTTTGCGTTACCGCTCTCTCTCTCGCTTGCACTCTCGCTTTCGATCACTCGCTCACTCGTTCGCTAACACGTCCCAAACTGCGCTAGCGTCAAAAGTAGAATTAAGGCGTTCGATATAAGATTTTAAGTAAATAGGTGTAAATAATTGTAAATAGTAAGGATAAGATTTTATAAAAAATGTATAAGGAAGTGTTGTAAGAAATGGAAGTCATGTAAACCCTTAGGGGACACATTATGAATAAAGAGAGAGTAAAAAATCCTGCGGTAATAATATTTCTAATTGAAACTGAAACAATACAGCAGACTTATTTTGTTATTTTTAATAAACAAAACTTAAAAATAAGACAGTAAAATTTATATTTCTCAATTTATTAATTACAAATAAAGAAAATTAATTTTACTTTCCTCGCGTAAAAATATCACATCGAAATATCCTCGAGTTAAAATAAGTATCATAAATTTCGGCAGAACCTTGGGCTATTAAAGCTTATAAATAATTCGAAATTCACGTATTTTTAAAAAAATCTGCATGAATTAAAGTAATTAAAGCAAATAATTCAATTCTCAAAATTGTTTAAAAATTGATTGTGCCACTTTTAATTTAAAAATCCGTATTTTCTAAATTTTATTCAGACCTAAATTAACTATAATAATAATTTAAAAATGAGATTTTTCGATCAATTCTTCACAAATATGTGCATATATAGACCGCCGGAACTAGGTGGAGTTGCATTACGTAGTGCCGGAAGTAGACTAAAGGTTTGGCCAATTTTCGGAACTTATTTCACGATCACGAAATATATCATATTTATTATTAAAAAACATATCAATATAAAGATTATTTTATATTCTTATTTATTCGTTAAACAATATATTATTTATATTATTTGAAAAACTCATGAAAATAATTTTTCGGAAAAAAAATTTTTAGTTGCTTCGATATTTAATTATTAATTATTATTTTATTATTCATAGAAAAACTAGTGAAATCGATGGAATGAAAAAAAAATATGTCAGGAGAAAGCTTTGCAATTTTGCAATTCATAAATTATGCAGAACTGACAATCGATTACTGACACATGTATTACAATTTAAATCTTGATTCTTGATTCATTATAGCAAATGTTTTTTTTTATTATATTTAATACTTAAAAAAATAGGTTTATATTTATTCTATATGAAAAAAGTTTCTAAAATTATTTATAAAAGAAAAAATTTCAATTTTAATTATTTTTTAATATTGGGAAACATTTTTGTTCTCAGTATTTTGCTATCAGACTATAATTAATAAACTTTTCCACACATTCGAAGAGATGAAAAAAAAAATTACAGATACCGACAAATTTTAAACAAAATTTTGATTTTTTAAGATTTTGAAGGTTTTACGATAATGAAATTTTTTCTTAAGATTCCAGGGAAAACATTTTTTCTTTTTTAAAAATTAATTTAAAGAAAATATTCAAGAAGATATAAAAATATTTCAAATGATTTCCTAAAATTTTTGGAAAATAATGTAAAAGATTTCAAAGCAAAATTTTTCAATTTTACGAGAATGCAAATTTTAGGAAGAATTCGAACAAGTTTCAGAGATATTTAGGATTTTTGATGGATACAAAAATAATTTTATTTAAAACAAAATGAAGATTTTTGAAGATTTTGGAAAATTTTTAATGATTTTTTATTACACAACATTTATTTTGAGAGAATATTTAAAAATATTTCAAAACATTTGAAAATATTTCAAAAATGTTCAAAAAAGTATCTGGAAGGTTTGTAATCAATTTTTTTTATTTTGCAACATTTTTTTTTAAATTTTAGGAAAAAGTATCATTTTAACAGATATTTGAAAGTTAAAAAAAAATTGTTAATGATTGAAATTTTTTTATTTAAAATGAAATGAATATTTTTGAAGATTTCGAAATGAAATTTTGAAGTTTTTTGAAAAGTTTGAGAGGTTTTAAGATAATAAAAAAAATTATTAAGATTCCTGAGAATATTCAAAAAGGTTTTTTTTTAATCTGGAAGATTTAAAATCATAATTGAAAAATTCCAAAATTTAAAAACGAAATGTAGATTCTTGAATATTTAAAAATGAAATTTTACATTTTTTTAAAGATTTTGAAAGGTTTTAAAGATTTTGAAAGGTTTAAAAATAATAATAAAAAATACTCAAGATTCCTTGGAATATTTAAAGAGATTCTTTATTTTTGTGAATTAATTTTGAGAGTACACTTGAAAAAATGATAACACATTACAAAATTACTTTTCTCGAGAAACCTAGAAAAATAATATTTATATAAGCTCAAATCGAATAAACAAATAAAATTAAAAATAAATAGTAATTCGAAATTTTTATTTTGTATTAAAAAATATTTTTTCCTTCAAATTAAAATTTGCAGTTTTGCAGATCTGAAGACATCTTTTTCAGTAGAAATTTCATTTTTTTTATTAAAGTCGCAAATGGTTGGTTTAAAATAAAAATATTTTCTGGATGCGGATTGAAATATTTTGTTCGAAATTAGTCTTTTTGGATTAATTAGAATATTTTTTATTTGAAATTGAAAATATTTCTATTTTGACAATAAGCTATTATATTTTTTCTTGAAAATTCATCTTTTTTGTTTGAAAATTCAATTGTTTGGTTAAAAGTTAAACTACTTTGTTAAAAATTCACTTGCTTAACTGAGGATTCATCATTTCAGTTGAAAATTAATTTCCTTGGTTGAATATCTAACCATTTTCTTGAAAATTTTTATTTTTTAGCAGGAAATGAATCTTTTTGATTGAACATTTATCTTTTTGATTTAGGATTTAAAATCTTAGTTGACATTTTTTCTTTATTTAAATTCAAATGTTTTTGAATAAAAGTAAAAATTGATCTTTTTTGGGAAATTAATCTTCTTGAGAGAAAATTTGGTTAAAAATTCATTTGGTTGAAAATAAACTTTTTGGTGGAAAATTCATTTTTTCTTTATTAAAAATTAAACTTTTTTGTAGAAAATTCCTCTCTTTAAGAAAATATTTCACGCTTTTTGGTTGAAAATAAAATTGGTTGAAACTTCATCTTTTTTATTTGAAGATTCAATTATTTTGTTGAAAATTTGTCTTTGAACCTTTCACATAAAAAATATTAATTTTCAACTTTCATGAATTCACAATTTGAATATATTTATTTTATTTTTTGGATTTGGTTAATTGTACATTTTTTTTTGAATAAATCAAAAGTGTTTTTCGAAACGATCTTGATTTTTTTTTTCTTGTAACCACTAATCTGAAAAACACAAAAAAAGGAAGAAAATCGTTTGTTTTTTAATATTTGGCGTTTTGAGTTTTATTTTTGAGAACAGTTATAGTCAACTAGTCAAATATACCGGATGAGAAAAAGATTTGTTTTAAACAAAACAATATAAACTTTTGGTCTTCAAAATTTGTTTCCTTATTTTTTTTGGATTTTTTTTTATAATTTGTTTTTTCGAATTTTTTCGAATTTGCGAAACAGCACAAAACGGGACATCTTTTTCAAACAATTTTTTGAATTTTCAACTGAAAACATAAATTATCGAATGAAAAGTTTAATTTTCTGTCCAAAAAGGCGAATTTTCGCAAAAATACATGAATTTCGAACTGAAAAAATTTTCAACCAAATTGTTAAATTTTCAACAAAAATTGAATCAATAAATTTTCAATTCAAAAATTATTTTTTCTTAAATTGAAATGTTCTGTATTTTGGCGTACTGTACCCTTTTTGAAGTCTTTGAAATTCTTGTATTTTTTTAAGTCTTTGAAATATTTCTGAAATCTTATGTATTCATTTGAAATAATTATAATATTTGAAATCTGTGTGAAATCTTTTGAAGTCTTTTAAAAATTTGATAAAATATTTGAAAATCTTGAAATCCTTGTGAATATTTTTTAAAATTCTTACGAAATCTTTTAAATATTTGTGAAATCTTTTGTATTCATTTAATACGGGCGGGAAATCCATGGAGAACTCCCCTGGCGCTCAAGCTATAAAGCCTATTGTCCCACTTTGTATTCATTTGAAATCATTGAAATATTTGAAATCTTCTGAAATCTTTTAAAATTTTGATAAAACCTTTGAAATCATTGGAATCTTTTGAAGTCTCAAATTTATTGAAGCCTTCTGAAATTGTTTAAAATCTTTGAAATCTGGTGTAATGTGACTTTTTTGAAATCCTTATGAATTTTTTGAAATATTTGTGAAACCTCATGTATTCATTTTAAATCATTAAAATGTTTGAAATCTTTGTGAAATCTTTTTAAATCCTTGTGAAATCTTTTGAGATTTTTATTAAATCTTTGAAATCCTAGTGAAATCTTTTGAGATTTTTATTCAATTTTCGAAATCCTTGTGAAATTTTTTGAGATTTTTATTAAATCTTTGAAATATTTGTGAAATCTTTTGTATTCATTTAATACGGGCGGGAAATCCATGGAGAACTCCCCTGGCGCTCAAGCTATAAAGCCTATTGTGCCACTTTGTATTCATTTGAAATCATTGAAATATTTGAAATCTTCTGAAATCTTTTGAGATTTTTATTAAATCTTTGAAATATTTGTGAAATCTTATGTAATCATTTTAAATCATTAAAATACTTGGAATCTTTGTGAAATCTTTTGAAATCCTTTAAAAATTAAGTAAAATCTTTGAAATCCTTGTGAAATCTTTTGAGATTTTTATTCAATCTTTGAAATACTTGTGAAATGTTTTGAGATTTTTATTAAATCTTTGAAATATTTGTGAAATCTTCTTGAACATTTTAAAATCGTTCAAAATCTTTGAAATCTTTTGAAATTTTTTGAATATTTGGTAAAATCTTTGAAAT
>CAKNXH010002139.1:176791-193696 GCA_932178445.1 Andricus quercusramuli | reverse complement strand
AAGAGAATTAATTTTTTGGTTCGAAATTTACCTTCTCCGTTGAGGATTCAACTATTTTGTCCGAAATTCGTCTTTTTTAGTGAAAAATTAATCTTCTTGGTTAAAAATTAATCTTTTTAAATGAAAGTATAACTACTTGATTGAAAATTCCTTTTTTTAATATAATATGCATATTTTTATTTGAAAATTCGTCTTTTTGCTTCAAAATTCAACTATTTTGTGCAAATTAACTTTTTGAGTTGAAAAATCGTATTTTTGGAAAAGAAATTCATTTTAGATGAAAATTTGATTGAAGCGATGAAAATTTTGATAAAAAATTCTTGTTGGACGAAAAGTAATTTTTTTGGATGAAAATTCATCTTTTTGGTAAATGATTTAACTATTTTTTTAGAATTTTTCCGTGAAAATTTTTTTTCAATCAAAAATTCAGTTATTTGTTAAAAAATTATTCCTTTTTTTTTTGAGAATTTATCTTTCACAGTCAAAAATTTGGTTCAAAACTCATTTGGTAAAGAGTTAAAATATTTTTTTGAAGATTCCTTTTTTAATAAATAATTCGTTCCTTTTTTTGTGGATTTAATTACAAATTTTGTTGAAAAATTCATCTTTATTGGCTATAAATTTATTTTTGATAGTATTAATTTCATCATTTTGGTGGAGAATTTAACTATTTTGTTAAAAAATTTTTCATCAAAATTTATATTTTAATTCAAAAATTAAACTATTTTGTTAATAATTCATGTATTTTGTAAAAAAATCCTCCGTTCTGGTAGAAAAATATTCTGCTTGGTAGAAAATTAATTTGTTTGACAAGAAATGAAATTCTTGGAAATTTTTTCTTTTTTTTTTTTTTGTCAAAATTGATGTTTTTGAGTAAAAAAATTCAACTATTTGTTTGAAAGTTCGTGTTTTTTTAGGTTAGAAATTTATTTTTCATAATTGAAGGAAATTATTCTGCTTGGCTGAAAATTTATCATTGTTGTGGATAATTTAACTATTTTGTTTGAATAAATTTTTTTCTGAAAAGTTATATTTTTTCGTCAAAAATTTAATTTTGGCTAAAAATTCTTTCCTTTCTTTGGTAAAAAAAAATCAAGTATTTGGTTAAAATCTCATGAATTTTATTGCAAATTCGTCTTTTTTTGGTGAAAAATTGATTTTTTCAACTGGAAATTTGACTATTCTTTTTTTGATGAAAATTTATTTTTACCAAAATGAATAATTGTGGTAGAAAATTTAACTATTTTGTTGTAAACAATTTTTTCGACAAAATTTATATTTTAAATCAAAAATTCAATTATTTATTTCAAAATTCTTTTTTTTAAATTGAAGATTCATATTTATATTTGAAAATTCATTTCATCGATTGGAACTTCAATTTCTAAACAAATCAATTTTTAAGTTGAAAATTTATTTTTTTTAACTGAAAATGTAACTAGTCGTTTTCGGGTAAAATGTATTTTTTATAGTTGAAAATGAATTAATGTCGTGGAAATTTGAAATATTTTGTTAAAATTTTTTTTTTCGTCAAAATTTATATTTTTTAGCCAAAAATTGAGCTATTTAGTTGAAAAATCATGTATTTTGTTAAAAAATCGTCCTTTTTGCAGGAAATTAATATTCTTGATTGAAAGATTGAAGATTGAGAGATTGAAGATTCGTTTTTTTTTAAGTTTATTTGTTATAGTTTAAAATGTATCATTGTGGTGGAGAATTTAACTACTCTGTTGAAATGTTTCTTTTTTTTTTGTGTGAAAATTGATCTTTCAGAGTCAAAAATTCAATTATTTGGTGGAAAATTCGTCTTTTTGGTAGAAAATTAATATTTTTTTTACAATAATTAAATGCACATATTTGGTAGAAAATTCAACTATTTATTTAAAAATTCCTTCTTTCAAATTAAAGATTCATATTTATATTTCAAAATTCCTTTCTTTGATTGAAACTTCAATTTCTTTGAAAAATAATTTTTTGAGTTGAACATTTTATTTTATAAATGAAAATTTAACTATTTTTTTAGGTGAACATTTATTTTGTTAAAAAGTATTATTTTTTTGGTAAAAATTCATGTTTTTGAGTCGAAAATTCAACTATTTGGTTAAGAATTTATGTATTTTGTTAAAAAATCGTCATTTTTGGTATAAAATTAATCTTTTTGGTAACAATTAAATGCACCCATTTGGTAAAAAATTCAATTATTTATTTTGAAATTTCTTTTTTGAATTGAAGATTCATGTTTATATTCGAAAATTTCTTTCTTTCATTGAAACTTCAATTGATTAACAATTCAATTTTTTTAATTAAAAATTAATTATTGTGGATGAGAATTGAAACATTTTGCTGAAAAATTTTTTTGTCGAAATTTACATTTTTTAGTTAAAAATCCAGCTATTTTGTTAAAAATTCATGTATTTTGTAAAAAAGTCGTCCTTTTTGGTAGAAAATTAATATTTGTGGTTGAAAATTCATATTTCTAATTAAAGGTTTAACTATTTAGTTAAAAATTTCATTTTTGGGTTGAAGATTCATATTTTCAATTGAAAATTCGTTTACTTGCTCAAAACTTTAATTATTGTGTTTATGATTCCTTTTTTAAGTTTATTTTTAATAGCTTAAAATTTATCATTGTGATGGAGAATTCAACTATTTTGTTGAAATTTTTTTTTCTCTTTTTGGTGAAAATTGATCTTTTCGAGTCAAAACTTCAATTATTTGGTTGAAAATTCGTCTTTTTAGTGATCATTAAATTCACCTATTTGGTAGAAAATTCAATTATTTATTTAGAAATTCCATTTTAGAAATCAAGATTCATATTTATATTGAAAAATTCTTCCCTTAGATTGAAACTTCAATTTCTTTGAAAATTAATTTTTTGAGTTGAAAGTTAATTTTTAAACTGAAAATTGAACTATTTTCCTGATGAAAATTCAGTTTTTATAGTTAAAAATTAATAATTGTGATGGAGAAATAAACCATTTTGTTAAAAATTCTTTTTTTTTCAAAGTTTATGTTTTTCAGTCAAAAATACAACTATTTGGTTAACAGTTGATGTATTTTGTTAAAAAATCGTCCTTTTTGGTAGAAAATTAATCTTTTCGGTAATAATTAAATTCACCCATTTGGTAAAGAATGCAATTACTTATTTAAAATTTTCTTTTTTGAATTGAAGATTCATGTTTATATTTGAAAATTCCTTTCTTTGATTGAAACTTCAATTTCTTAACAAATTAATTTTTTAAATTGAAAATTAATTTTTTAGCTGAAAACGTAACTAGTCGTTTTCTGGTGAAAATTTATTCTTTATAGTTGGAAATGTATTATTGTGGCGAAAAATTGAAATGTTTTATTAAAATTTTTCCTTCGTATAAATTTATATTTTTTAGCCAAAAATTAAACTACATATTTGGTTAAAAATTCATGTATTTTGTTAAGAAAAGCGTCCTTTCTGGTAGAAAATTACTATTTTTGGTTGAAAATTCATCTTTGTAATTGAGGTCTCAACTATTTGGTTAAAAATTTCATCTTTTGGTGGAAGATTCATATTTTTAATTGAAAATTCGTTTATTTTCTTGAATCATTCACTATTGGGTAGAAGATTCATTTTTTTAAGTTTATTTTTTATAGTTTAAAATTTCTCATTGTGATAGAGAATTCAACTTTTTTGTTGAAATGTTTTGTGTGAAAATCGATCTCTTCGAGTACAAAATTTAGTTATTTGGTTGAAAATTCGTCTTTTTGGTAGAAAATTAATTTTCTTGGTTGAAAATTCACATTTTTGGTGGAAACTTGAAATATTTTTATAAAAGTTTTGTCTTTTTTTATCAAAATTAATTTTTCAAGTGCGAAATGCAACTATTTACTCCAACTTTTTTTTGGTGCTTTTTTGGGAAAAGTGATCTTTTTGAGTTAAAAATTCAATTATTTAGATGAAAATTCGTCTGTTTGGTAGAAAATTGATCTTCTTAGTAGAAAATTCGTCTTTTTGGTGGAGAATTTCACTATTTTATTAGAAGTTTTTTCTTTCCTCATGAACATTAATTTTTCAAATGAAAAATTCAACCATTTTGATTTTTTTTCCTTCTTTGGTTAAAATTGATCTTCTCGAGTAAAAGATTTAATTATTTGGTTAAAAATTCGCCTTTTTGGTATAAAATTAATCTTCTCAGTTGAAGGTTCATCTTTTTGGTGGAGGATTCACCTATTTCGTTGAAAATGTTTTCCTTTTTTTTATGAAAATTAATTTTTTAAGTGAAAAATTCCATTATTTGATCCAAAATTCGCCTTTTAGGTAGAAAATTAATCTTCTTAGTTAAAAATTCATTTTTTGGTGGAGAATTTAACTATTTTGTTGTAAATTCGTTCCTTTTGATGAAAATTAATTTTTTTAATCAAATATTCTACCATTTTGTTGAATTTTTTTCTCATTTTTTTTGTGGAAATTGATCTTTTCGAGTCAAAAATTCAATTATTCTGTTGAAAATTCGTATTTTTGGTAGAAAATTGATCTCCTTAATTAAAAATTCATCTTTTTGGAGGAGAATTCAATTATTTATTTAAAAATTCCTTCTTTGAAATCAAGATTCATATTAATATTTAAAAATTCTTTTCTTGGATTGAAACTTCAATTCCCAAAAAATTAATTTTTTGAGTTGAAAATTTATCTTCTGAAACGAAAATCTAACTAGTTTTCTGATAAAAATTGATTTTTTATAGTTAAAGTTAATAATCGTGGTGGGGAATTCAATTATTTTGTTAAAAATTCTTTTTTTTTTGTCAAAGTTTATGTTTTTGAGTAAGGAATTCAACTATTTGGTTAAAAATTTCTTCTTTTTGTTGAAGATTCATATTTTTAATTGAAAATTCGTTTATTTACATGGAGCTTTCACGATTATGTTGAAATTTGTTTTTATTTTATTTTTTATAGTTTGAAATTTACAGTTGTGGTGGAGAATTCAACAATTTTGTTGAATTTTTGAAATTTGAAAGGATTAATTTTCAACTGAAAAAGAAATAGTTGAATTTTCTGCTGAAAATGATTTATTTTGAATAATAAATGGAATAGTTGAATTTTGAGATCAAAAAATTAATTTTCAACAACAAAAAAATGATTTTTCAACAAAAGAGTGGAATTTTCAACCATGAAGAAGGATTTAAAAAAAAAAGAATTTTCTACTAGAAAAGATCAATTCTCAACAAATACATGATTTTTCAACCAAATAGTTGAATTTTCAAATAGAAAAGGTAAAGTTTCAACCAAAAATGCAATAGTTAAATTCTTAGTTGAAAAATTAATTTTTTACTAAAAAAAGAACTGATTTTGAAATAAATTCTCTATTTTTCAACTGAAAAAATATTAATTTTCAAAGAAAATATCAATTTTAAACATAAAAGAAAACCATTTTTCAAGAAAAAAGTGAAATTTTCAAACAAGGAGATAAAATTTCAACTAGCAACCAAATACTTGAATTTTCAATAAAAAAAAAACAAATATATGTTGTCAACTAAAGAATATTAATTTAAAAAGAAAATTTATTTTCAACCTAAAAGAAGACCATATTTTGACAAAGGATTAAAATTTACAATTTAAAAGATGAATTTTACGGTAAAGGCGAATTTTCAACCTAAAAGATGAATCTTCATAAAAAAAAAAAAAAATTCGACCAGGAAAAATGAATTCTCAACAAATAGATGATTTTATCCGAATAGTTGAATTTTCAAGTAAAAATGATCAATTTTCAAATAAAAATGGAATATATTATTTTGTTGAAAATTCGTCTTTTTGG
Organism: Andricus quercusramuli; assembly: GCA_932178445.1. Classification (NCBI taxonomy): domain Eukaryota; kingdom Metazoa; phylum Arthropoda; class Insecta; order Hymenoptera; family Cynipidae; genus Andricus; species Andricus quercusramuli. The sequence continues at coordinate 187,913 of CAKNXH010002139.1, read as the reverse complement.
TAGACAAGTGATCTCCTTAATTAAAAATTCATCTTTTTGGTGGAGAATTCAATTATTTATTTTAAAATTCCTTCTTTGAAATCAAGATTCATATCAATATTTAAAAATTCTTTTCATGGATTCAATTCCTTCAAAAATTAATTTTTTGAGTTGAAAATTTATCTTCTGAAATGAAAATTTAACTAGTTTTCTGATAAAAATTGATTTTTTATATTTAAAAATTAATAATCGTGGTGGAAAATTCAACTATTTTGTTAAAAATTCTTTGTTTTGTGCAAAGTTTATGTTTTTGAGTAATGAATTCAACTATTTGGTTAAAATTTCAAGTATTTTGGTGACAAATCGTCCTTTTTGGTGGAAATTTAATATTCTTGGTTGAAAATTCATTTTTCTAGTTGAAGGTTCAACTATTTGGTTAAAAATTTCTTCTTTTTATTAAAGATTCATATTTTTAATTGAAAATTCGTTTATTTGCTTGGAGCTTTCACTATTATGTTGAAATTTTTTTTAGCTTATTTTTTATAGTTTGAAATTTACAGTTGTGGTGGAGAATTCAACAATTTTGTTGAATTTTTGTTTGGTTCGAAAATTGATCTTTTCGAGTCAAAAATTCAATTATTTGTTAGAAAATTCGCCTTTTTGGTGTAAAATTAATCTTCTTAGTTGGAAATTCATCTTTTTCTTGGAGAATTTAACTATTTTGTTGAAATCTTTTTTTTCTTTTTTAGGTGAAAATTGAACTTTTTGAGTCAAAAATTCAATTATCTGGTTGAAAATTCGTCTTTTTGGTAGAAAATGTATCTTTTCCGTAATAACTAAATTCACGTACTTGGCAGAAAATTCAATTTTTTATTTAAAAATTCCTTTTTTGAAATGAAGATTCGTATTTATATTTAAAAATTCTTTCCTTGGATTGAAACTTCAATTTCTTTGAAAATTAATTTTTTGAGTTGAAAATTTACTTTTTAAACTGAAAATTTAACTAGTATTCTGTCGCAAATTGATTTTGTGTATATAAAAATTAATAATTGTGGTAAATAAATAAACTATTTTGTTGAATTTTTTTTTGTCAAAATATGTTTTTGAGTCAAAAATTCAACTATTTGGTTAAAAATTCATGTATCTTGTTAAAAAATCGTCCTTTTTGGTTGAAAATTAATTTTTCTAGTTGAAGATGAAAATTCATCATTATGGTGGAGAATGCAACTATTTTGTTGATTTTTTTTCGTAAAAATTGATCTTTTCAAGTCAAAAATTCAATTATTCGGTTGAAAATTCGCCTTTTTGGTCGATAACTATTCTTTTTGGTAATCATTAAATGAACTCATTTGGTAAAAAATTCAATTATTTATTTAAAAACTTCTTTTTTGAACTGAAGATTCATGTTTATATTTGAAAATTCCTGTTTGTGATTGAAACTTTAGTTTCTTAACAAATTAATTTTTTAAATTGAAAATTACTTTTTTTAACTAAAAATGTAACTAGTTGTTTTCTGGTAAAAATTTATTTTTTTATCGTTGAAAATGAATTATTGCAGTGGATGATTAAAATATTTTGTTGAACAATTTTTTTTTCTTCAAAATGTAAATTTTTTAGTAAAAAATTCAGCTATTTGGTTAAAAATTCATGTATTTTGTTAACAAGTCGTCCTTTTTGGTAGAAAATTAATATTATTGGTTGAAAATTCATTTTTCCATTTGAGGGTTTAACTATTTGGTTAGAACTTTTGGTTGAAGATTCATAATTTTAATTGAAAATTAGTTTATTTGCTTGAAACTTTCACTATTTTATTGAAGATTCGTTTTTTTAAATTTATTTTTTATAGTTTAAGATTTATCATTCTGTGGAGAATTCAACTATTTTGTTGAATTTTTTTCTCTTCTGTGCTGGTGGAAATTGATCTTTTAGAATAAAGAATTCTATTATTTGGTTGAAAATTCGTCTTTTTGGTAAAAAATTAATTTTATTAGTGGAAAATTTATCTTTTTGTTGGAGAATCCAACTATTTTGTTGAAAATTTGTTTTCTTTTCTTGATGAAAGTTGATCTCTTCGAGTTGAAAATTCAATTATTTGGATGAAAATTCGTCTTTTTGGTAGAAAATTAATCTTCTTAGTTGAAAATTCATCTTCTTGGTGGAGAATTCAACTATTTTGTTAGACATTTTTTTTCATGAACATTAATTTTTTAAATGAAAAATTCAACCATTTTGTTGATTTTTTTTTCCTTTCTTTGGTTAAAATTGATCTTCTCGAGTAAAAGATTCAATTATTTGGTCTAAAATTCGCCTTTTTGTTAGAAAATTAATCTTCTTAGTTGAAAATTCATCTTTTTGGTGGAGAATTTAACTATCCTATAGATGAAAACTCGTAATTTCATGGAGGAAGAATTTCTGTTAGCTATAGTAAGTCATAGGGTGACCTCTATATTTAAAAATCAAAACTAACATAATTAGAAGAGTAGATTTCTCATTTTATCGATCTTCGATAATTATTTCCATTTATTTATTTTCACTATTACTTTCAGTGTAAGTTGTTATTGAAGATAATAAATATTTGGTTGTTATGACTGACTTTCTCAATACATGGCGTAAAATAAAATTGATTTCAGTAATTTTTCTACATTTCTAATCCAGACGCAGATGTTCTTCTTTGTCATATGATATGCGCGTTATATTTTGGTCGATCTATACTATATTCTACTCGATTAGATTAGATGAATGACAAAATATTTTTATATTGTGAACTGATTAATTAATTATTAACTGATTCTATTAAAACTTACATTTTCTGGAATGTGTTTAGAAAGTTATTGATAATTGAAGTCGTCAGAAATGAGAGTTCAAATTTGAAAAAAAAAACATAAAGTAAAAGTTATTTGAATGCTTCAATAAAAAGTATAGATTATATGCTCAAATGATTATATGAATTCAATTTTCAAAATTATATATTCCATGTTTAAAAAATATAAATTCATAAATAAATTAAGTTTTCAGAAATAAAAGTTCAAATCCTTCATATTAAAAAAGGTAACCTCCATCTTGTGTAACGTTGTGGTATAGAAGGAATCGTTATGTAGTCGAATAATGGATATGATTTTTATAATAAAAGTTTATTCATATTTAAAATAATTCTATTCCAATTTCATAATTTTCCAAATGTTTACGATGTTGTGAGATGATGATTTAAATTCAATCTTCAACATTATACGTAAATGTGTTTTAAGTTTTTATGGAATTCGTTAAAAAGATTATAAATAATTAAAATTTTTAGGAAAATTTAAGATGCACATTATTTTGATATTTCAATGCAAATAATATCGTTGATTGATTTTTATGTTATGAACTGATGAATTATCTATTATTAACTATTTACTGATTCATTTTTTTTTTCAAAAAAGGGAATTGTATAAAGATTAATTCAATTTTCAAAATTATATGTGCATATATTTCAATTTCTACTGGTATTACTTTGAAAGGTTATTAATAATTGAACTTTTCAGATAAATGGTAAATACAAGTTATTCTAATATTTCAATCAAATTAATTATTAAATGCTTCCTACGTTCTGAACTCATTTATTAAATATTAACTGTTTCTGTTGAAAATTGAATTTTCTAGAATTAGTTAAAAGATAATTGATAAATTAAATGTAATAGAAGAAAAGTGAAAATTTAAAGGAAAATATGTATAAAGTAAAAATTATTAGAAAGTTTCAATAAAAATATCTTTTGTTCACAATATCAAATTACATAAAGATTGAAATTTAATATTCGTTAATTAACATAAATTGATTATTTACTTTGAGATTATGTGATTAAATATTCGCTATAATTTGAATAATAAAAGTTTATTTGTATTTAAAATAGCCCTATTTCAGTTACATAAATTTCCAATTGTTTCCGATGTTGCGAAATGAGTATCTGAATTCAATTTTCAAAATTATATGTACATATGCTTTCATTTTTCCTATGAAATTATTCTGAAAGGTACTTTAAATTTAATAATTGAATTATTATAAATATTCCCTTTGCCTAAGAATTTAGGGAAATCTTTAAGCATTGAAATACACATCACGGATATATTCATTTGAACAACAATAATTATAAATTAATTCAAATTTTCATAACAATATGAAGTAACAATTATTTGAATGTTTTAATGAAAATAATCATTTGATGCTTTCCATGTTCCAAACTGATTAATTAATTATCAGCTGATTTATTTTTTTCACAATATTTAATTACATAAATATTGAATTTTTATGGTTTTAAATTCAGATACATAAATTGATTAATTACTTTCAGGCCATGTAATTGAACACTGGATATAATTTGCATAATAAAAGTTCCTTTAAATTTGATACACCAATATTTAAATTATTTTTTAAATGATTCTGAGGTAGAATGAAAATTATCCCAATGTTTGAATGAAAATTATAGTTGAATGTTTTTTATGTTATGAACAGATTAATTAATTATCAGCGTATTATTTTTTTAATAATTTCAAATTACATGACGATTGCATTTTAATTTCTTTTGATAAGGTAACATAAACTGATTGATTATAATATGTATAATAAAAGTTTGTTAATTTCTAAAATACCTTTATTACAATTATATATATTTTTTTGATTTCGCGATGTTGTGAAATGAGTATCTGAATTTTCATTCCAAAATTATGTGTAAAGTAAAAATTATTTCAATGATTCAATCAAAATAATTCTTCAATGCTTTCATTGTTATGAAATGATTAATTCATTATTGGCTAATTAATTTTCGTACAAAATTAAATAACATAAATATTTAATTTCAATTTTTCTATATCAAGTAACATAAATCAATTATTTACTTCAAGAGCAATGATGTAATTTCTTATAATATTTATGATGCCAAATGAGTATCTGAATTCAATTTTCCGAATCATGTGTCATTATTTAAACGTTATTATATGACAATTATTCAATGATTTAGCGATGTTTCTGATTCACAGATTTCCAAAAATGGACGTGAAATTAGGATTTGAATTCAATTTTCAAAATGACATGTGCATATGTTTTAATTATTTATAAGTATATATCCTAACCCGCTCTTCTTTTTCTATAAAAATGTATTTCAATATTCCAGTGCAAATACATGTTCAATGATTTTCAGATTGAGAACAGAGAATCGGATCAGAATAGGATTTTTTTTAAATTGTAGGTATATTGATGCTCACATTTAAAAATATAGCCCTGATATAGTAACCGCAAACGTCATTGTACAAAAATTATGTTTTTTTTTGTTTTTTTTTCTTCAAAATATTGAATTACATAACATGCACTTGAAATCTTCAGAATTAGATCTCGACATTTACTATTATAAATAGTAATAGTAAAGTCTATGTTACATGGATTCACTAAATATATTCTTTGAGAATATAATTTCAGCAAGAATTCGATGGGTCAACAAAATTTGAACAAATAAATAGTGATTCAAAAATTGAGTAAAGGAAATAATTCAAAAAGTGAGCGCGCGCTTGCGCGCGCACGTAGTAGTCTAGTTTTGTTAAAAATTCGTTCCTTTTGATGAAAATTAATTTTTTAAATCAAATATTCTACCATTTTATTGAATTTTTTTTTTTTTTTTGTTAAAGATTGATCTTTTCGAGTCAAGAATTCAATTATTTTGTTGAAAATTCGTCTGTTTGGTAGGAAATTGATCTTCTTAGTTGAAGATTCATCTTTTTGGTGGAGGATTCACCTATTTCTTTGAAAATGTTTTCCTTTTTTTTTTTCATGAAAATTAATTTTTCAAGTGCGATATTCAACTATTTCGTTCAAATTTTTTGTCTTTTTTTGCTGAAAATTGATTTTTTAAAAGTGAAAATTGATTTTTTCTAGTGAAAAATTTCATTATTTGGTCTAAAATTCGCCTTTTCGGTACAAAATTAATCTTCTTAGTCGAAAATTCTTTTTTTTGGTGGAGAATCCAACTATTTTGTTAAAAACGTTTTCTGTGATTTTTAATGAAAATTGATTTTTGAAGTAAAAAATTTAAATATTCTGTTGAAAATTGATGTATTAGGATGAAAACTCGTTTTTTTTTCTTTGGCAAAATCCTTTAATCTTCTCGGTTGAAAATTCATATTTTTGGTTGAAAGTTCAATTATATTGAATAAAAATTTCTACTTTAAAATAATATAATAATTACTAACAATAATAAATAAAATAAATAAAGAGTAAACTAAGTACGTTTTCTGAATTAAATGAAAGAAAATATTTTTTTCAGTTTGTTTGAAAAAAAGTCACAATTCGCGTTTCGCCAAGCGCATTAAGTTAGTTGGGCCGAAAGCCGTGGCAATTTTGCATTGTGCATTTTGCATTTTGCATTTTGCATTGTGCATGTTGGTAAATTATGAAGAAGGAAGGCCACATGACGCGTCTGCCATTCTCGTGTAATTAGCGCGTAAAATTATACGGGACAGTTGTCATATATAAATAGCTGGTCGCAAAGCAGATTACTGAAGCGACGCGACGCTGCGGGACGCGACGCGACGCAACGCGACGAGTAACGAATTACCCCAACTACCGCTACTACTTCTTGTTAACATTAAACAGCCATTCAAGTACTTACAGTCTTTTTTTTATTTCTTTTTTTATTTTTAACTCTATTTTTACTCGCACAAATCCCATTATTCATTAGAATGCATTAAATGCCTTAAATAACATTTATAAATACGAAAGTGGAACAGTTTTAACATTTAACGTACAGTATTAATTAATAAGTAAAAGTAATTGTTGAAATTGAATTAAAATACAAATTATTCACTTAAATTTAATTCTCGATTCTCGACTCAAAATTCTCAAATAGTTCAATTTTTAACCAAGAATATACATTTAAAAAAAAATGGAATAATTAAAATTTCAGTTGTAAATAAATTTTAGCCACAAAAAGAAAGAATGTTTAACGAAATAGTAATTCAAACATTCTTAAAAAAAATCGAACGTTTAACGAAAAAACGTGAAAGTTTAATAAAAAGGACCAATTTTCAACTAAAAATGAAATAGTTAAATTTGCAGTTAAAAAAATTAAGTTTGAACAGAAAAAAATTAATTTGAACGAAATAGTATTTCAATTTTTCTATCAAAAAGATGGATTTGTAATGAAAAAAAAAAAAATTTTAATCAAAAAAAGACGAATTTTCAACTAAAAAATATCAATTCTCAACCAGAAGTGGAATCGTTGAATTAAAAAAAAAAAGTTCAATTTTTTTACCAAATACATGAATTTTCAACCACAAAAAGATGAATTTCATGATCAGAACAAAAAATAAATTTTCCAACAAAAAATAATAATAATATAATTATAATATAATTTTTCAACGAAATAGAAAATTAATTTTCGACAAAAAAATTGAAATTTTCAAGCAAAGGGTAGAATTTTCCACCACAAAAATATTGATTTTCACAAATACATGAAGTTTTAAGTAAATATTTCAATTATTAACCAAGGAAAGAATATATTTTAAATAAAAATTGAAGAAGTTGATTTTTTTTTATAAATCATTAATTTTCATGGACAAAGAAAGAATGTCTAACAAAATACTGGAATTTTTAACCCGAGAAATTAATTTTCAATCAAAACGGAATTTTCAAAGAAAAATATTAATTTTCAAACTAAATATTTGATTTTTCTCTTAAAAATGATTCATTTTAAATCACAAATGGAATAGTTGAATTTTGAGTTGATAAAATTGATTTTCAAAAAAAAAAAATCATTTTTCAACAAAAGCGTGAAATTTTCCACCATGAAAATGAATTTAAAGAAAAACGGAATTTTCCACTAGAAAATATGCATTTCAACAAATAAATGATTTTTCAACCGAATTGTTGAATTTTTATCTAAAAAGATACAGTTCCAACCAAAACTGCAATAGTTAAATTCTTAATTGAAAATTTATTTTTTTATTTTAAAAAATAACTAATTTTTAACTAAATTCTCAATTTTTCAACTACAAAATATTAATTTTCAAAAAAGAATATCAATTTTCAAACTTAATATTTGAGTTTTCTCTTAAAAATGATTCATTGTGAATCATAAATGGAATAGTTGAATTTTGAGTTAATAAAATTGATTTTCAATAAAAAAAATCATTTTCCACCAAAAGCGTGAAATTTTCCACCATGAAAATGAATTTAAAAAAAACTAAATTTTCCACTAGAAAATATAAATTTTCAACCAAAAAAAAAACCATTTTTCAATAAAAAAGGGAAATTTTCAAATAAGGTGATTAATTTTCGACTAGCAAAATTATTTAGAAAAAAATTGATTTTCAACCAAAAAGAAAAGCATATTTCAACAAAAGATTAAAATTTTAAATCAAAAAGATGGATTTTACAATAAAGACGAATTTTCAATTGTTTTTCTTCAATTTTTTAAATTTTATTTAAAAAAATACATGATTTTGCATCCAAATAGTTGAATTTTCAACTAAAAAGGATCAATTTTCAAACAAAAATGGAATAATTAAATTCTCCGTTAAAACATTATTTTTTACTAAAAAAATGAATTTTTAATTAAATACTTAAGTTTTCTAACAAAAAATATAAATATTATTACAAAAAGAAAACTATTCTTCAACAAACGAGGGAAAATTTTATATTTGAAGATGAATTTTCAACTAGAGATGAATTTAAACAAAAAATTAAATTTCTCAGAAAAGGAATAATTTTAAACAAATGCACCAATTTAAAAAAAAAAATGAATTTTAACAAATACATAAATCTTCAACCAAATAGTCGAATTTTTAACTGAAAAGGATCAATTTTAAAATAAAAATGGAATAGTTGAATTTTCAGTTAAAAGTAGTTTTCAAAAAAGGAAAGAATTTTTAATGAAATACTGAAATTTTCAACCAATGAAATGAATGCATGAATTGTCAACCAAATAGTTGAATTTTCCACTAAAAAGGATTCATTTTCAAATAAAAATTCAATTGTTAAATTTTGAGTTAAAAGTAATTAGTTTTCAAAAAAAAAAAAGAAAAACGAAGGAATTTTGAACAAGATACTACAATTTTTAATCAAAGAGATGAATTTTTAACCAGAAATGAATTTTCAACCACAAAGGTGGATTTAAAAAAATTGAATTTCTCAGAAAAAAAAAAGAATTTTTAACAAACACATGAACTCTTAACTGAAAAGGATTAATTTTCAACTAAAAAAGAAATAGTTGAATTTTCTGCTGAAAATGATTTATTTTGAATAATAAATGGAATAGTTGAATTTTGAGATCAAAAGATTAATTTTTAACAACGAAAAAATCATTTTCAACAAAAGAGTGAAATTTTCAAACATGAAAATGACTTTAAAAAAAAGAATTTTTCACTAGAAAAGATGAATTCTCAACAAATACATGAATTTTCCACCAAATAGTTGAATTTTCAAATAGAAAAGATAAAGTTTTAACCAAAAATGCAATGGTGAAATTCTTAGTTGAAAAAATTAATTTTTTACTAAAAAAGTATCAATTTTCAAAGGAAAATATCAATTTTGAGCCTGAAACAAAACCATTTTTTAAGAAAAAAGTGAAATTTTCAAACAAGTAGATTAATTTTCAACTAGCAACCAAATACTTGAATTTTCAATAAAAAAATAAATAAAAAATTAACCAAAACTCGAGTAGTTAAATTCTCCGTTCAAAAATTGAATTCCTGTAAAAGAAGGTATTTTCAAAAAATTGGATAAGTTGTGAACTAAAGAATATTAATTTAAAAATAAAATTTATTTTCAACCAAAAAGAAGACCATATTTCGACAAAAGATTAAAATTTACAATTTAAAAGATGAATTTTTAACCTCAAAGATGAATCTTCAACAGAAAAAAAAAGAATTTTTGACCAGGAAAAATTAATTCTCAACAAATAGATGATTTTATCCGAATAGTTGAATTTTCAAGTAAAAATTATCAGTTTTCAAATAAAAATTGAATATTTAAATTCGCAGTTAAAAAATTATTTCAAAAGCAAAAAAAATGAATTTTTAATTAAATTCTTAAGTTTCCAAACCAAAAGCTATAAATTTGGAACCAAAAAGAAAACAATTTTTCAACAAAAGAGGGAAATTTTCATACAAGGAGATGAATTTTCAACCTGAAATGAATTTCAGAAGGAATTGAATTTCCCAGAGAAAAAGAAGAAATCCATGATTTTTCATCCAAAAAAGATGAATTCTTAACATGTAAATACATTTTGAAGCAAATAAATTAATTTTCAACTAAAAAGTTTCAGTTTTCAAATGAAAATGAAATGGTTGAATTTTCAGTTAAAAGTATTTATTTTTCAAAAACAAAGAAAGAACTTCGAACGAAGTACAGAAATTTTTAAACAAAGAAATGAGTGCATGAATTGTCAACCAAATAGTTGAATTTTCCACTAAAAAGGATCAATTTTCAAATAAAAATTCAGTAGTTAAATTTTGAGTTAAAAGTAATTATTAAAAAAAAATTAATAAAGAATTTTGAACAAAATACTAGAATTTTCAATCAAAGACATGAATTTCCAACCAAAAATGAATTTTCAATTACAAAGATGAATTTAAAAAAATTGAATTTTCGAGTAAAAAATAAAAATTTTAAACAAATACATGATGTTTCAAGCAAAAAGTTGAATTTTGAAGAAATACATGAATAGTTAATTTTCAGATGAAAAAAAAATTTTAACAACAAAAATGAATGTTAAAATAAAAGTATATTTTCAACCAAAGAGATGAGTTTTCGTGCAAAAAGTATCAATTTTCTACTAAAAATATCAATTTTTCAAAAAAAAAAAATTAATTTTCATTAAAAAAGAAAACCAATCTTCAAAAATTGGATTGAATTGGATATAATGTAATTGAGAATTGGATAACTTGAAAACTGAGTTGATAATTCAATTAAGAATTAAATCAAATTGAATTAAGAATTGAATCGAGAATTGAATTGAGAATTGAATCGAGAATTGAATTGAGAATTGAATCGAGAATTGATTTGAGAATTGAACTGAGAATTGAACTGAGAATTGAATTGAGAATTGAATTGAGAATTGAATCGAGAATTGATTTGAGAATTGAACTGAGAATTGAACTGAGAATTGAATTGAGAATTGAA
>CAKNXH010002139.1:148444-171791 GCA_932178445.1 Andricus quercusramuli | reverse complement strand
GGTCAGGTGCTCTAACCAATTGAGCTACAGAGAGATCAGAGTAAGAATCCCTTTTTCTGAAATACCCGTTATTTAGCAAGATGTTATATACAAATAAATTTTAAATAGGAATCTGTATTATCATAGGAGATGGTAATTATCGATCCGTTGAGAAATCCAATTACACATATTGTCAATAATGGAAATCTACAATATCGATCAAAGTTACATCTTCTAATACAGAAAAAAAATTTGAATTAAAATTTTTTCAGAAAAAGAGATCTTTTACTCAGCTTTGATTCGAACAACAGATCAACTGATTTCCGGTCGGGTACTTCCAAGTTTGCGATGTTGCTAAAATTGTTTTTTTTTTTTTAAATAAAATTAATAATAATACAGATTCCTATTTAAAATTGATTTGCATATAACATCATGCTGAATAGAGAGTATTTCAGTACCCGACCGGAAATCAGTTGATCTGGTGTTCGAATCCCAGCTGAGTGAAAGATCTCTTTTTCTGAATAAATTTTAATTCAAATTTTTTTCTGTATTAGAAGATCTAACTTTGATCGATATTGTAGATTTCCATTATTGACAATATTTGTAATTGGATTTCTCAACGGATCGATAATTACCATCTCCTATGATAATACAGATTCCTATTTAAAATTTATTTGTATATAACATCTTGCTAAATAACGGGTATTTCAGAAAAAGGGATTCTTACTCTGATCTCTCTGTAGCTCAATTGGTTAGAGCACCTGACCGGAAATCAGTTGATCTGGTGTTCGAATCCCAGCGGAGTGAAAGGAGAAGATCTTTTTTTCTGAATAAATTGAATTTGATCAATTTTAACTTGTAGCTCCTTCTAGTCTGTGATGAAAATAATTTTCTTTATTAGAGGATTTAACTTTGATCGATATTGTAGATTTCCATTATTCACAGTTTGTGTGATTGAATTTCTCAAGGGATCGATAATTATTATTCTACCACGAAAAACGAATTTTCAACAAAATATAGAAATTTTTCAATGCAATAGTTCAACCCTTTACCAAAAAGATAAGGATTCAATTAATCAGATTGATTTTCTCACGAAGAGACTAATTTTTATGAAAAGAGATGAATATTTACATTAAAAAATGAAGTGTCAAATATATCATCTATTTTGATGAAAATTCTTTTTTTTGTAGTGAAACAATATCTTTGGTTAAAAATGGATTTTTCTTTGTTGAAAATTGAAGCATTTTGTTGAAAATTTATCAATTGATCTGGTGTTCGAATACCAGCGGAGTGAATGAAGATCTTTTTTCTGAATAAATTGAATTTAATAAATTTTAATTCAAAAATTTTTCTGTATTAGAGGATTTAACTTTGATCGATATTGTAGATTTCCATTATTCACCGTGTGTGTGTTTGGATTTATCATCGGATCGTCATTTACCATCTCCTATGATAACACAGATTCCTATTTAAAATTGATTTTTTATGTAACATCTTGCTGATAAAGCGTATATCAGAAAAAGAGATTCTTACTCTGATCTCTCTGTAGCTCAATTGGTTAGAGCACTTGACCGGAAATCAGTTGATCTTGTGTTCGAATCTCAGCGGAGTGAAAGAAGATCTATTTTTCTGGATAAATCAAATTTAATAAATTTTAATTCAAAAATTTTTTCTGTATTAGAGAATTTAACTTTCATCGATATTGTAGATTTCCATTATTCACAGTTTGTGTGATTGGATTTCTGATCGGATCGATCGTTACCATCTCCGATGATAATACAGATTCCTAGTAAAAAATTGATTTTTATGTAACATTTTGCTGAATAACGGGCATTTCAGAAAAAGGGATTCTGATTCTGATCTCTCTGTAGATCAATTGGTTAGAGCACCTGAACGGAAATCAGTTGATCTGGTGTTCGAATCCCAGCGGAGTGAAAGGAGATCTTTTTTTCTGAATAAATTGAGTGGGTACTTTATTTAATTCAATTTTAAACCTTTCAAAAATTTCTGGAATTTTAGTTAACAATATCGCATTTTCAAAAAAAAAATTATGTTCAGATGCTAGCGATTTCAATCAGTTGGCCAAGGCTTCCATAAAAATGTGTGTCTGTTTGATTTCTGTATTGAATGTGGTGGACACAAAAAAATTTTATTTTGTAAACTAGTGTTATTAACAAAGTAGTTGAATTTTTCACTGAAAAATAAAATTTGTGACAAAAAAAAAAAAAATAAAAATGACTTTTTGTGTCATCTTCTTCAAGGTGCATCTTTTTTCATTTTGAAATCGATTGATATTTAGAGGGTTGTAATAAAATTAAAAATCATTGATATACTCTACTTTCCAAGGTATACAAGTGTGCGCGTTAATTTGTAACAAAAAAAAAATTATTAACCAATGGTTTTTCAAATGAAAAAATGAATCATTTTCAACAAAAGAGTTAAATGTTTGACCTACAAAAATTTTTCAGACAAGCTAGAAAAATAATGTGTACCAAATTATTAAATTTTTAAGCCAAGATGTCAAATTTTCTGCAAAACGATTCAATTGTCAACAACAAAATATAAATTTTCAGTAATAACGTTCATTTTCAACGAAAAAATAAATTTTCAGCAAAAAAAAAAAAATTTTCTACTGATAATACCGAATTTTCGAGAAAATACATGAATTTTTGAATAAATAGTTGAATTTTTAAAATATCAACAAAAAACAAGTAAATATAGCAAACAAAGTATTGAATTCGAAACCAGAAACAGGAATTTTATATAAATCAGTTGAAATTTCAACCCGAAAATATGAATTTTCCACAAAATAGGTGCATTTTTATTGGAATTGTTGAATTTTCAAGCAAAAATATTAATTTTTTAGTCGAAAAGATAATTTTCTACAAAAAAAAAACGAATTTTTAACAAGATACGTGATTTTTAAACTAAATAGTTCAGTTTTTATTTGAAAAATATTATTTTTGAACTAAAATCAAAATACTAACATTTTTAGTTTGAAAAATTAAGCTTCAAATTTTCTACGAAATAATTACATTTTGAACCTCATATTGCAATTTTTCGCAATGAATAGGAATTTAAAAAAATACGTTTTAGTTTAATGAAAATTAATTAAAAAGAATTAAATTTGCAATCAAACGATTGTATGTATTTTTGAACCAAAAAAGGCAATTTTTCAACTAAATATTTGAAATTTTCATTGAAAGAGTTCACTTTCTATCAGATGGGAGAATTTTCTACCAAATTTGTAAATTTTTCACAGAATGATTATTTTTTGACCAAAATAATAAAATTTGTAACCCAGAAGACTTTTTTGAAAAATGGTTCAATTCGTAAGCCAAAAGGACGAAATTTCTACAAAAAGTTTAATCGTAAAACAAAAAGGGAGACTTCAAGAAAATAGGTGAATTTTGAAAAAAATAATTATGTTACAAACAAAATAACAAAATTTTTAACTATGAAGATTTTTTAATAAAAATTTTGAATTTTTAAGCCAGAAGGACGAAATTTCTACATATAGATTAAATTTTGAACCAAAAAGACAAATTTTGTACAAAAGAGTTTAAGTTTCAACCAAAAAATATGAATTTTCAACAAAACTGTTGATTTTCAAACCAAAAATTTTAATTTTCAAAAATTAATTAAATTTCCAACCAAATAATAAAATTCTTTGAATCCAAAAGGAATTAACATTTAACGAAAAATTGTTATATTTTCTTCTTGTGTCTTATTAATAATGTAGTACGCGAGAAAAGGGTGAAAACGAGAAAAGGGGAAAAAAGTAAATAGGGGAAGGACTCTGAAGTCGGTAATGAATTAAATAAAATTTTTGATGATATACTGAGGAAAAATAGTTCAAAAAAATTGAAATTGATTTTCAATAAGTATAAAATATCAGGCGAAAAAGTTGGAAATTCTTGAACAGGTTAAATCCGTAGAACATTGAAAATCCAGGGCTTGAGCTTATCGATCCGAAAAAGAAATTCAAGCTGAAAATCTAATCGAAATATTCTTTCTCTGCATATCAGATTTATATTTTTTCGTCGGAAGACTGGAGAAAATCCAATTTATTTAGATGCGATGGAGTAAATTGAACGAACCTTTCCTTATCCGCAGTAGCTTTGAATAGTCTCAAATCTTCCTCCCGTCGACCCAACTTTGCAAGAATCCAGAAAGAAAAAAATTATATAAAAAAAAAAAAACAGTCGAAGACTGGGATAAAAGTAATTCAAAAATTTGAAAGAAGAATTTCAAATCCATCATTATATTTATTTATTGTATTGAAAAATGAAATCTGGTACAAAAATTAATTGGGATCTCAACAGGAAAAAAAATAGAAAGAGAAAGGAAATCTTTCGACTGGTCCAGAGAACTTTCTATAAAAATTTTGTGAATGCAGTCTCAAATGTAAATTATTTGATTTCTAACATTAATTTAACCACAGTCAATTTAGAAAAGGTTGAAGAGATGAAAATTTCAAACTTGAGCCACAGTTAAAAGCATTACATCATTCCAAATTCCAGCAATTAGGAATTTCCAACTCATGTCTAAACTAACGAGCGTCAACTCTGGAAACCCTGTTTAGTTTAATTTCACTTTAGGATCAAGTTAAAACCGAACTCAAATTGAATAATGAATACCATGATAGGTTAAAAGCATGAAAGGGAATTTGTACGATTTCCTTTGGGCAGTTTCAATTAATTTTACTCATGTGTACATGGGTAATTGTCAAATTGTAGGCAAATTTTAGCACCTACAGTGGCAATCATATTATTATTAGGAATTCAATATTTCATAACGGAAATTGATCTCATCACATGTAAAAATTTTGAATCCAAAAGGGGCAGTTATGAAAATAAGAAATAATAATGAATCCATGTGCACGCGCATATAATCAGTCGTACGCTCTTCCATTGTACCGTACGGTAATGATGCGAGAAGAATGTTAAAGTGTAACCTTTTTTAATGTTTATAAAAAAATAACAGATTTTAATTATAAAAAGTCACCTACTTATGGAAGAAAACACCGCCAAGAATGTAACGAAATGGTTTTTATAATTTTATTTCACCCCGAAAATGGTTTTTACCGCACGTACGGTAATGACGTTTTTGTTCTAAAGATGCACTCTTCAGTTTTAATATCGGATTCACAAAAAAGAGAGTTAATATTTTAAGCTCAATTTCATAAAATCTTGTATTCAACGATACGCCTAATATTTCTGTATTTATTACTCAACTGTAACTACAATATTTTACTAGAAAAAAGACGTACGGTAATGACGTCTGAAATGGCGAAAATTGAGGGACAGACTTCAAGGCTTTTACAATATTATTTATTTGAATTAAAAAAATGTGCATACATTAAATTTATGTTCATGTGAAGTTTACAAACTTGATACGTTAAGTGTTTTTCAGGTTACTCTAGAAAAAAAAACGGTGAAAATCAGTTTATCCTTGTGCAAAGTGAGATTGGGACACCGTACGGTAATGACGTTTCGGGTGTTCTTATATCAAATTAAAGTAAATAGGAACAGGAATGAAAAAAAAGAAATGACCATTTCGTAGAGGATGATAATAAGTGTTTATAAAATTTTAAAAAAAAATCAGCACAAGTTTCTAAGTTGATGTTATATTACTGGGACTTCAAGTTTGCCTTCAATTTAACAATTACCCACATACATTTAGGGGTTCGTAGTATTGTCAAACTCTTAATTTCCCAATGAAAATATTTAAAATAATTAATAAATATTGGATAGATTAGTAATGGTGTTAAAGCGATCTTGCTTGTCTGAGTAATATAAGTTTATAAAAATATTACATGTACATTAGGGTGGTCCAAAAATTTTTTTTTGAATTTTTATAGCGACACCCCCCAAATTTGTTCGAATCCACCCAAAAATAAATCCATTTTTTTTTTTTTTTTAAACGATATTTAGGGGTGGCGCAAGCCCCATGAAGTTTAACATGTATTTCCCATAAGAAAAAAAGACGTTTTTGTAAATCTTATTCAGAATCCTCAATATGATCTCAATCGAGTTGAAACTCAACATTTCACTTCACAATTAGCCATAGAATACGAATAAAATATCACTTTTCAAATATCACCACTGTAAGTCTGTTTTATAGGGTGCCAAAGAAACCCCATAAGTGAAAAAATGGGTTTTGCGAGTTTTTGGCGCTAATTATGATTTTTTTGTGGTTTGTTTAATGCGAATTGTTTCTGATACATAAAATATTACTTTATACTGAAAATCATATATTTTCATGAATTGTTTAAACAATTCATCATTGTTTTTAGCAATTTTCTCACAGAATGGAGTTAGAAAGACGCTGTTTTTTCACAAGTTCTCCATTTTTTGTCAAATTTTCAATTATAGGGAAGTGATAGTTCATCAATGTTAACAATAGAGATCGTTTAAACAATTTATCATAATTATTAATAATATTATATTTGAATAATGCTGAAAAGATGCGGTTTTTTTGAAATTTCTGGCTTTTTGTCCAATTTTTATCTGTAGTGAAGTAATAATAAATTCAAGTTAACAAAATAATTGTTTAAACAATTCACTATAATTATTAACAATAATATATTTGAATAATGCTAGAAAGATGCGGATCTTTCTTTAATTTCTGGCTTTTTGTCCAATTTTCATCTGTAGTGAAGTAATAATAAATTCAAGTTAACAAAATAATTGTTTAAACAATTTATTAAAATTATTAATAATATTATATTTGAATAATGCTAGAAAGATGCGTTTTTTTTTATTTCTGGCTTTTTGTCCAATTTTCATTCGAAGTAAAGTGATAATAAATTGAAGTTAACAAAATAATTCTTTAAACAATTTATTATCATTGTTAATAATAATCTTCTTACTTAATTGGTAGAATGTTGTGGTTTCTTCTGAAATTTTCAACTGTTTGTTTATTTTTTATTATGCGTGACTTAATAATTAATCAGATTCAGCAAAAATAATTGTTTAAACAAATTATTATTGTTTATGACTATGTTCATCTATATCGATCGCGCCTGATAATTGTGGTATTTGGGCAATTTTTACCTTTCTGTCCTTTTTTCAATTAAAGGTAATAATTAAATAAAGTTAACAAAAAAGTTGTTCAAACAATTTAATATTGTTTATAACTATATTTTCTAATATAAGTGCTAGAAAGTGGCGGTTTTTTTCTAAAATCGTTCACCTTGTTTCGCCTGCTTTATTACTAACAATTAATAAATAAACATTGGAGAAAACTATATTTTAAATAATCTCTTTCCTTTTCGTGAATATATATTTTTCTGAAATAAAACAGATATTTGAAATACTTTTTTTTTGTCTCTTGTGTTAAAAAATTATCTGTCTAGTAGAAAATTTAACTATTCTATTATTTGTTAAGAATTCATTTCTTTCATTGAAAAAAAATGTTTAGTTGAAAATTCGTTTTTTTTGTTGATAGAAAATTCGTCTTTTGGACTTAGAAATCAAATATTCATATGAAATTTCATGTTTGGTTGAAAATTCATCATGGTGATTAAAAAATAATTTATTTGGTGGAAAAGTCGTTTATTTTTAGTTGAAAATCAATTTTTTTTTGACTGAAGATACGACTGTTCCCTTTTCGACTGAAAATTTATATTTTTACTTGAAAATTAATTAATTTTGCTGAAAACTCGTTTTTTTAAATTAAATTTTCTAACTGCAAATTGAAATATGTATTATATTTTTGGTCTGTAAACTCATCTTTTTTAGTTCTTCTTCTTTCTTTATTCATAATGTGTTCCCGTAAGGGTTTACATGACTTCCATTTCTTACAACACTTCCTTATACATTTTTTATAAAATCTTATCCTTACTATTTACAATTATTTACACCTATTTACATAAAATCTTATATCGAACGCCTTAATTCTACTTTTGACGCTAGCGCAATTTGGGACATGTTAGCGAACGAGTGAGCGAGTGATCGAAAGCGAGAGTGCAAGCGAGAGAGAGAGAGAGAGAGAGAGCGGTAACGCAAACGCATCTTAATTTACTTATGCTATTACATAATTATTACTTACAAATCTTTACGCTTCTTATTTAAGCGACTTCCGTTTCCTTTTTCTTTCACTTCTCTTGTACCTCCATTTTACCATTTTTTGCATCCACTCTTTCATTCTTTTTCAGTTGCTCCCCTAGCATCCTCTAACTCCTTCATCCACTCTTCCCCCAAACCCTCTTCCCCTAAAATCCTTACCACATTCTCTTGCCAGGTTCCTTTATCTTCCATTCCTCTCCTACATCCTTCCCATACATGCTCCCATGTTTCCTCTTCCCATTCACATATTCTGCACTTCCTGTTATCTTTCTTTTCCCAATACATACTTGCCCTTACCTCGTTCCCCAATCTAAATCTTGCTATTCTTGTCCATCTTTTCTCTCCTCATCCCTTTTCTAAATACTTTGGTACTCCTTCCTTTTTTATCATTTTACACCATATATTATATTTTGATTCCTCAATCATCCCCCATCTTTCTATTAATTGTCTTTCTCTCTCCCTTTTTTCCACTTCTTCATAGTTGACTCCAGTCCCGTCTTCTATATCTCTAGCCTTAAAGAACTCCCTCCTTTCTTCCTCCCATCTCGTTAATTCAATCGCCCTCCCTCTCCTTTCTTCTACCTCCATCAAACACCTTCTCGCTAACTCCCCTCCCTTTCCCTCCCACAGCTTCGTCTCAAAATTCCATGCCCTCTTTCCCGCTCTAGTATTTAATTTATCTCTTTGCGCTTCTTCTCTCACCATATATTCCGGCGTCCTCCAGTCTACCCCTAGCGTCCACCTTATATACCTTTCTTGTAAACTTTCAATCTCGTTCCTTTCTTTCCATCCCCATATCTCTGCTCCATAACCTAATACCGGCCATACCAGCGTATCAAATAACCACATTCTCCTTCTCCAAGTTTTTTTAAATCTTCTTTTTCCTATTCCCCATATCTGTTTCATTACCCCTGCTGCTTTTTTTATCCTTTCTCTTATATGAGCTCTATGATCTCCATTTGCTTGCAAGGTATATCCCAGATACTTAAACTCTTTTACTTCTTCTAATTTTTTTCCCTTCCATCTTCCCGTCCATTCTTTTTTTCTTCCCCCTCCTTTTCTAAACCTCATTATCTTTGTCTTTTCTACATTTAAATTCAACTTCTTTCCATCTAAGTATCTCTCTAATCCGGTAATTAAGCCCGTCATCCCTTCTTCATCCTCTGCCATCAACACTATATCGTCTGCGTATGCCAGTGTATATATCTTTTCGTTCCCTATCCTAACTCCTCCCCACCCTTTTCTCTTCATTTCTTCTTCCAAGTCTGATATTAATATATTAAATAAAAGCGGGCTCAGAGGACATCCTTGCCTTACCCCTCTTACCAACCAGAAACTATCTCCCACTTGCTCTCCTACCTTTACCTTGCTTTTTGTCTCTCTAAAAATTTCCGATACTCTCTTTATTAATCCCTCTCTTATCCCCTTTTTCACCATAACTTTTTCTATCTCGCCTCGGTCTAATGAGTCAAACGCCGCCTTCAAGTCCACGAACACTGCTATCATTGCCCCTTTCTCCCTTTTAATCCTCTTATTCACTAAGTAGTTCAGAACATATATATTGTGCATTACCCCCATCCCTTTTCTAAACCCTGTCTGATTCGGTGGCTCTATCTTTTTCTCCACAACTTCTTTTTTTAACCTCTCCGATGAAACAGTCACATATACTTTATACAGTGTCGGCATTAGTGTCACTCCTCTATGATCTTTAACCTCCTTTCCTGTGCCTTTCTTCACTATTGGTATCACTACTCCTTCTTTCCATAACTCTGGCCACCCCTCTCCTCTCCATACTCTATTGCACATTATCCACGCCCATTCCTCTAATTCTGTCCCCCCATATTTCCATACTTCATTTGGAATCTCATCTATACCAGGTGCCTTTCCATCTTTCATCATCCCTAATACCTTGACTATTTCCTCTCTTGTAACATCCTCTTCCTCATCTGTTTCCCTACCATCTCTCCCTCCTTTCCTAACTTTCCTCTCTACCCCTCCTAGTAATTCCATAAAATATGTTTTCCATTCTAACATCTCAATATCCTGGTTTACTCTTTTCCTTCTTCTTCTCTCTTTATTCACCACCTTCCATACCTCTTATTCCGTCCTAGCCTTCTCCGCTTCTTCTTCAAACCTTTTATTTTCTTCCTCTTTTTTTTGATCACACATCTCAGTATACTCCTTCTTTTTTTTCCTATATTCTTCTCCACTACTTGTCCCTTTTCTCCATTTTCTTAATACCTTTCTCACTTCCTTCCTTTTCTGTTTACAGTCCTCATCCCATCCACTTCTATCCCCTCCTTCACTAACTTCTTTTTTGCTTGTGCACTCTAATGCTCCTTTTATTTCTCCTACCATTATTTCCATTTCCTCGTTTAAATTCCCTTCCCCTATTTTGATATTCCTGATTTTTTCTTTATACTGTTCTTTACCTTCCATTGACCAATCCCCTCTTCCTGCTCTTTTCACTTTTACTTCCTTTTTAGCCTTTTTGTTATTACTCATTTCTCCCTCTACCGTCACTATTACGGGAAAGTGATCCGAATCTATGTAGTTGCCTACCTCTAGTCTCTTAACCTTCTCTCTTACTTCGTCATCCACTATCACATAATCAATTACCGTTCCCCTCTTTCCTCCTGAACGTGTAAATTCCCCTTCCTCATCCCCCTCTATACTTCCGTTTAGGATAAACCATCCCATCTCCCCTAGGCTCTTCAACAACTTCTTTCCCTCCCCATTCAGTATCTTGTCTTTGGATTTTCTTCCTCGCTCTCCATCCCATTCCCTTCCTCCTCTATCTCCTGTTCTCGCATTAAAGTCATCTCCTATTATTAGCCTACTCTCATGCTTATTTTCTTCCATCAGTTCTCTCATATCCTCTGATTTTTCCTGCATATCGCCGTTCACATAAACCCCCACTATCTTCCACCTTTCTCCTCCCATATTTATCTCTTCTACTATTAATCCTTCTTTATGTTCTTTCAACTCTTTTTTATCATTCTCTCTTATACATTCGTTCCTTACTCCCATCACCATTCCTCTCATTGCTCTGCCCTTTTTATTTTTCCTCTTTGCATTTTGAACCTGCCATTTGTAACCTCTTGGTAATCTTCCCCTTACTCTTTCCCATCCCTTTTCATCTAGCCACGTCTCCATCATTACAACTACATCCCATTGTGTCAAATTTTTCATGAACTCCCTATCCTTTCTTTCTAAGCCTGCTATATTCCAGTAGCATATCCTCCATTCTTCCCTACTTTCGTTTCCTGTTTCTTTTGGTTTCTCACTATTTCTTATTTCTTTACCTCCTGTTCCTTTCTCTTCTAGTTTCCCGATACTTCACTTTTTACTAAATCTTCCCTGTCCTCATCCCAATTCCACCATACACCTTCTATCTGTATTTTCCCATACTTAACCCATGTTCTTCTTCCTTTTTTTCTTTCCTCTTCCGCTATTTTCCTTAACCTATACTGCATGTTCCTTTCTACCCATGTCAAATCATCCTCTATTCTCTCCGAGCTTCCATATAACATCCTCTTCTTTGTCATCACTTCCCTCTTATGTTCCCATTTCTTCAGTTTCACTAGTGCCATTCTCTCCCCTCTTCGCTCTTCCCTTCCTACACTTCGCACTTCCTCTATCTTTAGTTTAATATTGAATTCTTTTGTTGAGAATTCATTTTTTTTTTTTTAAATTGATTGTTTCAACTGAAAATTTTATTCTTTTGTTTTTGGTTAAAAAATGCTTTTTGTTATTATAAAAAAAATATATTTGTTTGAAAATTCGTTTTTTTTTTTGGTTGAAAATTTCTTTTTCTGACATTTTAACTGTTCTAATCTTGGTTGAAAATTGATGTTTCTTAGATGAAAATTGATAAGCTTTGTTCAAAATGAGTCCTTTTTGCTAGAAAATTAATCTTTTAGGTTTTAAATTCGACAAACTTATTATTTGTTTGAAAATTCAATAATTTTGTTAAATTCTTTTTTTTCGTTATTATTTGGTTGAAAATTCATATTTTTGGTTCAAAATTGATCATTTTTCCGCGAAATTTAAATAATGTAATTATTATTAATAAAAGTATAAAATACAATTTTTCAAATCCTAATTAAAAATGCTAATAAATGCTCTTTAAATTCTAAAAAGCTTTAAATTCTAAAGCAAATTTTTTTTCCTGTAATCTGATAAAACCAGAATTAATGATTCCATCGCAAATTTACAAAAACATTTCCACAAACTTTTTTCGAAAATTTCTTACATTTTATTACAACCCCCCTAAATATCAATCGATTTGAGAAAAAGAAAATACGTGTTTATTTTGTTTATTTTTTTTAACATTAAAAATATTGGTTATTTTTTTATTCATTTTGAAATCAATTGATATTGAGGAGGTTGTAATAAAATATAATACATTCATGCAGAAAAGTTTTAGAAATTTTTTTTTTTTAATTGTCAAGTATTTTTATTCTATTGCAACACCCTAAATTTCAATTGATTTCCAAATTTGTTTAAAAAATATTTTATAAATCATAAAAATTTTGGGTGGGGGTGGGAAAGGTGGAAAAATAAAAAAAAATGCATTTTCAAACCGCCCTAATGTGGAATCACTACGTGGAGTGGAACCTGCTTTGACGCAAAATGTTACATTAATTCTATCACTGCACATTATAATCTAAGAGCACTTGAAGGAAATGGAATTTCTGCCTGATTGCATTTTCGCATTTTGTCATGATAAATTATCAATACAGGTTATTACTGTCAAAGAAGAATATCGTTTATCATTCAAATTATTATTAATATATTAGATTCAATTTTATTAATTAATTATTTATTAATTTAATTATTAAATTCAAGAAAAAAGTCCTAATCTATTAAATTTTGAACGAAATAATCCAATTTTCAACCAGAAAAAAAAATTTTCCATCAGAAGAGATGAATTTTCTATCAAAGAGTCGAATTTTTAAACAAAAAAGATTAAACGCTAAACCAAAGACAGTTTCATTTTTAATTAAATAGTAGTTTAGTTTTGTAGTCTAAAGACAAATTTCCAGTAAAAAGTTTGATTTTCGACCTAAAAATATGTGTTTTTAACAAAATAGTGGAATTTTTAACCGTAGAAATGAATTTCCATTAAAATGAAAATAAAATGAAAAGTAAACAAATAATTTTTTTTTATTCCGTAAAAAATGAAAATTCAAAAGGATGGATCTTTAACAACAAACGAACAGAATTTTCAACAAAGTATTTCAACTCTTAACCAAGTGGTTGACTCTTAAAAAAAAAAGATGAATTTGCAACGAAGAGTATTAATTTAAAAAAAGTTTTTTTTTTAATGCTTCAATTTTTGAGGAAGAAAGATAAATTTTCAACCAGAAAGATTGATTTTCTACAACAAAAAAAAATTTCAACAAAATAGTTGTTTTGTTTGACAATTTATATTTTTATGCGAACATTCATCTATTTTCTCAAAAATTAGTCTTTTTCTGTAGAAAATCAATCTTATTAATTTAATCTCCATCCTTTTGGTGAAAAATTCAACTATTAGTTCAAAAAATTTTTACATTTTGTTGAAAATTAATTTTTCGTGCTAAAATATTAATCTTCTTGGTGACAAGATCAAATTTTTGGTTGAAAATTTATAACTTTTTTTTTAAATTTAACTATTGGGTTGAAAATTCCTTGGAATTGAATATTTTCTTGATAATTCATGTATTTTTTTAATAAATTAATCTTGTTTTGGTAAAAAATTAATATTTTTTTTGAAATTTTTATTTTTTCGGTTGAAAATTAGTTTCTTTTTCATTAAAAAACATATTAAATAAAAAATTGACTATTCTATTTCTGGGTAAATATTTATTTTTTCATGTAAAAATTTTTGTTTTGTTATAAACGTAATCTAATTAATTGAAACTTCATTTTTTTGGTGAAAAATTTCAATTATTTGGATTGAAAATTCCCCTATTTTGTTCAAAATTTGTCTTTTGTAGTAGAATATTGATCTCCTAATGAAAAATTAAATTTTTTTGTTCAAAATTTCAAATTTTTTTTTGAAATTTCTATCTTCTTTTGAAAATTTAACAACTTGATTGAAAATTCTTTAAATACAAATATTTCAGTGACAATTCATGAAAAAAAAAATCTTTATCGGTAAACAATTAATCTTTTTTTTCAATTTTTCTTATTAGTTTCTTTTTCCAATAAAAAAAAAATTTAAAGATAAAAATGGACTATTCTGTTTTTACTTGAATACATATTTTTTAATGTAAAAATTAAATTTTTTGCTTGAAAATTTTTCTCTTTTGGTAAAAAATTACATGTATTTGGTTTGGAAATTCCTTCATTTTGGTGAAAAATCGTTTTTTGAGGTAGAAAATTAATCTTATTTGTGACAAATTGAAACTTTGTGTGAAAAATTTAATTTTTTGATGAAAATTATTTTCTGCTTTTGAAAATGTAACAATTGGTTAAAAAATTTCTTAAATTGAAATATATCGTTGACAATTCACTTATTTTGTTAAAAAATTATTCTTTTCGTGGTAAACAATTAATCTTCTTGTTGACATTTTTTTTGTGAAAATTAATTTCTTTTTTAATAAAAAAAGTTTAACAAAGAAATGAACTATTCTATTTTTAGCTGAATATTTTTTTTCATGTAAAAATTCAACTATTTTCTTAAAAATTGGTCTTTTTTGGTAAAATTTTTCAATTATTCGTCCTGAAAATTTCTTTATTTTGTTTAAAAATCGCGTTTTGAGGTAGAACATTAATATTTTTGGTGACAAATTCAAATTTTTGCTTGAAAATTTAAATTTTCGATCAAAAATTTATTTCTCGTTTTGAAAATCGAACTATGGGGTTGAAAATTTCTAAAATTAAAACCTTTCGTTGACAATTCTTGTGTTGTATTAAAAAATTATTCTTTTTTTTTGTAAGAAATTAATCTAAAATTATTATTTTGGTTTGAAAATTATTTTTTTGTTTGTTTGAAAATTCCTTAAATTGAAATACTTCATTAAAATTTCATGTTTTTGTTACAAAATTCCTCTTTTTTAGTAGAAAATTAATCTTTGCGGTTTAAAATAAATTTTTTCAACAGAAAACTCAACTATTCCATGTCATTTTGAACATTTATCCTTTTCAGTCGAAAATCCAACTATTTGGTTAAAAATTCTTGTATTTTTTTAAAAAATATTTTTTTTGTGGTAGAATATTAATCTGACTTGTAAAAAATACGAATTTTTGGTTGAAAATTCATTTTTGTATTAAAAAATTCAATCATTTTATTGAAAATTTATTTCCCTTGTTGAAAAATGTGCCTTTAGTTGAAAAATTGATCTTTTTGGTTGTACATTCATCTATTTACATTCAAAATTTATCAGTTTAGTTGAAAATTGATTTTTTTCTCTTAAAACTTAACAATTGCATTTTTGGGTGAAAATTTATATTTTAAGGTTCAAAATTCAACAATTCGGTTGAAAATTTCTGTTTTTTAGTTGAAAATTCAAGTATATAGTATAAAATTGAATTAGATGTAAATAAGACTAAAGACATTTTCCATGTCTTCCGGGATATGAACATTGAACATGATTGAACACCTGGCGCATTTACATAAACTTTGTTTCAAGTGAAAACAGCCAGAGTGCGATTAAAGTGCCTCGAAATAAAGATCTTTCCGGTGTAACTTTGCGTAACTTACGTAACTGGCATTATTCAATTACGCTCAAGGTTTTACGTTATGAACATAAAACATGATAAGAAAAAATGCATTTGCTTCTAATGCAGTATTTTTTTTATTGACCTCAATTTGTTGCAAAAGTAGCTAAATCACGGATTCGTTTTTTTCTGTTTTTTTTTCTCCCAATATTTTTTGTAGAAATATTGCATTTTCAACAAAATTGTAAAATTTTTATCTAAAAAAGATCAATTTTCAACTAAAAATAGAATAGTTAAATTTTCATTCAAGAATATTAATTTGCAATAAAAAAAATAAGTTTCACCTAGAGAGACGAATTAAAAAAAAAAAAAAAATGTTCTACAAAATGCATGAATTTTGAAGGAGATAGCATAATTTTTAATTTAGAAAAAAAACTATTTTCAACAAAAAATAGAATAGTTAAATTTTCAGTTGGAAAACTAATTCAAAACCATAAAATAACGAATTTGAAAAAATAGTACAATTTTAAATCAAAGGGCTGAATTTTCAACAAAAAACATTAGTTTTTAATTAAACAATATTGCTTTTTAACAAAAAATGGGATAGTTAAATTTTAAACCAAAATAAAAATCAATTTTTAACAAAAAAATGGAATTTCCAACCGAAAAGATGAATTTTCAAAAGAAAGAAAAAATAATTTTCTACCAGAAGAAATTAATTTTCTGCTGGGAAAGATTAATTTCCAATCCAAAATAGAATTGTTAAATGTGTGTGTGAAGAGCTTAATTTTCAAAAAAAAAAAAAGAAAACACAATTTTCAACAAAATAGTGAAATTTTCAAACAAATATTAATTTTCCACCAAAAAAGATGAATTTTCAACAGGTACATGAATTTATAACCAAAAAGTTAATTTCCACCTAAAAAAGATTAAATTTCAATAAGGAATAGAATAATTGCATTTTCAGTTAAAAGCCTAATTTTCTACCGAAAAAACAGCGAATTTTCAAAAAAATTGCTTGAGTTTTTAATTAAAAAATATTAATTATCAACCAGAAATATCAATTTTTAACGAAAAGGAAAACACTTTTTCAACAAGAGTGAGATTTTCAACAAAGAATATCAATTTTCAAGAAAAAAAAATTTCTACAAAGAATTATTTAAAACAAAATATGTAGAGGAATTTTCAGAAAAAATACATAAATTTCAACTAGATAGTTTCATTTTTAACCAAGAATATTTAATTTCTAGCAAAAGACCATTTTTCGACAAATTAGTTCAATTCTCAACCAAAAATGTGAAATTTTAACAATGATAATTAAATTTCTGACCAAAAAGATCAATTATTTCAGAAAAGACGAATTTTCAACAAAAATGAATAAATTTTCAACCAAATAGCATAATTTGTAGCTGAAAAAAAAAATTTTCAACAAAAAAGATTAATTTAAATCAAAATAGAGAAATTTTAAGCAAAAATACATACATTTTTGAGCAAATAGTTTTATTTTTAACCAAGAAGATTAATTTTCTAAGAAAAAAAAATAATTTTCAACCAAATACGTTAATTTTCAACTAGACCGTTGAATTTTCGACTGAAAAAAAAATTTAAATACATATAGAATAGTTGAATTTTCACTTAAAAAAATTAATCCGAAAAAAAATAAGTTCCACCTGCAGAGATGAATTTTCAACTTGAATTGTAAATCTTTAGCAACAAAAAGTGAATTTTCAACCAAATATATATATGCTTTTTTCATCGGAAGGATTAATTTTAAATAAAACTTTAAATAAATTATTTTGAATAAAAATTAAAAATTTTCAACAAAATACATGAATTTTCAACTTAAAAAGATAAATTTTTAACCACGGTTATTTATTTTCTACAAAAAGACTAAATTTTAACAAAATAAATTCAATTTTAGCTAAAAAAGATAAATGTTTAACCAAAAAGAAAAAGAATAAATTTTCAGTTAAAAAAATTATTGTGCACAAAAAATGAAAGAACCTTCACCGAAAGATATGATTTTTTAACTACAATTGTAAATCATGAATTATTTTTTACTTAAAAGATGTAATTTCAACCAAGAAAATTAATTTTTCATCAAAAAGACGAATTTTTGATCAAAAAGATGAATTTTCCACAGAATACATGAATTCTCAATAACCAGAGATAAATTTTTAATGAAAAATAATAATTCTCTTTCAAAAACACAACTTTGCATCCAAATATATGACTTTTAAACTAAGGAAATTAATTTTCTACCAAAAAAGAAAAATTTTCAAAAAATTAGTTAAATTCTCGACTGACAAGAAGAATTTTCAACCAAGAAGATTAATTTACAACAAAAAATATCAATTTTTAAAAATATAGTTGTATTTTTAACTAAAAAGATGAAATTTTAACAAAAAATTAATTTTCTATCGAAAAGACGAATTTTCAAACAAAAAGATGAATTTTCCACAAATGACATGATTTTTCAATTCAAAAAGATAATCTTCCAACAAAAAATATTAGTTCTCTTTTGAAAAGACGAATTGTCATCCGAGTATGTAAATGTTTAACAAAGAAAATTAATTTTGTACCGAAAAAGACGAATTTTCAAAAAATAAATCAAATCCTCGACCTACAAGAAGAATTTTCAACCATGAAAATTAATTTTCAACAAAATAGATAAATTTTTATTCATATAGTTGTATTTTTATCTTAAAAGATGAAATTTTAACAAAAAAATTAATTTTCTCTCAAGAAGACGAATTTTCGACTGAAAAGATGAATTTTCAAATACAAAAGATGATTTTAATTTTAACCAAAGCATATAATATTTGATGTTTTAACCAAAAAAGTTTTTTTTTTTAAATAGAAAATGTACCTATTTTAGGTTCATAATTTAATTGTGATTTGGAGAATTTATATTTTTTTGTGAAAAAGTAATATTATTATTTAAAAGTTTATCATTATGCTTAAAAATTCATTCCATCAGTTGAAAATTTTATTATTTTGTTAAAAATTAGTAGTTTTTTTTTGAAAATTTATTTTTCTAAATGAAAATTTAACTATTTTGTACTTGGTTAAAAACTCATTTTTTTAGTAAAAATTTGTGTGATTTGTTAAAATTTTATTATTTTGTTGTAAATTAGAAGTGTTTTTTTTTGAAAATTTATTTTTCTAAATGAAAATTTAACTATTCTGTACTTGGTTAAAAATTCATTTTTTTTAGTAAAAATTGATGTGATTTGTTGAAAATTTTTCCCTTAGTAACAAATTAAAATTTTGAGTTGAATATTCTCTTTTTTTTGTGGTTCAAATTTTAGGTTGAATTCATTTATTTATTTCAAATTTAAATATTAGGTTAACAATTTCTTCAATTCATATATTTTGTTGAAAATTCATCTATTTTTTGTGATTAATTTTTTTTGTAGAAAATTAATCTTCTTGGTTAAAAATTTATTTCATTTGTTTGAAATTTCATGATTTTCCTAAAAATTTAACTATTATTTTAAGGTGAAAGTTAATTATTTTGCCGCAAATTTACCTTTCTGGTTGAAAAGTAATCTCATTTTTTGGAACTTCATCTTTTTGTAAAAAAAAAATCATTTCATTGGTTCGAAATTCAACAAATTATTTTTTTTTGTTCAACATTTATTTTTTCAACAGAAAATTTAAAAATTCCATGTTGAGTTGAAAATGTATCTTCATCAGTTGAAAATTTAACTATTGGGTTCAAAATTCCTGTATTTTTTTTTAATTTTCTTTTTGTTTATTGTTCACTTATTTCTTTGTTTGAAAATTTAACTTCCAGGTTGAAAATATATTTTTTTACTGAAAACTAAGCTCTTCTATTTTAAGTTGAAAAACTTAACTTCTTGGTTGAAAATTAATCTTTTTCAGTAGAAAATTGAATTAGTTGGTTGCAAATTGATATACACTACCGTCGGAAATTGTGCACAGGACTCGCGTGAGCGCTATTAAAAATCACTGCTGACTTCGAACCACGATATTTCGGCAAAAGAAAGAGATAGGGCATTTTTTCAAAAACAGTTGGAAAGCTCATGAAATTCCACGTCTATTGATAGCCAACAAATATTTTTTTGACCTTCTGTAAATAGTACAGCACTTGAGAAGTTAAAAAAAAAATTCAAGATTTCCTCAAATTTTCTACCTCAAATTCAACTTTTTGCACGACCTAGGAAAATTGTTTCAAAAATCTGAAAATTATACTACATTGAGCCTGAAATCTTATCTTTAATTTAAGCCAAGAAAACTTAAAAAATCTTCATGGGTGCCCGAGATATGATTAAAAACGTTCAATCGTATCTGAGCTCAATTTTAATCGACGATCAGGGTTCTCGGCCGGTCTGCTGCTCGTCTCCTTCGTTGAGGCAGGACCGAATAGGCCACGCACTAAGGTGGCGCCTCTTATACTTTTGGTTCTCTTCATTAGTAATTTTTATTTCAAATTATGGTGGATGAAAAAAAATATTTATCGTTATTTGGGATTGTTAACAATTATTTGAATCTAATATTATCTCCATATTAAAGAATAGGAGAATGTCCACTTAGGCGCCACCTCTCTGCGTGGCCTATTCGGTCCTGCCTCAACGAAGGAGGCGAGTAGAAGACCAGCCGAAAACCGTGATCGTCGATTAAAATTGAGTTCAGATATGATTGCACATTTTTAATCATATCTCGGGCATCCATGAAGATTTTTCAAGTTTTCTTGGCTTAAATTAAAGATAAGATTTCAGGCTCGATGTCGTATAATTTTCAGATTTTTAAAACAATTTTCCTAGGTCGTGAAAAAAGTTGAATTTGAGGTAGAAAATTTGAGAAAATCTTGAATTCTTTTTTAACTTCTCAAGTGCTGTACTATTTACAGAAGGTCAAAAAAATATTTGTTGGGTACCAATAGACGTGGAATTTCATGAGCTTTCCAACTGTTTTCAAAAAAATGCCCTATCTCTTTTTTTCGCCGAAATATCGTGGTTCGAAGCCAGCAGTGATTTTTAATAGCGCTCACGCGAGTCGTGCGCACAATTTCCGACGGTAGTGTATCTTGTTGAAAATCGGTCTATTTTGTTTTAAATCAATCCTTTTGTTGAAAATTTGTCCCTTTAGATATCAAATGAATCTTCTTATTTGAAAATTTATGTATTTTGTTCAAAATTCGTATTTTTTAGTTAAAGGTCCATAGTGTTTGGTTGAAAATTAAAAAATAACTAGAGAGGTATACAGTAATAAAATAATTATCAATCTATGAAAAAAAGAATAAAAAATTGTGTCTCCATCTCGTTTGATATTCTCTGTATTTATTTTTTATTTTTCATTTTTCTTTTTATTTTTCATTTTATTTTGTTTTTTATTTTGAACGACGGGTTTGACAGGAACAAAGTCGCGTAAAAGAGGTGGAAATTAACGATCCAAGTTTACAGGTAACACGACAAGCAATAAATCTTTCGCAAGTACTCTCAGAGAATATTAGCGAACAGTTTTAAACAGCTAATGGGATTTCTCGCCAATGCACTGGATTAAAGTTTCTCCATCTCGTCAGGAAAGAAAAAAAAAAGAAAAAAAAATATTAAGAGTTGAAGTTACCGCTTCAAGTTTTTACACAACTTTCCGCAAGATTTTCTTTATAGGTGGAACAGAAAAAGGTTGCTACAAAATCCCGTTTTCAAAATTCTCTAACTTTCCTTGAACAATTCTTCATTTTCACTGAGTGTTCTTAATTTTTCTTTCCACAAATTGAATAAGAAAAATTTTGAACCGAAGATAAATAATGCAATTTTGAGTGACAACAATTTATTTTCAATCAAGAAAAAAAGAATTTTCAAGATTTTCCATTTTCATAAAAGTGATAAATCTTTGATAAAAAATAAAATCTTAACTAAAGGTATAATAGATGATATTTTTTAAAGCATTTTCAACAAAAGAGTTGAATTTTCAACCAAGGAATATTTTTCAGTCAATATAGAAAAAAGTTTATCTTAATTTTTAATTGTTCAGCCAAAAAGACGAATTTTTTGCAAATTTGTTAAGTTTTCAACCCGAAAAAATGAATTTTCAACAAGAGTTTAATTTTCTACCAAAAAAAGTAATTGTTAGTCAGAAAAAATTTAGACTTTTTTTATATTTGAGGTAGAAAAAAATATTTATTATTAAAAAAGAACGAATTTTCGAGAAAAAAAATGAACAATGAAATTAATTTTTGACAAAAAAGGTGAAGTTTTAACTAATCTGATCAACTTTCTACAAAAAATGACAAATCCGCAAAATAGTCCAATTTCCAGCCAAAAATATAAATTTTCAAGTAATAAAATAAGTTTTCTACCAAAAAATATGACTTTTTTAACAAAATAGTTCAATATTCAGTCAAGAAAATTATTTTCAATTAAAAAAAAAATATATTTTTAACTGAAGGAATGGATTTTCAACCAAAAAAATTAATTTTTTAATGAAATACAAGAATTTTCAACGAAATATTCTTAACCGAAAATTTAAATTGTTCACGAAAAAAATGAATACTTTACAACAAAAAATAAAATATATAATACAGGAATTTCCAAAAAAATTGTTGATTTTTCAACTGAAGAAATAAATTCTCAACTAAACATGTGACAGTTAAATTTTCAGTTGAAAAAATAAATTTTAAATAAAATAGTTACATTTTTCAAGCACACAGATGAATTTTCATCCCAGAAGCGTAAATTTCTATTGCAAAAGATCAATTTTTCACAAGAAATGAATTTTTAATCAAAAATTTCAATTTTTAACCCAAAATTATAATTTTCTACTAAGAGTCAAATTTTGCAAAAAAAAACATAAATTTGTAACTAAAAGAGATAAATTTTTAACCAAAAATACAATAGTTAAATTTTCCAGTTGCAAATATAAATTTTCAACAACAAGATAACGAAATTAAAAAAAATAGTTAAATTTTCAACCAATGAAATGAATTTTTAACCAAAAAGATAAATTGTTAACCAAGAAAATCAATTTTCAGAAAAAAAAAAAATTTATTTTTTGTGAAAATTCTTGAATTTTCTAAGAAATATTTGAATTTGAGTAATTTTCAACTCCATAGTCAAACTTTCAACCAAAGAAATTAATTTTTGTCACAAAAAAAAATATTTTTCATCCGAATAGTTTAATTTTCAACTCAGAATGGAAATTTGTTACTAAAAGAAAAATTTTAAGTAAAGCACAGGAAATCCTAACTAAAAGAATCCATTTTTAACCAAAAATAAAATGAAATGAATTTTTAACGAAAAAGATCAAGTTTCAACTAATAAAATTACTTTTTTACCAAAAAAAGCCTTTTTTAACGAAATAGTTCAATATTCTAAAAAAATTATTTTCAATTAAAAAAAAATATTTCTAACTAAAGAAATGGATTTTCAAAAAAAAAAAAAAATAAATGCTTAACCGAATGAATTAATTTTCTACAAAAAAAAATAATTTTTTAATAAAATACATGAATTTTCAACGAAATATTCTTAACCGAAAATTTAAATATTTTATGAAAAAGATGAATATTTTACAACAATAATAAAATATATAATACAGGAATTTCCGAAAAAATTGTTGATTTTTTAACTGAAAAAATAAATTCTCAACTAAACATGTGACAGTTAAATTTTCAGTTGAAA
>CAKNXH010002139.1:128567-143444 GCA_932178445.1 Andricus quercusramuli | reverse complement strand
TTGGATTTTTAACTAAACGAGATAAATTTTCAACCAAAAATACAATAGTTAAATTTTTCAATGAGGAAAATAAATTTTCAACAACAAAATAACGAAATTAAAAAAAAAAAGTTAAATTTTCAACCAATGGAATGAATTTTCAACCAGAAAGATGAATTTTCAACTAATAAGATTCTCTTTCTAAAAAAGGCGAATGTTCCAGAAAATAGTCAATTTTCCACTCAAAGTAGAGTAGTTAAATTTGCAGTAAAAACATCAATTTTTGACCAAAGAAATGAATTTATTCAAATTTTCAGTTTAAAAATTTATTCTGGATTTAAAAAGTAATTTTTAACGAAGAAAAAAATGAATTTTTCAAGAAATATCTAAATTCAAGGAATTTTCAACCAGAGAAATGAATTTTCAACGAAATACTGGAATTTCCAAGTAAATAGCTAAATTTTTAACCGATGAAGATAAATTTTTAACCAAATATGCAAAAGTTGAATTTCCAGTTAAAAAAATTAAAAATAATAATTTTGCACTTTCAACTATGTAGTTGAATTTTCCACCAGAAAAGATCAATTCTCAACAAAAAATTTAAAATATTTGTTAATGTTATGTTTTTGACCAGATAAAATTTAGTAAATAATTTGATGCTAATCGTTTTGCGTTCACTGGCCTAGAATAAATATTTTTTTAAATGTTGGTTTTTATTTCCAAATTGTGAAAAAATTTATATCCAGCTTCGCTGAGATCCGAACCCTGGTCTTTCAGATTGCCGGTCTGATTCTTTTACCAACTAAGCTACGGACAGACACGTTGAATTACGTTTACATTTTTGGGCTCGAGATAAATTTTGCAAAATTTAGAAATAAAAATAAATATAAAAAAATGTTGATTCAAGTCCAGTAGACAGAAAAAATAATTCAATATATTTTATCTAGTCAAAACCATAACATCAAAGAATATAAAAAATT
This sequence comes from Andricus quercusramuli, assembly GCA_932178445.1. Taxonomy (NCBI): domain Eukaryota; kingdom Metazoa; phylum Arthropoda; class Insecta; order Hymenoptera; family Cynipidae; genus Andricus; species Andricus quercusramuli. The sequence continues at coordinate 142,485 of CAKNXH010002139.1, read as the reverse complement.
CGGATCTTTGCAAAATTAATCTTATAAGTAGAAGGAATTCCGGCTGAATTCAACTGTTAAGACTTGTGAAGAAATGAATATTTTCTCTCTGTAGCTTCTTGGGCAAGAGCATCAGACCGGCAATCTGAGAGACCTGGGTTCGGATCCCAGCGGAGCTAGAGAAATTTTTTTTCACAATTCAGAAATGAAAATCAATTTTGAAAAAATATTTATCTTAGATCAGTAGACGAAAACAATTAACGTCAAATTATTCAAAGAATGTAACAGCTGATCTCTCAAAAAAAAAAATTTCTTTCAAATCAAAATAGATGAATATACAACCTCTAAAAACAAATGTCCATCAAATTTTTTGAATTTTCAACAAAATATTAAAAGTAACTTTAACTCCAGTTTATCGAAAATTCCCAGACACTCTGAGATTTTTCCTGACTTTCTGGAATTCCCTGACCTGGAGCAACCCTGGATGCTGTGGCAAAAAGCAGCTTGAGTAGCGCCAGCCGAAATTACGGAAAATCGATTCTTTTGCTTCTCTGAGCTCTTAGCAACTTAGCAAGTTATAGAGGCCATAAAGAAAACGAAACGGTCGAGCTATTTTTCGAACAAACTCGTGAAAGAATTTACCAACAGTTTTCTTCCTATCTTCGTATTAAAATTTATAATTTATGCGACCAGCAGTTATTGCTTCTAGTCATACCGTCTACTTTCAATGTTCCATAAAGTTTTATTTCTCATCTTTATTAATTTCCCACAATCAACCAAAAATCTGCTTATTTAACCAGAATAGATTCTTACACAGTGAATCCCCGAGATGCTATTTATCTGAAGTTGGATAAAAACGCTGCAAACAATTGAAAACTACAATTATCCCGGAGTTGAGCGGGAAGCACGCACTTTTGCGTAGCGAATAAGCGCACATTGAGCCGCACAGTTGCTTCCGATGCGTGGGGCTTCAGCGGGGTAGCGTCAAGTGGCGTCCGTGGCATCAACCAGCGTTTTTTTATCTCAAACTGTAAATCGTTGACGAGAGAATCGTGAAAACTATTTTTTTTCGTGTACAATTATTCTAATATCTCTAAAACTAAGTGATTTTATGTGAAATAACTTCTTTCTCTGTCCTTGATTCTAAAACAGAAAATTTGAAATCGTCTGCTACAAGCGGCTGCAGATTGCGCTAGAAGGCTGCATAATTTTTAAAAGTTCAACGTTACGAACTTTTCAACGCCTTCTGCGCCCTGCTGTAGAATCAGAGCGATTGAAACGGAGGCCAGTGATTGGCCGACAACTTTCTGCGTCATGCATTATGCGCGGCGCAAAAGTTTATGCTTTCCGCTTCATTGCCGGTTTTTGGATTGACGAGGCCAGTGATTGGTCGAGAACCCTTTGCGTCATGCATTATGCGCTGCGCAAAAGTGCGTGCTTCCCGCTTCATTGCCGGTTTCGGGACTGGCGGTACACCTCAACTGTTTGTCTCTATCCCTTTCGAAAAATTTACAATTTGTTGGTCATCTGTTTCTGTACTGCCACCCTTCTTTCCGGCAGAAAAGGAATCTTCTTGGTTGAAAATTCATCTTTTCGGTACAAAATTCGTCTTTTTAATTCAAAATTCAAATATTTGGTTGAAAATGCATTTCGTCAGTTGAAAATAAATTTGTTTTGGGAATTGTTCTTTTTTAGTTGAAAATTCGTCTTTTTTGGTAGGAAACTTATTTTCTTGGTTAAAAATTCATCTTGTTGGTTGGACACTCATGTTTTCAGTTTGAAATTGAAATATACGGTTGAAAATTTCTCTATTTAAATGAAAATAAATTTTTCTAACTAAAAATTTCTCTATTTAATTTTTATGGTTAAAAATTGATCTTTTGGAGTTGAAAATTCGTCTTTTTCTTGGTAAAAAACTTATTTGCTTGGTTGAAAATTGAACCTAATTTTTGAAAATTCAACTGTTACAGTTGAAAATTCATCATTTCAATTAAAAATTTGTCTCTTTGATTTAAAATTCATCTCTTCAATTGAAAATTCAATATTATCAATTGAAATCATTGTTTATTGGCTGAAAATTAATTTTTCAAACAAATATAAAATAACTATCACAGTTCTGTTGAAAATTCGTCTTCATTGGTCGAAAAAGAATCTTCTTGGTCGAAAATTCGTCTTTTTGGTTGAAAAATTATCTTTTCAGTTTAGAAATTAAAAAATATTTGGTTTAAAATGCATCTTATTAGTTATAAGTCAATTCTTGCAAGTGGAAATTGAAATATTCAACTTCAGGTTAAAAACTTATATTTTTTAATTGAAAGTTTGTCTTTTTTGGTAGAAAATGTATCCTTCTGGTTAAAAATGCATATTAATGGTTGAAAATTCAACTATTGCAGTTGAAGATTCTCCATTGAATGTTTAACAATAATGTTTTTGATTCAAAATCTAAAAATTTTGTTGAAAATTAGATTTTTTTTACTGGAAATTATTTTGAGAAATTTGGTTGACAAAAAAAAATAGTTTTGTTGAAAATTCGCTTTTTTTTGGTAAAAAAGGAATATTCTTGGTTGAAAATTCATCTCTTTCTTGAAAATTCATCTGTTTAGTTTGAAATTCAAATTTTCAGTTAAGAATTTTTTCTCGTAAGTTAAAAATAAATATTTGAAACTAAAAATTTAGCTATTTTATTTTTTGTTAATTTTTATCGGCTTGGATACAAATTTATCTTGATTTTTGAAAAAAAAATTATTCCAGTTGAAGATTCACCATTTAATTGCAAATTTATCTATATAATTTTGGGTTGAAATTTGATCTTTTTTTGCGGGAAATTTATTTTTCAAACTGAAATATCAGCTGAATATTGCAGGTTTTTTTGTTGAAAATTTGTCTTTTTGGTAGAGAAGAAATCTTCTTGGTTGAAAATTCATCTTTTAAGTTTTGAAAATCTTAAAGAGTTTTAGACTTTTTGAAGTCTTAAAAGTCAAATATTTGATTAAAAATTCATCTCTTTAGTTAAAAATACATTTTTTAAACTAAAAAATTAAGTAATCAATTCTTGGTGAAAATTCATATTTTCTAGTTGAAAATTCGTCCTTTTTTGTATAAAATTCATCTTCTTGGTTAACAATTCATCTTGATGGTTGAAAAATCATCTTTCAGTTTAAAATTAAAATATGCGGTTGGAAAAAAATTAATTAAAAAAAATTCATCTCTTGAAATGAAAATACCTTTTTTAAATAAAAATGGTATTTTTCAATTTTTTATTGAAAATTTAACTATTTTGTTTAAAATTTGTCTTTTTGACAGGAAAGGAATATTCTCGTTTTAAAATTCACCTTTTTGGTTCAAAATTCATCTTTTTCGTTTAAAAGTCAAATATTTAATCAAAAATTCATCTCTTCACTTGAAAATAAGTTTTTTCAACAAAAAATTTACCTTCTTGGTTAAAAATTTATTCCGATTTTTGAAAACATATCTTTTTAGTTTGAAATTTAAATATATGATTAAATATTCATCTCTGAAATTGAAAATGAATTTTTGTACTAAAAATTTTACTACTCAATTTTTGGTTGAAAATTCATCCTTTCAGTTTAAAAGAAAAATATTTAATTAAAAATGCATCTCTTCGTTGAAAATAAATTTCTTTAAATAAAAACTTAATTAATCAATTTTGGGTCAAAAATTTATATTTTATAGTTAAAAATTCGTCTTTAGTTTAAAATTCAAACATGAAGTTGTAAAAAAATTAATTAAAAAAAATTCATCTCTGTAATTGAAAATACCTTTTTTAAATAAAAATTGTACTATTCAATTTTTGACTGAAAATTTAATTATTTTGTTTAAAATTCGTCTTTTTGGTCGAAAAGGAATCTTTTTGGTTGAAAATTAATCTTTTTGGTAGAAAATTAATCTTTTTAGTTTCAAATTTAAATATTTGGTTAAAAATTCATCCCTTCAGATGAAAATATACTTTCTTCAACTACAAATTTAACTGTATCAAGGATAATTACCATAATAATAATGATGAAAATAATAATAATATCTTCACGTTATTATTATACCAAAAAGACGATTTTTCAACAAAATAGTTCAATTTTCAACTAAAAATTGAATAGTAAAACTTTTATTTAAAAAAATGTATTTTCAATTGAAGAGATGAATTCTTAATCGCATATTTAAATGTTGAAGTAAAAAAAAAAACAAAATATAAATTTTAGACCAAAAAATGATTAGTTAAGTTTTTAGTTGAAAAATTTTATTTTTAACTAAAGAGATGAGGTTTTAATTAAATATTTTTGAGTTTTAAGCCAAAATAATGAATTTTCAACCTAGAAGATTCCTTTTTTATCAAAAAGACGAATTTTCAAGAAAATAGTTGAATTTTCAACCAAAAATTAAATCGTTGAATTTTTGGTTGAAAAAATTGATTTCCAACTTGAGAGGTGAATATTTAACCAAATGTTTGACTTTGAAACTAGAAGGATGAGTTTCCAACGACGATGAATTTTTAATCAACGAGATAAATTTCCTACAAAAAAAAGATAAATTTCCATGCATAAAATATAAATTTTTGACTAAAAATTAATTAGTCAAGTTTCTAGTTATAGAAGTTTATTTGCAGCTAAAGAGATGAATTTTTAACCAAATATTTGACTTTTTAGAATTTAAAAAGTCTAAAAGTCTACAAGACTTTTTAAACTAAAAAGATGAATTTTCAGCCAAGAAGACTGCTTTTCTATAAAAAGAAAATTTTTCAACAAAACCTGTAATAGTTTTTATATATTTCAATTTGAAAAAATTCTCAAAAATCAAGATAAATTTTTATCTAATACGACAAAGTGTCAAAAAAAAATGGAATAGTTAAATTTTTAGTTAAAAATATTTATTGTTAACTTACGAGAGAACCTTTTTAACCGAATATTGGAATTTTAAACTGAATAGATGAATTTCCACGATTGAGATGAAATTTTAACCAAGAATATTCCATTTTTTTTAACAAAAAAATGGAATTTTCAACAAAAAATTTTTTTTTTCAACAAAATTGTTCAAAATAATTTTCAGTCAAAAAAATCGAATTTCGAACAAAATTGTTAAATTTTCAATAAGAAACATAAATATTCAACTTTGAATGGAGAATATTCAACTGGAATAACGTAAAGAGCCTCGGTGGCTCAATTGGTTATACGCTCGGAGTTGCCGTCACAGGTCCAGGGCTTGATCCCTGATCCGGTACATCTGAAAATTTGTCTATTTTCCTTTACCGAGGTTATGGTGGTTCGGATCCCACTTTTCTATAAAAAGAAAATTTTTCAACAAAACCTGCAATAGTTAGTATATATTTCAATTCAAAAAAAAATTCTCAAAATCAAGATAAATTTTTATCCAAGAAGATAAAGTGTCAAACAAAAACGGAATAGTTAAATTTGTGATTAAAAATATTTATTGTTAACTCACGAGAGAAAATTTTTAACCGATTATTGGAATTTTAAACTCAATAGATGAATTTCAACGATTAAGATGAATTTTTAACCAAGAATATTCCTTTTTTACCAAAAAAAATCGAATTTTCAACAAAATTGTTAAATTTTCTATCAAAATCATCAAGGTCCAACTTTGAATAGAGAATATTCAACTGGAATAACGTAATGAGCCTCGGTGGCTCAATTGGTTATACGCTCGGAGTTGACGTCACAGGTCCAGGGTTTGATCCCTGATCCGGTACATCTGAAAATTTGTCTATTTTCCTTTACCGAGGTTATGGTGGTTCGGATCCCACTTTTCTATAAAAAGAAAATTTGTCAACCAAACCTGCAATAGTTAGTATATATTTCAATTTAAAAAAATTTCTCAAAAATCAAGATAAATTTTTATCCAAGAAGACAAAGTGTCAACCAAAAACGGAATAGTTAAATTTGTAGTTAAAAATATTTATTGTTAACTCACGAGATGAAATTTTTAACCGAATATTGGAATTTTAAACTAAGGAGATGAATTTCAACGATTCAGATGAAATTTCAACCAAGAATATTCCTTTTTTTTACCAAAAAAAGGGAATTTTCAACAAAACAATTTTTTTCGTCACCAAAATTGTTCAAAATAATTTTCAGTCAAAAAAATCGAATTCTCAACAAAATTGTTAAATTTTCATTAAAAAACATAAATATTCAACTTTGAATGGAGAATATTCAACTGGAATAACGTAAAGAGCCTCGGTGGCTCAGGTGGTTAGACGCTCGGATTTGACGTCACAGGTCCAAGGTTCGATACCTGAGCCGGTACATCTGAAAATTTCTCTATTTTTCTTTACCGAGGTTCTGATGGTTCGGATCCCACTTTTCTATAAAAAGAAAATTTTTCAACAAAACCTGCAATAGTTAGTATATATTTCAATTTAATAAAATTTCTCAAAAATCAAGATAAATTTTTATCCAAGAAGACAAAGTGTCAACCAAAAATGGAATAGTTAAATTTGTAGTTGAAAATATTTATTGTTAACTTACGAGATAAAATTTTTAACCGAATGTTGGAATTTTAAACTAAGGAGATGAATTTCAACGATTCAGATGAATTTTTGACAAAGAATATTCCTTTTTTACCAAAAAAAGATCGAATTTTCAACAAAATTGTTAACTTTTCTATCAAAAACATCAAGGTCCAACTTTGAATGGAGAATATTGAACTGGAATAACGTAAAGAGCCTCGGTGGCTCAGGTGATTAGACGCTCGGACTTGACGTCAGAGGTCCAGGATTCGATACCTGATCCGGTACATCTGAAAATTTCTCTTTTTTCCTTTACCGAGGTTCTGGTGGTACGGATCCCACCGTAAGCTGAAGGTCCCTCCTCCATACACTTGATAAAAAATCCAACTAAAAAACCAACCCGAACAAAAATGCCTTCCACATATTGTGCTTAAGCCTGCTACATTATTTCAAAATAAAAATAGGCCTCGCGGTTAATGCGACAATAAAAATTGTGACAATTGAACTGGCGAAATAAATAAAATTGTTTATCCGGATTTTTTGTTCGCTGGAGTTGTCGAGATTGATATTTTTGTCCTTGACAGAAGTAATATAAGTCCTCGCACTTGAATCCTTGAACTAGACTGGCGCGATTCAATAATTGAAAAGCAAAGCTATCAAAGCAAAGGCACGTCGCCGACGCGGCGTCGCGACGGGTCGCGTCGCTCGTGAATAAAGCGATAAATCGACGCTCAACGATGTTGACATGTGAGCGTTCGTTTCTTCCCTCCTTCACTTCGTTCAAAGCAACATACACAAGATTTTTACGATCCTCTTCCTCAAATCGTTTCAAGCATTAAACGATTTGCAAAGTGGATTTCAAGGGAACATATCTCCCAACATCTCCTTCTCTGTTCTATACTTTATTCTTTTTTTTAACTTCAGAACATTTTTCTTACAGCGAAAATATTTCGTACCTACACGAATAAAGCGGTTTTTGTTAACAAAAATAGGAAAATAAATTATTTTAACAAAAAATTAAGTTTTGGTGCTGTGAATTCAAATTGGAACCCTTTAAGTTTCCTAGATAGTTGAATTTTCTGCCAACAATAAATAATAAATTTTGAACCAAATATTAAAATTTTGAATTGAAAAAAGTGAATTCTCAACCGAAGAGCTAAATTTTCATTCAAGAAGTGAAATTTTCAACCAATTAGATTTTTTTCTAACAAAAAATATCTTAAACTAAAACAATAGATCTTCATTTGCAGTAGTTTAATTTTCAATCATCAGGATGAATTTTTAAATAAGAAGATAAACTTTCTAACAAAAAAGACGAATTTTCAACTAAAAAGAATGAATTTTCAACCAAAAATCAAATATTTAAATTCTAAGTTGAAAACATTTATTTTTAACTAACGAAATAAATTTTGAACGAAATATTAAAAATTTTAATTAAAAAAAGTGAATTTTCAACCGAAAAGTTGAATTTTCATTCAAAAAGTAGAATTTTCAACCAATCAGATTCCCTTTCTACCAAAGAGGAAAATTTTCAACCAAAACGATGAATCTTCATTTGTAATAGTTTAATTTTCAACCATCACAATGAATTTTTAACTATGAAGATAAACTTTACACCAAAAAAGACGAATTTTCAACTGAAAAGAATAAATTTTCAACCAAAAATCAAAAAAGCAACCAAATATTAAAATTTTCAATTAAAACAAGTGAATTTGCAACTGAAAAGTTGAATTTTTATCCAAAAAGTAAAATTTTCAACCAATCAGATTCTTTTTCTACCAAAAAGACAAATTTACAACTTAAGTGAAGAATCTTCAACTGTAATAGTTGAATTTTCCACCATCACGATGAATTTTTAACCAGGATGGTGAAATTTCTACCATAGAGAGAAATTTTCAACTAAAAAGAATAAATTTTCAACCAAAAATCAAATAGTTAAATTCTAAGTTGAAAAAATTTATTTTTAATTAACGGAATAAATTTTTTTTTTTATATTTAAATTTTAAATTAAAACAAGTGAATTTTCAACCGAAAAGTTGTATTTTTCTTCAAAAAGTGAAATTTTCAACCAATCAGATTCCTTTTCTACCAAACCGAAATTTTTTTTAAGAAAATTATGAATCTTCAACTGTAATAATTGAATTTTCCACCATCGCGGTGAATTTTTAAATAAGAAGATTATTTTCTATCAAAAAGACAAATTTTCAACAAAACCTGCATTATTTAGTTGATATTTTAGTTAAAAAAATTTATTTTTAAATAACGAGATACATTTTCCACAAAATATTTTAATTTTTTAACTTTTTCGACCAAAAAGACAAATTTTCAACTGAAACGATGAATCTTCAACTGTAATAGTTGAATTTTCAACCATGAATTTTTAACTTTCTACTAAAAAAGAGGATTTTTCACCTGAAAGGAATAAATTTTCAACCAAAAATCGATTACTTAAATTCTAAGTTGAAAAAATTAATTTTTAACTGACGGGATACATTTTTAAACAAATATTAAAATTTTAAATTGAAACAAGTGAATTCGCAACCGAAGAGCTAAATTTTTATTCAAAAAGTAAAATTCTCAACCAATTGGATTTTTTTCTACCAAGAAGAAAAATTGTCAAATAAAACGATGAATCTTCATTTGAAATTGTTTAATTTTCAACCATCACGATGAATTTTTAACTAAGAAGATAAACTTTCTACCAAAAAAGACGAATTTTCAACTAAAAAGAACAAATTTTCAACCAAAAATCAAATAGTTATATTCTAAGTTAAAAAAATTTATTTTTAACTGACAATATAAATTTTTAACCAAATATTTGAATTTTTAATTAAAACAATTGAATTTTTAACCGAAAAGTTGAATTTTCATCCAAAAAGTGAAATTTGCAACCAATCAGATACCTTTTCTACAAAAAGAATAATTTCCAACTAAAATGATGAATCTTCAACTGTAATAGTTGAATTTCCCATCATTAAGATGAATCTTTAACTAATTTAAAATATCTATAAAAAAATGAATTTTCAACTAAAAGGAATAAATTTTTAACCAAAAATCGAATAGGTACATTCTAAGTTAAAAAAATTTATTTTCAACAAACACAATACATTCTTAACCAAATATTTAGATTTAAAATAAAAACAAGTGAATTTCCAACCGGAAAGTTGAATTTCCATCCTAAAAGTGAAATTTTTAACGAATAAAATTCCTTTTCTACCAAAAAGACAAATTTTCAACTAAAATGAGGAATTTTCAAATTAAAAAGATAAATTTTCAACCAAGAATACTCCTTTTCTACAAAAAGTTAATTTTTCAACAAAAACTGTAATAGTTACATTTTCAGTTAAAAATATTTATTTTTAAGTAACAAAAAAATTGTTTATAAGAATATTTGAATTTGAAACTAAATAGATGAATTTCCAACAAAAGAGTTGATTTTTCACCCAAGAATATTAATTTTCTACCAAAAAAGACGAATTTTCAACTCGAAGGAATTAATTTTCAACCAATAATTAAATAGTTAAATTCTAAGTTGAAAAAAATTATTTTTTACTAACAGGATACATTTTTAAACAAATATTTAAATTATAAATTTAAAAGAAGCGAATTTTTAGCAAAAAATTGAATAGTTAAATTCTTAGTTGAAAAAATTTATTTTTAAAGAATGGGATGCATTTTTAACTAATTGTTCAAATTTTAAATTTAAGAAGTGTGAATTTTCAACCAAAAATGTGAATTTTCAACCAAAAAGTTGAATTTCCAACCAAAAAGTAAAATTTTCAACCAATCGGATTCCTTGTTTACCAAAAAGAAAAATTTTCAACTAAAAATGATGATTCTTCAACTTTAGCAGTTGCATTTTTAACTAAAAACTAAATAGTCAAATTTTCATTTTAAAAAATGCATTTTTAACTAACGAGATGAATTTGTTACTAAATATTTATATTTTGAACTAAAACGATGAATTTTCAACAAAGAAGATTCCTTTTCTACAAAAAAAGAAAATTTGTCAACGAAACCTGTAATAGTTGAATTTTCAGTTGAAAATATTTATTTTTAAATATATGTAGGAAAATTTCTTACCGAATATTTAAATTTTAAACTGAATAGACAAAATTGCAACAAAAGAGATGAATTTTCAACCAAAATTTTCCTTTTTTACCAAAAAAGGCTAATTTTTAACGAAATTGTTAAATTTTCAATCAAAAACAGAAATGTTCAACTTTGAATGGTGAATCTTCACCTGGAATAGTTAAATTTTCAACCATGAATATGAATTTTGAAACCAAAAAGATACATTTTCTACAAAAAAAGACGTACTTTAAATTGAAAAATATAAGTTTTTAACCTAGAATTGAATTTCATATTTCTCTTTGAAAAATTAATTTTTATCCAATTAGGAATGATTTCGATTGAAAATATTGAATCTTCAACTGAAGAAATGAATTTGAAACCAAAGCGACAAATTTTCAAATAATATTATGAATCTTCAACTTTAATAGTTGAATTTTTAATTAAAAATTAAATAGTCAAATTTTTATTCGAAAAAATGCATTTTCAACTAACAAAATAAATTTGTTATCAAATATTCAAATTTTAAATTAAAAAGATGAATTTTCAATCAAAAAGTTAAATTTTCAATCAAGCAGATTTATTTTCTACCATGAAGACAAATTTTTAACCATGACTGTAGTTGTCAGTTTATATTTCAGTTAAAAAAAATTAATTTTCAGTCAAAAAAGAAACGAATTTTTAACAAAATAGTTCAATTTTTAATCAAAAACATAAATTTTTAACCTTAAATGGTGAGTATTCATCTGAAAGTCCATATTTTTAAAAGCTAGGATAAATTTTCAACGAAGAAGATAAATTTTCTACTAAAAAAAAAAAATGTTTAACCAAATCATAAGTTTTTAACTAAGAATTCAATATCTAAATTTGTAGTAAAATATTGATATTTAGCTGAAAAGATACATTTTTCATCGAATATTTTTATTTTAAACTGAAAAGATGAATTTTCAACAAGAAAATGAATTCTGTATCAAGAAGATTCCTTGTCTACCTGAAAGCTGAATTTTCAACAAAACATGTAATTGTCAGTTTATATTTCAGTTTAAAAAATTAATTTTCAGTCAAAAAAGGAACGAATTTTCAAGAAAATAGTTGAATCGTCTACAAGAAACATAAATTTTAAATCTTACATGGTGAATCTTCATGTGGAATAATTTAATTTTCGAAAATCGAGATAATTTTTTATCCAAAAAGGTGAAGTGTCAACCAAAAATTGAATATTTACATTTTTAGTAAAAAAAAATGGATTTTTAACTAACGAGATACATATTTTGATTTTTAACTGAAAAGTTGAATTTTCAACAAAAAATATGAATTCTCAATCAAGAAGATTCCTTTTCTTCCAAAAAGGCTTTAATTTGAAAAATTAATTTCCAGCCGACGAAAACGAATTATCAGAAAAAAATAATTAAATTTTCAAATAACTATTGAAAGGTGAAATTTGTGATTGAAGAAATTTTTTTTCTGGTAAAGAGATAAATTTTCAACCGCATATTTTAATTGTAAAATAAAAAGATGACTTATCAATCACCAAGATGAATTTTCAACCAAGAAGATCGGTTTTCATCCAAGAAGATTCATTTTTTACAAAAAAAAATGAATTTTCAACAAATAATGTAATAGGTTTTACCTAAAAATAAGCATTTTCAACAAACCAGATATTTGGTTGAAAATTAATATATCTTGTTGAAAATTCGTCTATTTTGTTTAAAATCAGTCCTTTTTTTGAAAATTTATATTTTTCAGTGAAAAAATCAAATCATGTGGTTGAAAATTATTATATCTTGTTAAAAATCTGTCTATTTTGTTTAAAATTTTTCCTCTTGTTGGTTTATCCTTTTTTGTTGAAAATTCTTCTTTTTTGTTAGAAAATTAATCTTTTTGGTTAAAAATTCAACTATTCTATCGAGCATTGAACTATTTTGTTGAAGATTAGTCTTTTTAGTAGGAAATTAATTTCCCTGGTTGAAAATTCATCTTTCTAGTTAAAAATTTATGTATTTTGTTTGAAATTCTTTTTTTCAGTAAAAAATTAATTTTCTTACTTGAAAATATAATGATGCGTTAGAAAATTCATAAAATTAGTTGAAATTCGTATTTTTTTTTTAAATTTGTCTTCTTGGTTAAAAATGTATCTTTTTTATTTGAAGCTTCAATTATTTGGTTGAAAATTCACCTAGGTAATCAAAAATTTACTTCTTTCGTTGAAAATTAATCTTTTTAGTGAAAAATTAATTTCCTCTGTTGAAAATTCATCTTATTTGTTGAAAAACAAATTTTTAGTTTAAAGATGCAACTGTTTTGTAAAAAGCTTGTTGTTTCGGCTTGAATAGTTAAGAGGGCAAAAATATAAATCTCACGAACGGGAACGAACGTCAATTCCGATAAACAAATTTATTTATTCCACCGCAGTTCAATTGTCACAATCGTTATTATTATACTAACCGCGAGTGCTATTATTATTACGGTGATTATCCTTGAAACTCGACAATAACTTTAATATTACTATTTCTCTCTAGAGACAGAACAAACAACGTCGAATTTAAAGACTCATTGTTAAAGAAAATCAAACAGAAAATATCCACAATAAAAATTGATTCAACAAAAAAGTTAAATTTTTATCCAAAAACATGAATTTTCAACCTTAAATAGTAAATCTTCAACTGTAATAGTTAGATTTTAAGTTATAGTCAAATCAATTTGAAAAATTGATTTTTAACTGGGGAGATGCATTTTTAAACAATTATTTGAATTTTGAACAGAAAAGAAGAATTTTCAACCAAGATTTCTTTTTTTAACAAAAAATATGAATTTCGAACAAAATCTGTGATAGGTATTAGACATTTTAATTAGAAAAAAAATGATCAGTATAAAAAAATAATTTTAAACAAATAGTGGGATTTTCAACCAAAAAGATGAATTTTCGACCGCAAGTAGTGAATCTTCAACTGGAATAGTTGAATTTTAAACTAAAAAGATAAACTTTCAACCAAAAAAGATGAATTTTCAACCAAAAAAGATGAATTTTCAACAAAAAATTGATTTTCAACTAAAGAGATGAATTTCCAATCTTAAATAGTGAATCTTCAACTGGAATAGTGGAATTTCAAGCTATAAATAAAAAATTACATTCATCAAATTAATGGTCAAATTGATGGTTCAAAAAATTTATTTTTAACTAGGGAGATAAATTTCTAACCAACGATTTGAATTTTGTTGAAAAAATGAATTTTCAACCAAAAAGATGAATTTTCAACCGGGAATGGTGAATCTTCAACTGGATTAGTTGAAGTTCAGCTATAGTTGAATTATTAGTTTAAAAATTCAGTTTCTATTGAGAAGAAAAATTTTTAAGCAATTATTTGAATTTTGTACACAAGCGAAGAATTT